>OZ023273.1:478973-698684 GCA_964007475.1 Hybos culiciformis | reverse complement strand
AATTTAAAATTTTTTGGATTTATGCTCTAAAACTAAACGTATTTTCCTAAATATTTTTTTCTGTAACAATGATAATATTTTTTATTACATTTAAGTTTTTATTATAAATACTTTTTGATTGAAGAAAAATTTTGATGGGAAAATGGCATATGACTAACAAAAATACTAAAAATAAGTTTAAGTACCTATAGTGTACTTATAAATTTTATTTTGTTTTAAATAGGGTCAGATCGTGACCTTAAGTGCTTTTAATGTTATCGTCTAAAAAAATAGTTGTCAATCAAAACAAAAAACAAAAATAAAAATGCTTATTTGAAAATAATTATTGATGTTTTGAATAAAATATACCTAAATATGTATACATAGTAATCAAATCTTTTTAAGTTTATCAATATTTGATTTTAACTACGTCAATCCTCTTTTTATTTGTGGAACCAGGAGAACAGAATTTAAACCTTTTGCGGAATTGTATTGGTACTTATTTTCTTTCGTTTTAGTGAGTTGTAATTTTATTGAATTTATGTTAAGTACTTTAAATAGACATTGCAAAAGCCCACTTACAATTTTGACATAATAAGAACACACACACAACATACAGTGTTCTGAGTTTTCCATTGGAATTTATTTATAAATGCATAAGGTTTTTATTCCTTTTATTATTTTATACCTTGTTAGCTTTCTAAGATGATCACTATATATAAGGCCATTACAACTTTTTAATTTCTTATCAATTACATTACAATCATTTTGATTTCTACATCGAAAAGGGGGTCTGACTCATCTTCATCACACAATCCAGTACGATTATTTTCAGTATTAGAAATTTCATTGTCCAAATCATTTTCTGTGGCCGTTTGTGGCATTTTTATTAGTCGTCAACTCAAAATTTAATTAATGATTCTATTTTTTTAATCGTAATTAAATATTTTTACTTTTTTTTTTTAACATAAATTTAAGCGGCAAATTTTTTTTTTCAATTTTTAATCTACAGAAGAAAATTATTTCTAAACTCTATGAATGTTGAAATAAAACTGAAGTGAACCGTAATATTTACTTTTAATGAAACCTACTGTAACAAAACAAAAATAAAATATAATTTTCAGATAATTTCTATAGAATATTTGTATTTATAGATTCATAACGATATACCTACCTACATAGTTTATAATATTTTCAATGGGGTGAAATTATAAATTCTTATGATTTTGCACCTGGGCAAAACATTTATAGACCTTTTACCTTCATTTTGTAATAAGAACTCTTTCAGACGAAGATACTGTACCCAAGATACAATTATCTGAGATACAGAAAAACATATCTTATATGTAATTAATTTAATACAGTATTTCAGACGAAATTCAGTATCGGATACAGTAACAATTTTTAATTTTGTATTTTTTGTCTCCGGGATACTGAATACTGAATTTAGTATCTGAGATACTGAATTTAATATCCAAGATAATGAATTCTTATTGTGAAAAACATGGCTAAGGCTAACATTATTTTTAAGCTAAATTAAAAAGAAAAAAAACGGTTTGTGTTCTTGTAGTTAATTTGTTATGGAAAATAAAATATTTGATAATGAAAAATTTAAGTTTGGTAGACATCAGATAGTAATTAAAAAACTTTATTGGGTCTCGTAATAAATATTGATGAAGTTCGCTTAGCTTCCCTCTAATAATTTCTGACTTTACCTTTTTTAATAATTTTCCGAATACGTATATTTAAATAAACTCTTGTCATCTTCCTTAATTTAATCGAAAATCGCTGATGAAAATGGACAACGAAATACATATTCGGAAAATTAAAGTAAAGTCAAAAATTGTGTTGTTTAAAAAAAATAATTTTTTAAATACTTTTTTTTAAATATTTTAATCAAAAATTTATTCTATTCGAATTCGACTCTAGTGTCTTACTGTTGCATTGATATTGAGCTCATGCTGATGCCATTAAATTTAAATTGGTCGATCATCATTAAGTAATATCGTTAAATTGACGTTTCGCGTCATTCTGTAGCAGCTTAAATTATCTCTTTTTAGAATTTAAGAAAATTCTTAGTTATTTAATTTAAAGTAGGTATTATTATTTACCAAATTGCAAAAGCCCACTTACAATTTTGACATAATAAGAACCATTTTATTAAATACATATTCTATATTATTTTTACACCAGTATAAAATTATTTTTTATTAATATGTAGATCTTTAAATTATTTTTCTGTGACATATAACATTTCATCATTCAGATTATATAAATTGATTTTAGTGTGCTAGCATTTGTATGAAATACAGTAAATATTTCATAATAATTATATACATATATCATATGTATATATATTTAATTATGAGAGTAAAACAGATTCTAGTTATTTACGTTTTTAGCAAAACAAAAAATAAATAGATTAAAGAATAAACTTTGTTTTGCATTTCTTTTAATCTTTAATTTTATTATATTCTTTAGGAAGAAGGAAGAAAATAATTATAATCGCATATTATAATATTATTTGTCCTTAACAAAAATAAAATAAGTAAGTCAAAATGTTTTTCGATGGACCATATATATATATTATGCAAGATGTGTGTACACAGGGCCGGTGCAACACTTGTAGTCGCCCGCCTGCAAGTCTTACTTGGTCGCCCCAAGTTAAATATATATATATATATATATATATACATATATGTATTCACCTTTTAAATCCTTGTTGTATAGCTAATTTTGTTATGGTAAAATCAAATGGGATCGGCAATTACGCAAACGAATTTTAAATAAATATAGATATATGTAGGTACACGTAGTTTTTTATTAAATTTTTTGATCCTTTTTTCAAATAACAATAAAGTACATATTTGACCTGTAGTTTGGTAATAACTATATAATACTTCGTACCAGACAAATCCTTACAAATTTCAATATTTGTTCTAATAACAAAATACGTATTTTCAGAAAATAAATTAAACAAATATTTAAAATGAGCATCGAACAATAAATTTTTCATTGTTTGTAAAGGAATTTGGCGCCCCTCATTGGGTGGTGCCCGCGTGCAATTCAGGCCTTGGCTTCTATGGACGGGCCGGACCTGTGTGTACAGATATATATATATTTTTTCAGATTTTTGTGATTTTATTTTCTTGTGTAGATTAATAAATTTATTTCAATTTCTTTCTCTTTGAAATCAAGGAAATTGAAAAAATCATTTAAATTTAAGAAATAATTTTATTTGCATATTATTATTATAAGAACATATTTATATATGAAATATGATTTAATTTTGAGATCAAGACACTTGTAATGCCAGTATGGATGAATAAATCTATCTACAACATATGTATCTTTCTTAACGCATATATACATTATGTATGTCGTTAAGGAATCTATAGTCTTTTCGCTTATTCCTGAGGGAATACTCCAATTACAGAACAGAACTTATAAGTATACAGTTTTGCAAACTGCAAACTTTAATATTTTCGCATGTATGGCTTCAAGGATATAATAACGCCGTTTTCGCAACATGTCATCTAGTCTTTTAAGTTTTAATCACGGAATTTTGTGTTCCGTGATTAAATTAATTTCAAGAATTTCGTTCTTGTACATTAAGTTAAAACGAAACTTCAAGCTGAAAAAGAATTCAAGCGTAAAATTTTTACTTGAGCTCAAGGCAAAAATAAAATATATTTAAAAAGGCGTAATTTACTACAATTTAGTAAAATAAATTTTATTTGTAATATTTCGTCTTAAAAATAACTTAGCAAAAACAATGTTTTTATTATTATGCCCTGTTCTAAAAAATCATCATACAGTATGAAGGCAAACAAACTCTTCTATATAAAATGACATATATAAATGTTTAATATTGGAGAATCCAGTATTTTAAAATCCTGCATGGCAAAATTATGGTATAAAATGAATTTATGATATAAATTATTTTCAATAAACAAAAAACAAAATGGAAATCAATTACATATTTTCAGAAAATAAATTAAATAAATATTTAAAATTATCATCGTACAATAAATTTTTGATTATTTGTAAAGGTATTATTGGCGCTCCTCATTCAATGCAGGCCTTGGCTTCTATGGACATGCCAGCCATGTGTGTAGAGATATATATTTTTTTCAGATTTTTGTGATTCTATTTTCTTCGTAAAATTTTTCTTTCCCATAAACTTCAACAACAATTTTTGGAAAATTAAAATCCAGAATTTGTAGATATAAAATTCAACACACAGAATGTCAACAAGTGATCATAAATAATACTTATTTTATTATATTATTAATATTACTTACTCATCTTTTTCTTCATCACTCAGAGAAAGAGGAGAAATATGATGATTATTTTTTATTGATGACATCGTGTAAGTGCTTTGATATGAATAATTCGTTTTTGATTTGTTGTTTTTCGTTGTTTGAATGAATCTGGAATAAAAGTACAAAAATTATTTTCAAGAAATTATTTTAAAATAGAAATTCAACAGGTATTGGAATTATTAATTTTTTTTATTTAATTAAAAGAAGAAAAAACAAGAAAATTGGAATAAGACGTCCAAACATTTATTTAAAAAAGTCTCAATAAACTTGTTAGTTTGAAAAGAATTAAAATGATAGGTATCAAATGATTCTGATAAATCCTAAGATTGATACCAGGCCGAAACAATTCAACAATCTTTCAATAATTTCAAGTAAAAATAATTCTCAAATAATAAGCAATAGATATCATAAATTTTTATGTGCGAATATAAATAATTGCTATCAGGTTAAATTACTATCTACTAATAAAACTTAATAACTTAGAAAAACCTCACTAAAATCCTTCCGGTTATATTTTGATCAAAATTAAATTACAACCAAATTTTTTTAATCAAATTTTTGTAGCGTAAAGATAAAAGAACACAATTTCGAAATATGAAACAAAAAAAAAATTTAAATAAAAATGTTTCTAAAGGTACAAAATGCATAATATACAGAATTAACGTACCCTGTAAATTTTTGAAAAAAAAAAAAAAAAAATCAATTTAAAATTTGTTTTTTGCTAAACTTTTATAAAAGTGACTTAATTTTTTTTTTTTGATTTAATGAAAATCAATTCATATACAAACAATAATGTGTACCGACAAGAAGTTTGAAAAAAAAACAATGTCAGGCAATAAATTTTATACAAAGATAAAAAGAAATTAATTTCAGAAAAACCATTAAAAAGTCTTGTTGAGATAATAACCTATATGATAATGATGTAAACAAGACCTTTAATTTGTTTTCATACAAAAAATAATTGATATTAGTATTCAAACTTCTTAAGTGTGTATTAAAAATTAATAAGTATCTTTGAAAGTACTATATTACATGATTACATTATTAATCATATTTAGTTTAAGCATTTTGAGGCTAATTTTTTTGCTATGATTAGAATTTTTAAAACAATTGACTACATTTACATTTTTGATCAAAATCTTACTCGATAAAATAACATTATTAAACAGTTTTCCCTATCCGAGCGAAGTGCACTCTAAATTTGAAGTAATAAATGAAAATATATTTAATACTAACATTGAGAAATATATCCTTATATTTTATTTTATTTTATTTTTCCAACGTGTAATCATATTTCACGTAATTTGGTATAGGTATAATAAAAAAAGCTTTACCTATAATGAATTTAATTAAATTATTTAATATGAATTTTATATTTACTTATATCATACATATTTTTGTTTTATTTTTATTTAATTATTATGTAACCAAACATAGCTTTCGGAGATCGATACCCGTTTATATATTTTTATTTATTATTCTTAAAGTTTCATTAAAGTTTAATTTTTCAAAAAAAAAAAAAAAATTATGAGTAGATTCAATAGTCTTCTTTTGAAAAAGAACTTTAAAAATATAGAACAGTACTTCATAAACAAAATACGTGGTTCTCTTTTGAACATTTAATTTAATATAAGATACTTTACTTTCAAGCAATTTAGCTCTATAAGAAAATTCGATAAGCTTTCTACTAAAAGAATCGAATTCTATCTTATAGAACTAATTTGCTAGTATGGTATACCTTGGTCACCACCATAGGTTTCTTTAATACCATATATCAATATCATAGTAATATACGT
Organism: Hybos culiciformis; assembly: GCA_964007475.1. NCBI lineage: Eukaryota > Metazoa > Arthropoda > Insecta > Diptera > Hybotidae > Hybos > Hybos culiciformis. The sequence continues at coordinate 692,584 of OZ023273.1, read as the reverse complement.
ATATATATAAAACATATAAATAATTTCTTCAAATCGAATCCCCAGACCTCACTATATCTCAAACCTGAAATCATTTCATCACAGCTTTTAGTCGCAAGGTGAAACTGAACGAACAAGATTCCCCATATTTTGACATTCAAAGAATTGAAATCAATTTCTTAATTCATTAGTTTTAGTGGAAAATGATTTTCCTAAATCTTTTCATATAGTTGAAGCAAATAAATTGAAACTAAAAAAAATTTATTTTCACTAATTGGTTTTATTGTTTTGCTTTAATTGGTTTGTCGACGACTAAAGATTGATTTATAATTTAATAATTGTTTAAATTTATGAATACTTCAAATTGTATATACATTCAATTAATGAGGTATTATTTTGGTTTTATTTTCTGAAAGAAAATGTTATATTTGTACAAATAAGAATTTAATTACCAACCACTAATTTTCTTACATAAAAAATAACGTAAATTTCAGGTAAAAATTATAATAATAATGATATTTAGAATATAAAGATACCAAAATTAGGATATTTAAGTTAAAATACAAAAAAATGAAACAAATTTAGATATTAGCATAAGTTTTACGTTTTTGCGGTAAATATATTATCCAGAAATTATACTTTTTATACAAAAAAAGAAAACAAAATTCAGAACGTAATGTTATCTATAATTCAATATTGACAGAGTGGAATAAATACACAAAAGTTGAAAACATGTACTCAACAAAAGTTTAAGTCAATATGCAACCATAATTACGTTCTAGAAAACAGAGTTTTCATTTAACGCCTTAGTGTCATTCAGTATTCTGATTAAAATAGATTTTCTTTCGATATGAAAATTTTCTAAGGTTTTGTCTTCAAAACATTATTGTGTGTGAAAAATATTTTCAAACTTTACGCATGTGGTTTTATTACCAGCAATATCTTAGTAATTAATAACTAACTTTGTCTATTTTTGGTTAAATTAAATCAAAAAGAAACTATATTCTTTATACATATATACACCTACATAAATGTAAATTTTTTAATATAAGTATCTAAAAATATTTTAATTAATATTCAGTAAAATCTTTAAATAAGATTTTTCTTAAATCTTCACAAAATTTTTTAAAAAATAATTTATGCTTTAAGATATTCTGAGATTCAAAATATAGAAAAATGTAGTCCCAATTTATGTTTCACTTAAATATTTTGTCGGAAAAAAAAAAGCAAGAGAAATTAGGTTTTTTGTTTTTTTTTTTTACAATTCATAAAACCTTTTAACTAATAAAATCAAAATGCAAACTTTGAATTTTTAAATATAATGAGGTAAGCAATTTTCTCAAAAAAAAATTGTTTTTCTAAATGTTACAACGCGATAAAATTATCCTGTTCAAAATTAAAATTTAATGAAAATATTAAAAATAATGTAGGTAGTAACCGTTGTAATAGGAAAACCAATTATTTCTTTACATAGATTTTTGATGAAGGATAAAAATGTAAAAAAAAATATAACGTCCTTATTTCATCCTTGAGGAGATTAAATATATCAATGAGATAGATAAAGCCTATATTTACCATATGCTTAATATATACTAATGTTTGCTGTATAAAATAATTCAACAGGCTTTGTATTTTTGATGATATTTTCAAAAAGCCTTTTGATTATAGAAATGAAAATTGAATTGGAACCAAAAAAATAAGTGTTTCGTTTATTTTTTTGTACATACAAAGTAAAATAAAATTTTGCAAGTGACTATCGATGAATGAAACCTTAATTTGTACTATTCTACATATTTAGTAATATGGCGGTCAACTCATTAAATTCACATATTTAATTGCGATTATCCAGGAGTAATAAATAAAAAAGAATTGACATCATTATTATTTTACTGAGTTACTAATAAGTATCGACGATCACTGTATTAAAATATTAAAAATTAAATATTAAACCTTTGTGTTTTTTTTTCGCTTTAAAATTTTTACTCTCGAATAATTATTTCTAATTAAAACTATATTATACTAATTACATCTATAGATGTTCTAATTTCAGAAATATTAATCTATATATTTTTTACATGAATATTTTACATATAAAAACCAAAAAAATAATCAAAGAATAATTGAACAATTATAGGTACATATTTACAATTTTATCCCTTTCGGCGCTCGTACGCCTAAACTATTGACTTTATGAAAAAAAAGGTGCATACATAAATTGTAGGTAAATGTCTCTAGTTTCATTGTATATAACTATTTTTATCGTAAAATCAGTCGGAAAGGAGATATTGCCAAAGAACTGCTTTTAAGCGCCATTTTTCCAAAATGGTGGCGCGAGCGGACAAAATACGAGGTCGCATAGTCCAAATTCGGAAAGAGCACATCAAAATCTATAAAATTACCAATTTTCAAAACTCCCGGAAAACTTTCCAGGTAAAACTACCAAATGACTGTACTATATCATGTTTTAATCACATTTTATTTTAATTAAGAAAATTTCTTTAAACGTTTCAAAACACAAGACGAGTCGCTTGAAAACTTTTTTATTAATTACTAGTATTTACAAGCAACAGATATTTTTTTCTTGGAACTAGGGTGATAAATAATAATTAACTTGAGTCAGAAATATCCTTCAATTTGTTATTTGTGCTTAAGTAAAATGAATGTGTATATAGTCCTTGAGGTTATATAAAGTCCTATACCGAAAAAGTAAAAAAAAAATATATATAGATATTTTAAATTTTTTTTTTTTTAAATCTTGGATTGGTTCGTGCAGATTTGTGGAGCCCATAAATTAAAACTCAACTTTTCGTTGTGCAATAAACGCAGCTCCATTTTTTTCATAATAATCGAAAGATCTAACTAAAATTTACATTTACTCAATTTTAGTTCAATTTCGCACAAAAAAAAAAATAATATTTTGAGATCTGTCCAAAAAAAAAAAATAATATTTTAGTCTGCTCCTATCGCAAATCCTTTGGAAGCTCTACTCAAAATATGTCTCTGATACTTGTAATGTTTTGCAAATTTAATTGATAATTTTCTTATACTTATGGTATAAAAAAAAAGAAAAGAATTCAATACATAACTTAAAAAAAAAGAAAAAAACCTCCGTTAAGAAGATTCGCTTCAATAATTTTTGAGCAAATAGATTTTCTATCTTTTCATGTTTTCAAAACAACTTACCACAGGATTAATAAAGTACAGGATTCTTTTTTTCTTTTTTTTTAATAAAAAAAAATTTATTACAATTTATTGATTTTTCTTCAACAAATTACAAAAAAAAAAAAAATACATTCGTTGTTTCTTTGAGACCAAAATTAAAATTTCTGTCAAGATTGAAAATTCTTTAATGTGTTCTTGCTGTACACTTTAAAATTACATAAGTATTAAAGTTTCTGAGATAAAGTTAAAAGAAAATATTACAGAAATTTTTCGAATCTTTATTTTTTATGTATTGAGTGGGACAAAATAATTTTTTTTTTTTTTTAATTTCAGCTTAATAGACCAACGAATTTTTAATACGTGTTGAATGAGAAAAGTTTGAAAGTACAAAAAAAAAAAACATAAATTTAAGTAATTATTAGAAAAATTTTAAATTATTTTGTATATTAAAAAAAAAAAATTTTAACTTTTAGATAAAAATTTATACTAGTCGAATGAAAAACTGATATCAACGGACTGAAAAAGGGCGAGCTAAATTTTTTTTTCATTCCTGTGAGCTTTTTATTTGATTATTATTTTTTTTTTTTTGGCTGACACGCGCTCTCTTTTTCCATTAATAAATAATTTAAGGATAAAGGGTTCATTGAAAAATTAAGTTAAAAAAAAAATTTAATTTTATACACAAAAAGACTTTATAGATATATACAATTATTAGGATCCTATAACAGCTCGAAGCTCACCTATAATTAATAAACAAATTACTTATCGGTACTTATACAACTATACACAATAACGTTGCTATCAAAATTCAATCTGGAATACTTATAACAGTCAATTTATATAATATTTTATTCAAATTAATTATTATTGTTTTGAAAGATCTGAAAAATCAAAATAATAAAATTAATACTGTACAACCAAAAGTTTTCAAATAACTATCACTAGGGTTTTTGAAACTCGACCATTTTCGTAAGCTCGAGCCTTCAAGCTTTTTCTATCGGGTAGCTCGAGCCACCCGAGCCTTCTTAAAAATAAAATACATAGGAAAAAACAATGGCATAAAGAAACCAATTTCAGGGCATAAAATTTTAACTTTACTCTTCTAATTTAAACATAATTTACTCATTACAAAATTATAAAAATAACAATAAATATTGCAAAATTATTAAACGAAACGTTATAAAATATAAAAAAACAAAACATCATAAAATATAAAAACATAAAAAATCCATTTCAGTGTATCATTTTCTGTTAAAATTGACTGTGACTTATAAGATTGAAGTGAAATATTTCCTTATATAAACTTTTCTGTTCAATAAAATAAAAAAAAACAAAAGTAAAATGTAAAACATTAAAAATGCTGAGCTCGAGCCACTAGCAGATAAAAACTCGATCTTCATTCAAGCAAAAACAGACGAGCTTGCTCGAGCTTTTTGGATCTCGGTCCAAAAACCCTAACTATCACCATGTCATTTGTATTAATAGTAGATTATTGAATATGTAAACTAAATTTGTTATTAATTAAGAGTTCTGTATACACAAAAATTTTTTCATTATTTACGCAGATGCATCTAAATGATTGCATGTGTATTGACGCATATAATACTCCATTTAGTGATCTAAATTCTATAGCACTAAATACAACATAACGATCCCCAACGCATTAAAAATATTAATTGAAAAATGTTTTCAGATATGTACAAACAATATTTTTTTTCAGAAATCATATAATTATACTTAATTTTTTTAAGTTCCTTATAACTAAAAAGTTTCTAATATTGTTTTTTTTTTTGATGAATTTTGCAGGATCAACATTCAACCCACATATTCAGTAAAAATTAAAAGGAATATTATAAAACACAACATTATACAAATTGTGTGTACATTAAGTTTTTATTCATTCATTCAGTGCAAAATAAAAAAAAAAGGAAATTATTGCGCAAAAAAAAAAAAAAAAACAGACTAAACTTTCGGGAAAATATAAATAGTATAATTAGATTTTCTCTTTCCAATTCACTTAGATAATTATATTTTAATTTTCAATATATTTTGTAAATTAAAGTTATATATGTAAGAAAATGATGATTAGAGATGAACAGATTTTCATCCCATAAACGCAATATTTAAAAAATAAAAAACACATTTACAGAGTTATCAGCTACCTTAACTAGAATCTTATAAACTTGTGCTCCTTGATTAAGAAAACAGATTCATATAGTTCTTATATTCATTTATTTTATGGCAAGTATGGTATACGCGAATATTTATTTCTCCTTCCAAGACTGCTCCAATCAAGGCCTAATTAGAAAAACCACAAAAATGTTTAACCAAAAATTTTACTCAATAAAAGTTTAAAGCACTAAAGGGAGATCAAAATAAGAACTTATAAAAACACTGACGATAATTCGAAGCAATTAGGCCCTTTTTTTGAAATTTAATGAACTACAATAAAAAGTTGGTTTTGAGCAATAAAAGAATGGAAAATAATGTTATTGAATATTTAAATAAATACCTATAGCAACGTTTTTGCGTAATTTTTGTGTCCATTATTATTAATTAATTAATATAAGAAGCTATTTTCTAAGATAGGATAAATACTTACCACTTTTTTTAAGATTACGTAATCCTATTAGTTAAATACTTTGAGAAAATCTGACCATAACTGTAATTAAAAGCTTTGTGCACACTAAACACTGACAATAACTCTGTATTTAAAAGCTTTATGTACACTATACATTCTTTGGTGAATATATTATATTATTTAATGAAATACCTGAAGAAGATATTATTTTATGACGTAAAATTAGATAGAGAATGTTCACATAAACATTTGCCATCAATTTAATTTTAAACGGACAACAATTTAAATTGTAATAAACTCAATATTTAATAATACTCAAATATATTCATTTCATACATATTATGCTTTTATAGTTAAGTGGCTATTAACTTGATGACTTTAGTTGTCTTTACACTCCACTAATGGCTACCGTAAAAGATTTATTTACACTTAATTAAAAACTTTCGAAAATAAATTTGGTAACCTTAGCCTGAAAAAAATGTAATCTAAACACACTATATTTGATATATAAATATTTTCATGAATGAATATTTAATTTTTATAGAATTATGTAATATAATTAATTAATATGCAGCAAAAAATTTCAAAAAATAAAAAATAAATTTATTTTTCATGTGCTCATATTATTATATTTTATGTATTAAGCTAGATTTTTTTAAAATAATAGATAAGAATTTTGAATTATTTCCTTAAAATGCATTTGTTTTCTATTTTTCAGATGGACATCCTTGTAAAGTTGGAAAATTTGTTTTCAGAATATTATACATACTATAAATATGCACGTTCATTATATAATCAGTGCAAATAAATGATAATTAAACAAAATTAATTGTGTACTTTATTTTTTACTATTTAATTTATAAAATAATAAATGGTGTCAATTTTAATAATTAAGAAAAATACAATATACACTTTTTCTGGTTCGATTCGATCAAGTATATTATTCAAAATTATTCACTCAATTTAAATTGAAATTGTTGTTTTGAATAAAGAGTTAATAGTTCACTCATATTTTTTTCAAAAAATTAAATTTTTTAATTGAAAATAGATAGGAATTAATGCAATGTGACAATAAATTTGCATTTAAATATTGGAAGTGTGTATTTTGTGTTAAATTTATAGTATAAAAAAAAACTAAAAACATCTAAAACAAATTCAAACAAATCTTATATTTCAGAAAATAAATTAGTGACAAAAATAATCTATATAAAATATACGAAAAAACAAGTCTTTTTTAAAACAACTATATAAATGTAAATAATCTCGTTTTAGAAATTAAAAAACCTTACTTATAATTTAAATTAAAAAAATATTGTGATTAACTTCAACCTTTTTTTTCCATTCCATAATTTTTGCATTTTAAATTTTCAGGACTATCCAATGTGGTTCCTTCTAAAACATGTACACCGAAAGCTACAACAGTGAAAGTGACAGTTAACCGAATTTATTTATTACATGTTCTTAATGTTCTGAATAACTCTTTTTTTTTTATTGTTGAAGCCTAATAATATTTACATAATTTTATAATTATTTCCACCTAAATGTTGCTAAAATTTTATTGCTTGTTATCATAAAATTTTCTTATTTGATTTAAATTGATTTTAAATATTTTTAAAGCTCCTAAAATAATTTATGTTCATTTTCACTATAAATGGAAATCTTGCCCACGTAAATTCACTAAATTAATATTTAAGTTAAAAAAATAGGAGCAAATCCTTATCCTTACTTCGTATCTTTCATTTTTTAATTAATCCTACCGATTTCTTTCTATACAAACATCTTCTTTTTTTTTCAATTAAAATATCAGAAAAACAAAATTTTATATAAAAACTATCAGCCTTAGAAAAATGACTAAAAAAAAACAAAAAAGGGTTTTTTCTCTTAAATCTAACATAAAATTAAATCTAACTTCTAGATATATGTATATATTATTATTTTAATTAAAAATAGAATTTTTGTGGCTTCAAATGGTGGTTTCTGAGATGAATTTATAAAAATTACGTTATCAATTATAATTTTAATAGTTTCTCAATATTGATAATTTTTGCGTGGAAATATTGCTCTTGCAGGCAAATCAAATGGATCATGCTGATTCCTAACAAACAATAAAATATGAATTTTCATCAAGAAAACAACAATAATAATTGTTTAATTTTACCTGTAACGCCAAGTAATAAATACAGCTAAAACCTAAAAAAGAAACTCTGTTTAGAAAAATTCAGTATACTGTATACTATACAATCAAAAACAAATATCTTACTACTAATCATTATAATAAAATAACAAACAAAAAAGAAATTATATAATTGAAATTGAAATATTTAATAAAATCAATTACATATTAACTAAAATAAACACATAATGTACTACAAATTTTAATAATTGGTGCAAATGGTTTTTGTGATAATTCATTTTGCAATTAAGTTCAAAACTTAACATAAAAAATATGCATAGATAAATATTTAAAACATATAAAAATTAATTTTAAGTTGATAATAATGGTATGTAATCAAATTAGGAAAGAGAATAAAAATAAAAAACTGTGTTATGAAAGAAGTACTTTTATATACTCAAATGAAATAAATTATATATAAATAATAAATAAATAATAAACAAATTACTACGAAATGTTTGAATTACGAAAGCAAAATTTTAAAAAATTAAAAAAAATGTTTATTAAAATCTAATGAAAATTGTTCATAATTTACCTAAATATTAATTTTTTTTTGCCTGTTAACACATAGTTAAAAAGTTAGATTAAATTTATGATTAATTATTTAATTATTACACCATATTTGAATTGTTTTTTTATATTAAGAAAATATATTATGTATTTTTACAAGTTGTATATTTTCTCCTTTATTCCATATATCCTTATTTAGTTTTAAAACTTCATTCACAAAGAAAATAAATCATAATTGTAATTGAACCAAAACTGTTTAGGTTTCTCAATAAATAAATAAAAATTAAAAAAAAAAGTTAGGAAAATCATTAAGGTATATTAAGAAATAAAATATGTAAACTATTAGGATAGGGTTAAAATAACAATTAATAGTTTAAAAACGAATTTAAAGAAATGCGGAAATAGCTCCGCGCGGATCTTTTTGATTTCTATAGCGAACAGTTAACCAAACTCCAACAAACTATAAAGAAGAAATACAATTTTCAAATGCGATTAGTAGATTTTTTTTTTTTTTGAAATTTCCTTAATCCATATTAAAATTGAAAACTAAATTTAAAATTTCAATCATTATTGTTTTCTTTCTATGAAACGTTAACGAGAAAAAAGGTATTTTACCCTGGTTTTACTGAATTAATTATTTTCATTATTGTTAGGCGAATTTTGTGTACTTTTATTACTTGACTTCTCGTAAACTTATAGTACAGGAGTTGTTACAGTCAGAAAGCTGATTGTTCAAAAATAGAAATTTTTACCTTTTTTTAATTTGCAAAATAATAATGTACATCGGTAATACTTTTAAAGGCCAATTTGTTCTTGACTCATGAAATAAAATTTTTTTGAATTCTTGGAAATTTCAAAATTTTTAGAAGAAAAATTAATTCTTAATTATAATTTATTTAAAAATTACCTCCGTGAAACTGAAGAATAATCCAATGCCCCCAGATAATTTGAAAGCATAATTTATTTTATCCTCTAATTTTGGTAAGCATGGTGGACATTTACATGATGATCCTGCTATATAATCAGGACAGCATTTACGATTAATTATATCACATGAGTCGCCTTCACCTTCAATTACAACAGCTGTGCTGCTCGAATTGAATCCACAACACAAGAAAGTATCTTGTACTTCTTTTTTAATTGAATCTGGTACTCGAGACCATCCTTGTTCGGCAGATTGTTGTTGTTGTGATGAATTAACCGCCAAACATGAGCATGCAATTGAAAATTGAATCAAAAATAGAAGGAACAAAATTATCATGTACTGTTTATGTTTGACGAAATAAATAAAATAGTTAAGGAAAACTTTTTTAATATTTTTATCGCCTAAACTTATATTAATTTTCACATGGTTAGCCAGGAACTATTATTTTAGTTGACAACATTATTATAAAAGCTTACTGTAAAGGATAAAATTAACTCATAAATTTAATTTATATAAACATAAAACGCATATTTTCTAAAAAGGATACAAAAAAAAGCATAACTTGATGATGTTTAATGGCGCCAGCCAATCCCAAAATAGATATCATAATTAAAATAATTCCACATCCTAAAATTCCACTAATAATCGGAAGATTTGTTATCATTGAAGACGTTCGTCCATAAATTCCAACTAAAATCAGTAAAATTCCAACAAGCTAAAAAGAAATTTAGGAATTTTTTTTTTATTCTGATAAGATAAATGGAAATAAACATTTCTAAATCTTTATCTCGATATTATGTTATCATATAATATATACGACGTACTAAATTCATTGCATATTGTTTAAATTATCATTTTCTAATTATTTTAAAACAAATATTTTATCTGCGATTTTTAAAAATAAAATAGTTAAAAACTGAAATGATTTGAAATATAAAAATGTCTCATCTGTTACGAAAATAAATTTGGCATATAACATTCATTATCCAAAATTTCGCAATACTTTCAATGCCATAGGAAAAGAATAATTCACTACTATCTGCAACGAAATTTCTTGTAGGAACTTTAGAAGAAATCTGGTTACTAAGAATTATAATAAAAGTACTTATGTTTCCTGTGATTAAACCCCTTATTTCTCATAAGTTCCAGTCTATCAAATTGAAGAAAAGTTTAACATTTTCTTACATTCATCAACGTAAATACTAATATTTATAATTATTATTTTTTAATATTAAGTTCTTTAATTAAAATATTTTGGAATCTACAAATTAAACAAATAAACGAAATTTTTATTTTAATAATCGTTCCAATGAAATTAAAATTAAAATTAGAAACATATCCCTGGGACGATTTCATCGTCACTTAATAATAAACTATAGAAAACATTGGTTTTATTTTCTAAATTAGATAATTGAAGTGTGAGTTTCAAGGACTCTGAATAAAATAAATAAAAATCCTCATATGTATATAACCAAGAATTTTAAATCGATATTAAAAAAAATTAAGACCAGGACTTTAAATTTTTTTCTAAAGATTTGGAACGACGAGGTATAATTTATTTCTCAACACAATAAATTTCAATCGGTATAAAATAAAATACCAAAAGAAAAATCGATATAAATTTATTTTTGCATTAAACTTACAACGTATAAGATATTCAACGCTATTAGAGCGTTTTTCGAACAATAAAAACCACCACACATAGTGATAAAAATTTTCCTTTAATCTCTTTATATTAATTTTTTTTACTCAAATAATTTTACTTAATAAACTTGAAATAAAATAATTTATTTTTCCAGCACCAAAAAAATATTGACAATAAAGAAATAATCTCAGAATTGTCTTATTCTTCTTTATCTTTTGAAATGTCAAAATTTAATGACGTAAATTATGTTTGTGTAAAATATATGATTTGTCAAATACATAGTATCTTTTTTTTTCCTAATAGTGTCAAAATCAAAGATTTTCAACTATGAAAATGTTTCAACTAACACACACTTTTGCTAATATTCATTTTCAAAACATAAAATGTAAACAAAATAAATATATAGTGTAATATACAATGTATCTAACGAACGTTGTAATTAATTTATATTGTTATCAAAAAAAATTGTTATGTCCAATAATTATATTCGACTAGTGTTAATAGCGAACACTAGCGTAAATAAAAATTAAGCAATGTTCAAAAAAAAATTAACTTCAAAATATTTTGTATTGTTTAATTATTGAGTGTGTGTAGCTTTTATTTTAGTTTTAACTTTTAGTTTTAGAGGTGCTCAAATTCTACTTTCATCACATTATTGCTGCAAAATAAATAAAACTGTTATATTATTTTTAAAATATTTTTAATAAGATATTTTACAACATATTATATCACAGATTTAAAAGTTCTTAAACTAAATTTTAGCTTAATACAGTCGATTAAGTACCTGAACATATAATTATTCATATTATCAAAAAAACAAAAAATATATTCAACGGAGATTTCGACATTATAACAAACTTACACTTGACGTCTGTACATTTACAATAATGAACATTTTTAAATTAGAATTTCATATTTAAAATATTCAAGTTAATTAGTTATGCATTATTATACCTTATAAATTAATTTATATTGTTATCAACAAAATGTTTAAGAAATTTACTACAGAAATTAAAAAAAAAAATAATACTTGTTTTACTTAAATTATAATTATAAAATAATTGCAAATCTTAATAAGTTAAATATTTCATAAACACCTTTTTTAATTTTTTAATGTACATTGACATACTCACCACACCAAAGATAATATGTACGTATTTATCTTAAATTTAAATCAAAATATTATAATATTAAACTTTTAGCACTATTTTTGAAATAAACCTTTTAACTTATTTAAAAGTAAGATATCTTTTGAGTTTGTCTTTATCTTTATGTTAGATTTTGATAAATGCGTTTATGTACTATGATAGAGGAAGAGTCATATAGAAAGTTATTTTCATATACAAAATTGGTACGGTATACACATTTTTCTTTAAATTGGTCCAATAAATTTACATTTATTTTCGTTTAGGTACTCGCTAATACAATCAATATCCTGGACCACTTTGAATAAAAATGTTTATACAAATTTTATATATAACTGGTACTGTACATAGCTATCTTTAACATAATTCAAAAAAGATGTTTCAACTCCAAAATAATTTGAAACTTCTACATGTTGCTACTATTTTTATATTATGTACTTATTTCTTGGTTTTAATTTTAGTAATTATTTCAAAATATTTCAAAAATTCATTAAAATGAATCTAATATGTGAATACGCGCTTTATCCAAGGGTAGGCCGATTAGGACTGAACCAGCTTCAAAATTTTATTTTGGTTGTGTTTTTAATTTAGCCTCCATGAATATCAAAAATATCGTATTTGCGAATTCATGTTTAGTTAAGATTGGTGGCTCTTTTGAAACCTCCAGCTAATCTAAATGTCGTTAAGCATGTAATTATATTAAAAACCCATTTTAACATAAATTATTTGAATTTTAGCAATGAAATGAAATTTAAACTGTCAACATTAAAAAGTTAATTTTTACTTTTTATCTAAAAAAAGTGGAAAATAATAATCATTAAAAAACGGATCTTCATTAAAAAAATTAAAATTCCATTAAAAACCATTTAAATAGATGGCGATTAATTCTTAAAAAAAAAAATTACTTTAAGAACCAAATATCTTCAGTTTTTAGGAAGTTTAAAGGTCAAAAGAAATTACAAATCAAGGTCAAAAGAAATTTTCTTTTAATGTTATTATAATAACGTCTTAAATTATGAATTATTCTTATTTTATCTAAACTTCTAATTTGTTTTATGCGTATACTATATTTCACAATAAATTTACCCTTAATTTTATAAAAATGGAAAATTTTACTAAGTTAGCAATAACTTACTTTGTTATTTTTTGATTTATCTGAGTTTTTTAATAGAACACAAATTAACCTTCAGAAGTTGTATTTTCTATTAAGCAATTGCTGTAATTGTAGATTCCATTTTAAGTTTATAGTTTCTTTCATTCAATAGATCATCCAATTGTTCTTCGTTATAGTAAACAACAAAATCAACGGGCGATAAACTTTCGAATATTGAAGAAACACTTGGTTTTAAATTAAAAAAAAATAATAATTGCTTTCGTGAAGCAAAATCTATAGTCATTGTTTCAATAACTTTAGCGGCTGTATAATCAGCTCCATATATATGTGAGCAATCCAGAACAACTGGCAATTTTTGACGAATTGAATGTTTTGTCACCAAATTTCTAACGTAATCAACTGAAGGAAATATTAAACATCGGTCTGGTGTTATCATTAAATAATTCACTCCATTATCGGTTTGCAATAATTCTAATGAAATTTTCGGTCTAGCAGCATGATACAAAATGAAAACAATATTTAAGCCAACTCCAATAACAATTCCCATTTCAAGCGGTAACAAAAGACATGCAAAAAATGTTCCCAAACCTGGTAACAAATCGGTTTCTGTAATATGGAAATTATTGCATAAATATTTGAAAAAAGCCAATATTAAAATCAAGTTAATATTTTTGAGCCATTTCCTATAGATCTAGATATATAATTAACTATTTATTTTATGACTATTTAAAATTTTTAAAACTTACTTTTTGAACGCCACATTGGCTTAATAACACGAACCTCAACCATAAAAACAACGGCAGCAATTATTATAGCCGATAAAGTTGATTTTGGGATGAAATAAAAATAGGGTGTGAAAAACATTAGGGCTAGAATCACCAATGTTCCAGTATAAATATTGGCTCTAAATACAAAATTGTTTCAATAATATATATTTGCACTTTCCTATATACCTAATGAACTTACAATGGAGTTCTTACTCCCGATGCATTATTGACAGCACCACGGCTTAAGGCACCTGTTCCGGGAAAACCTTGAAAAAAAGAATTTGCAATATTTGCAACTCCAATTGCAATAAGTTCCTGTGTTGCATCAACTGATTTTCCGCCAGCTAAAATAATAATATTGTTAGAATTATATTTGTATTACATTTTTTGAAATTCATACCAAAAGCTTTGCAAATAGAAATAGTTTCCATTAAAGATAATAGTGGAATAACTATCAAACCTGTACCCATCTGTTGAACAATTTGGAAAAATGATTCATCCCTCTCAGAAAATGTTTCATTTGCGGTGAGTGAAAATTCTGGGATTCTTGGTTGTGGTAAACCGGGAGGTACATCCCCAATTATTTTAAATGGAGCTCCGTAATATGATGAATGAAACATGTATCCCACGAATCCGCAAAATATAACTAAAATAGCATTTCTTGCTGTTCCAATAAGCCAACAAATTTTTGTAAGGAACTTCTGTAAACGAGTTCTTGCTTCAGCGTCAGATGGACCAAATTGAATGGTTGAAATCCTCTAAAAGTATTTAAAAATACTTAGTGTTGTATTATACACTGTTAGACGCAACGCTCCAGGGAAGCCCTGGCGCGATTATTACTATGGCTCTCTTAAGGAGCCTCGTCATTTTATCTTAATTTTTTTTTGTTACGCTATGTTGTGTTATGTTTTATGTTATATATACTTTTGTGTAAACAATTAATCATACGTAGAATTTATGAGTTAATTGGTTATAAAATGTTCCTTTGATACTTACTTTCATAATGAACAATACCATAATACAAATCAAACCCAATAATGTATCCGCTAATCTGGTGTTGTGAATATTCTCAATAATATTAGTCCAGGTCTCAAGAAAGGTAGCTCCTCTTGCTTCTATTCCCAATATACCTTTTACTTGAGACGTTAATATCACTAGAGATACAGCCGAAGTGAATCCAGAAGAAACTGGTCCTGAAACAAAATCAATTAGAAACCCTAATCCAAATAGTCCCATTAATAATTCAATGACGCCACAAAGAAAGCATAATAATACTGATTTTTGCCATGACCCGCCGGCAGTATTCATGGTAAGAAGAGCCACAATAGCGGACGGCCCCATAGGAACATCTTTACTACTTCCTAATATAACATAAACAAAACAGCCTAAAAAGGAACCATAGAGCCCGTACTGAAATTAAAAAAATTAAAATAACAAAAAATCAAAAATGATTATTTTCAATATAATATAGATTAATTACCGCGGCTGGAAGCCCAGCAATCGAAGCATAAGCTAATGCTTGTGGAATAATTGTTAAACCTACTGTTAGGCCTGCCACCAAATCTCCCAAGAAATCATCACTGAAATATTGACAAACATTTAAATAAAAAATCTTTTATTTATTAAATTCTAATAAAAAAAAAACACCTATTATATTTTGGTAACCATTGTGTGATCGGCAAACGTTTATGTAATGTTTTTTTGGTGAACATTTTTTTTGACCTTTCAAAAAACCATGATTTAATTGCTTTGGTGTTACTTATTGGTGCGATTATTTTTTTTCCATCTTCAGTTACTGGAAGTAATAAAAATATTTGCTACAATTTTTTTTTTTTAATTTCTAGACATAAGAAATAGGCATTACCATTATAAAAAAACGATTTTCATAAGAAAAAGCAAAATATATAAAGATCTCCATCTGGATAATAAATATCAAATTTATTAAAAAAGTACTACAAATTGAAGCTGAGTAATTGAGTGGTTAAAGAAAATATAATTTGAAAATTTGACAAGTATTCCAAATCACTTTATGGTCTTGGTCTTTCATTAATAATGATTAATGAACTACTAGTTGTTAAGATTTAATTTTAACCTAATTAATTATCTTTTTTGAATGAAATAACGATAAAAATGCGCACAACTTAATTGTAAATATTCATTTTAATTTTGTTTTCAATTATATTCCAGAGGTATAGCTAATTTTTTAAAAGTATTTGTTTTATTTTAGACGTATATTTTTTTTAAATTAAATCAACTGTTAAAAAATTATTTCTAACTTTTACATTTCGTAACTAATAAATAAAACATAAATAGTTTTGAAAAAAATTTCTTATTATTTCAAGGCTAAATGATGGTTCTTGGTCATGGTCATCGATTTCTACCATTTACATGTATTCATTATCTTTATATATAATGAATGATAAGTATAAAATAAGTAAAAAATTCTAAATATTTTGTCTAGTCTGCAAAAAAAACTTAAGTCTAAAACAAAAATATTTTTTATGTACTTTCCAATTTTGATAATATTTATATGTAAAGCGCGTGTTCATTTTATAAAATTTATTGACCATCGCGTTTTTCTCTTTAAAAATTGACCATGATTTCACAATTTATTAAAATAATTAATTAAACATTAAACTTTATTGTTTGCTAAGAGTTCAATGGTACACAGAATTCATCAGTCACCAATACACAAATAAATGCTTGAAGAACAATTTTATAAATATATAACATCCACAACTGTATAATGCAGTATTTGAGAGCGGAATAACATTGGAACTTGACTACAGGGAAAACTTACTCAAAATAAAGAGATGCTTAAATTATCAATTAATTAAATAATTTTCTCACGTATGAATTCATTTGATCCTTGAAGTACATTATTATCACAATTGATGCTAATACTTGAACATTTTAGTGCATCATTGACATATGCATGATCAGATGTATTTGTTGACTTCATTTTTTCAGCTTATTGAAGTTTGGGTATCTTCTTAACCCAATTCCAAAAACTCGTTTGTATAATTATCTATAACAAAAAATATGGTACACATTTTAATAAAACCATTTAAATTTTAATATACATAAATGTCATATTGTACCTTTTATGTACATACTATGAAATTTATTTATTAATTTTTGTCATTATGTGTATTTATGGGCTCAGGTCTAATTATAGGAATGAAATGAAATTAAAATTATTTAAACTGAACTGTTTACACAATGTACGTAAATCAGGTTAACTTTTTTCGTTAAAGCCTTTTGATTTTGGCTCTAAAGATTTCAAGATCACATCAATAATGGAATGTATTTGATGTCGGTGTGAGTATTAATCAAATTTTTCCTTAGTTATGAAAGTCATAGTACTAAATTTTTTTTTTTTAAGATTGTAAAAAATATAATATGTGGCATTTCGACTGATTCGAAAATCTTATCTTTAAAATATAATTATTTCTAGTTATGTTATGGCATCAGTAATATTCTCATTTTTTTAGAATTTAGGTTTCTAACATTTATTATTAAATTTAGCCGTATTAAATACATTTATTGCTGATTTGTAAATTTCCAATTCTCTGAATAATTAAGCCTACATCGTCGATAATTTTGAACAGGTGTTTATGAACTTATAATTATTTTAAATTAAAAATTAATATATTTATTAGTCATTAGGTGAATATTTTACAAACGTACATCATAAAATACATTTACATAAGTTGTGATCAGTCAGTTGAATCAATTATATATGTATGTATATAAATTCATAAAATATAATGTATGACGAAAGTCGTAGATACATAAATGTATTTGCACACTTTATAGTTTTCTTCATTTTCATCCGAATAAAATAAGTAATTTTTTTATTAAAAGAAATAAATTATGTTAGAACAAAACCCGAATATATATATATTTTGCATAAACAAATTGAGCAAGAAATGTATCTACTTACTATAATATAACTATTATAGTATATGATGTTCTGTATACTTTGTACTAGAGAATTTTCCGTAAATAAAAATAAATTTAAAGCACTTGAAATAATGACCTTAGTTAACCAGCCATAAGTTTATAAAGAAAAAAAAAAGAAAAAATACACTATATAAGCCACGGCTGAGATAAGTAAAATTAGCAAAAAATGCTTTCCTTTTTCATTTCAACCCAATCCATCATATAAATATCATAACAATTATCTAATATAAATAGATTAAATGTTAAATTGAGATACATAATGTTTTTATATAAATATCCAAAAGTATTTCTGATTGTGAAAAATGTTTGAAGAAAGGTATGATGACCCAATGAATTTATAATTTAAAAAACTAAGGCCTGGGGTTTTGGTGAAACCACGAAGAAAGCGAAACTTTCTTGCCATTGTTTTTGTGCATATTAACGTAAATTCTTGCTTAAAAGTATGCATAATCCAAACAAAAAATATTTAAAACAATCCTAATAAAATTTTACTTTAAATAATGTTTTAGTCATTAGAAAACAAAATTTTATTTAATTTACATTTTACTTGTACTAATTAGAAGATCAAATGTTATGCTGTATTAAAAAATAGCTTAAAATTTCGAAGAAAACAAATTTTTTATTGTTACAAATTTTTATTAGCACTCTAGTAAATAGCTATTAAATTTATAAATAAAATCCAATTCTTATTAAATTTGATTCATCAATTTGTTTTTGTTTACTGATTTTTGAATTAAATCAATAAAAGAAAATTATTTGTAAGCTTAAAAGTAAAGTTATAAAACGCGTGACGAAAAATCAAATAAATCAGCTGACGAAAAAAATTAAAAGTAATTTAAAAGTTTAATCAAACAAAATTTTGATTTGCATAAACAATTTGGGGTAAATTACTATGGGAAAATTTTTGTATGATTATTTTGTTTGCAAATATTTAAAAATTTATTGCATTTAATTGGGTACCTATATAATTTTAAATTATATATGAATATTTGATTAAGGGATAAATCAAAATTAGACTTTTAGAAATAAATATTTGCCTTATATAATATGCTTTGTTTATACATAGTTCTATTATTATTATTGTTTTTATTATAAACTATAAATTTATAACTTAATTAATAAAATTTGCTAATTCGAACACCTGCACATGTAATACGAGTATCTTGAATTCTGTATCATGTAATCATATATTCCTATCGATTTCAGTTTTCAGCGGTGATTACATAGGTATATCTTAACTGAGTTATTTTTTTTGCAATATGTGAAATTAATATTATAATTTATAATAAATTTGTCAAAAGTTGAATAGCAAACAATGGATTGTAATATAACAACTACACCAACAAAATAATCGTTTAGTAATTTTTCTTACGAAAAATATATTAAAAATATATGAATTTTTTTAACAATAAAGTAAATCTTCTATTTTTTAAGAGAATTATAATAAAACATATATAATTATATAACATTCTATAACATGAATTTTTTAGCAATTTTTCTGAGAAGAATTATAAATATTTTACTAACTATACTTAAAGCAATATCGCAAATTGAGTTTCTGAAAATTTTATGTCCAATATTACTATAGGCACAATATAAATATGTGTTACCAAAAAGTTACAGTACATAATACATATTAGCTATTATTCCTTGTTATAAAAAAGATATTTTTTTAATTATTAATTAATAATTATTAATACTTAGAAATTTATGTTCAATTTGGAATGTTCCTTCATAAAGAATTGCATAATTACAAAAAATAATTTCAAAATAAATTTGTTTAAACAAAAATTAAGGGGGATTCTCAAAAGAAAATCCCCTTATTAAACTAAGGCCAGATTTTTAATACGATTATGTATTTATAAATGAATTCATAGTTCAAGGACATGTTGATACAACTTTTTTAATATAAATCTACAAACATTCGGTGTTATAAAAAAAACATCATTTACCAAATAACAAAATTTACATCAATTTAAAACTCACAATCAAGTAAATCAAAGTTAATCAATTATGTGTTTTTTTGTAGTAATTCATTTTTATATAGTAAGTATTATACATATATATTTTGATTTCTACATTATTTACAAACATGGTATTAAAATAAAAATATAATTCGTTTAGAATACATCGATCAACTATCATTTGCTCGTGACTATATAGCTCGTGACCAAATGACGTCTTAATCGCGTGCTGTGCACAATTATAAAAACAAATAAATAAAATCACTTGAATAGAATGCTCAATCCGAAATAACCCTAAATTCACTACTTAACAATAAAATACATGAAATCTATCAATAAACATATAAATATGAATTAATATACAAACACAAAATAAGTATATATGTATCGTAAACATATTCTATTATGTAAACGTAAAGTATACAAACATGCAAATATGTTTGCACAATGAACGCTTTGTACAAGTTACAAACAACAGAAATATTTTATTCAAATATGCTGCAGGAATGATGGGAGGAGAAACCAGAAATTCTTCACTTTGACAATGCTCGGCTATATGTACAGAAGAAAAGTCAAGCAACTGTACATGGACTTAAATTCTACTTTATTTTCAATTACATATAATAATTTTATAAGTGATCATTTTTAATTATACATATGTAGGAATGTAGGGATGAATAGCTAACTGAATTAAATTTAGTTATTTTCGTGCAAAAATCATTTAAAAACTATTTAAAAAGATTACATACTCTAATCTAATGTATAAATTTACAAATATATACGTACATCATATTTAAATTTAATTGTGATATCGCAATGCGGCGAACACTCACCGCGACAACGACCTATTAATAATAAATTATTAAAAGATTGTTCTATATCATTTAGAAATAAGTGTACATGCAAACACAAATTAGAAATTAAATATTATTGGTTAGATATATTTAGGACAACATTCAAAAGTAAGTTAAAGCAAATGCAAAATGCCTTGTAACATTATGATCAGTTTTAATTAATAATATTTGACATGCAATTTCGACTTTATAAGAATTGTGAAATATTTTATTAATCATAAAATTATTGGGGAATTTATTCTACATATATTAAAATTATTTTCCCATATACAAATTGATGATTCAATAAACTAATTTTAATACAAAAGACACACAAACGCATTGTTACTCTGTACTTACGTTTCCAGACTTATTTTTATTTTTAAACATACTTATTATATATGTACATATATATTATTAATGTATAATTGCAACAGTTGATATTTAAAGGAAATTACGTGCAACAAAATATTTATTCAACTGATCATATGATCATCACTGCCCGTTAGCATTACATTGTCCGTTAACATTACATACATGAATTCTTATATTAGTAATAATTTAATAATAAAATAGAATATTATGTTAAATAATATAAAAGCTTTTTTATAACAGTTGTATATTATATTATAAAATAATACCTAACTGAATTGTTTTTTTATAATTTGAAAAAATATACGATATTTTCTTCACTAGTTCTTACTTCATTCAAAAATTGTGAAATAAATTAACATATTTATAATTTCTTACTTTTTATTTCTAACATCTTCCCCTCTTTGCCGTTTTGTTGTTGTAATTATTTTTTTAAAATCCCCAGCTCTGCAACAAAGAAATGCACTTACAGTTCCCCTTAATGCGATCTATTTAATGCTGAATGCCAGATAAAAATCCGGTCAAAAGTTTTCAGATTTTCCTCAAACGTACAAAATCGACTTTATGTCATATTGTATAGAATATAAATAAGATATTAAAAATATTCAGCATCTTACAGAGAAGACTTCGAATGTTTTTACATAACACACAATGTATTAATGATTTCAATTTGGTTGAATATAGCGGAAAGTTTAAATATTTTCATTTTTTTAAAATATTTGGATACATAAAACGTTTATTTTTAAACCAAAAGTTTTTGATGGAATATTTTGGGTTCCCAATTCTTGATGCACCATAAGTAATTTAACAAAAAACCGGTAGAAACTGATATTCTAATATGTTTTGTCAAACTTCTTTATTTATAAATTAATTATTATTAAAAAGTGTTAAATATATTAAAAATAATAGGGGATAAAAAAATTTTCCAATGTATTTTTTTTTGTTGTTGCAAATTTAGAAATATTGCACAAAAATCTCAAAATAGAAAATATCAAAATATCAAATTTCATAAAGAAAGTGAGATCCCCTAATATTTATTAAAATATAAAACATAAGTAGTTTCAAATTTTGTCATTGATTAATCTCTTAAACAATGGATCTTATAACTAATAATTTATCATTACATTATGTATGTATGTTCTATTGTAAATACTTTTATATTATTTAATAATTATTATTTAATATGTATGCAATAAATTTTAATTTGATCCTGAACTTGATATACCTAGTTATGGATATATATTTAATTTTATTAATGAATGAATAAATCATTGGACAAAACGAGATTATTTTTTCTACAAATTCATAATTATACTGCCTAATTAATATTGAAGAGAAAGGTAATTGAGTTAGTTTTTTTAAGTTCCAGTTCATTCTTTCAGTTCTCAGTAAGTTTTACTTGTCTTTAGTGATTTTTTAAATTCTAGTTCATTTTTTAATTTAGATCATTTAAATTAATTAATTCTTAGTTAATAAAATCCTAATTATTATTCGATTATAGTGCGAGATAAATCAATTATATATGTACATCAATTATATACGTATTATAATTATATACATATTATTTCAATCAAATACTCAATTCATGAAATCAAAAGAAAATTATTTAATTAAATTTTTGTTGTAGAAATCTATTCGAATAATAATGTTAATCTTTTCAATAAATTGTAAAATTAATATTTTGTTTTAATTAACATCTAATTACCATTATATATGCTTATAATTGGGTGCCAATTTTTTTACAATATCGAATTGAAAATAAATGGATGAATTTTAAATTAACGTTTTTTTTTGCGTTTTTTTTTTTAATTAAAATAAAAAAAGAAAATTCCAAATTCCGCCTTAAAGTTGAAAAACGACGGACTGTAAAAATAATTGAATTTATGCGTCAGTTGAATTTATAACCCAATCGGAAATATAAAATCGATGATGACAAATATTTTTAGGCTAATAAATTCATACATTTGTATATATTCTCAAATTCGTAAAGAGTGTAATAAATTTTAATCATAAAATATTAATTTCCTTTCTACAATTCAGTTATTTGTTTCTCATTTCAAACGCCGCACAGCTATATGGTGATGATTCATGATAATGAGGTTGCGTTGAGAATTTTGGTTTATAATTTAATAATATTTTGATATAGCTACTCTTGCACAAGAGCCGACCATTATTTGTATGCGATAGAAAAGTCGATTGTATAAATCTCATCAAACTAGTTTTGAATTAAAAGGTTTTATATGGATTATCAAGTCCTGCAATACAACCTAAATAATGCTAAAGATATAGATAGGTATAAAACAAAATTCGATTGTTATTTTTTGACCATATTTCCAATATATTAAATTGATACTAAAAATTTTAAATAGTGAAAAGAATTTTCTAAAAATTCTTAGAATTTATTTTTAATTAAACGTTTTTTCACTGGTATTTTTATTATAGGTTTTTCCAATAATAAACATAGTTTTAAGAAAATATAAAGTTATCAACACACTGGGAAAAAGATTTATAAACTTGTAAATAGGTATTTGGTTTACATTTTTTAAATCACACTAATAAATAATGTGCCATAAACCGAAAACCTGAAAATTTGTTATTCAGCTAAATCGTTAGAAGATAAATTTAATTTATCGAAACATTTTCCAATCAATTTTTAGACTCGGTAGATTTATATTTATAGACAAACTATCAGTAAAAAAGTAAACTTGAAAAAGAAACTTGCAAAGTATACAGTGAGGGTATACGTCTAAATAGTTTTAATTTATAATCTTTCATTATAAAATTAAAGTTCAATATTGTTTTTTTTTTAAATAAAAATTACGTTATGCTTATGCAGGAAAGACCCATTTGTCGTGAAATGTATTTTTTTTTTTAATAAATAAAAATTGATAACAAAATAATGAACTTTTTGATGACAAAATATATGCCTTAAATTAATATTTCTAGATTAAATTCCAAATGTTTAGCAGACAAAATGTATAAAAAATACATAATAGGTATAAAAATATATGTAAACATATATTGTATATATGTTTATAAAAAAAATTGGTATTATTATAATTCATTTTATTTGTTTTTTATTAAAAAATTGCGTCTTTTAAACAAATATTTTTTAAACAATCAGTGATTTGGATTTAAAAACTTTTTAATTTCAAAATCAATTTTACCAAATGATGTCTCTCGGTACGTTATTTTTATTTTAATTTTGCTCTATTTTTGTTATTTTAACTTTTGTTCCAGAAATAAAAGACTGAAATTAATTATGAGTTAAATTTTAAAACTGAAACATATCAACTGTTAGAAGGCATTAAATTATTTATGTGTTTATGTATTTGTCTTATTTTGTGTGTCTATTGATGTTGTTGGAAAAGAAAAGCATATTATTTAGGTACCAGAAACATTTCTAGAAACTGAAAGCTAAAGGCATCAGCTTATAAATTTTATTAGCTTCAAATGAATAAATAATATACATAATTTCGATATAAATTAAAATAATAAAAGATAGCTAAAAATCTTCTTTCTAGTGAGAAGCGGAAATTACTAGTTATTGGAGTTAGTTTTGGAAAAAAAAAATGTATATCAATAATATTGGGATATCTTCTGTTTTTGTTAGTTTGAATTTCGATAGAATAAAGAATATTTAGGAGGTAAGTCAGTGTTTATTTGTAATTTGGATTTTTATAAAAAAATATCTCTACATAAAATAAAAACATCATTTCCTTAAATACTAAAACTAAATGATAAAATCAATAATTTAATTGATGGCTATATAAATATTTCTGCATTATAATATATTTTCAAACCATCATCAGGAATTTTTACAAATAGACAAATAAATATCTATTGAATTGCTTTACAACATTTATATTTCGGTTCATAATATTTTATGAAAATTACTTTTGAAACTTTTAATAAATTTGTATTTTGAATAATATTTAGAGTCCAAACCAATTCTTAATTAAAAATCTTCCAAAAACATTATTTAATTTTATATATATTTCCCCAACAAAATAAGATAATGAAGATATTTTATTAAAGAAACATTACATGCAGCCATTTGAATTCCTTTTGTAATTAAATTCAGTTAAATAAAAAAAAGTTTTAGTCTTAAATAGTTATTTCTATTATTTTTACTTATCGCGGTACATTTTAAAGGTCATACAAATTAACAAAATAATTCAAAAAAAAAATTTCAAATCATCAAAAAATTTATTTATTTAATCACACTTTGTGAAATTTAACATGATTATAGGAAAAATTTGTTAATTTAATTATAATCCGATAAATAAGAATTTTTTAGTAGTCATTTTTTTTTGATAATTGATGCTACCTTGATCCAGTAACTTACATACAGTAGCTTTTGACAGTTGTAATGAAAATTTGTTTTTTTTTCTCTCAATTTTCATTAACAATTAGTATACAGAACAAATAAAAAAATTAGGTAATTTAAATAAAAATATTATACTTATAACTTTTTACGTTAAATTGGGAAAGTTCAATAATTATGTGCGCAAAGATTTTGTTTCATTCTTCTTAAAAGTAAATTGACATTGACTTCGACATCGGCATTCAGAATACGTATTTGGAATTAAGAAATTAATAACTTTTTTAACCCACCTTAACCTTCAAATATGATGAAAGTGTTTTAATGTAAATTTTTTTTACATATTGATACAAAAAAGGTAATAATTAAAAAATATTCAATTTTATGATAAACACTGATAGTGTGTTATAAGTTATAACGAAACTTTGATGCGTCGAATTAAAAAAAAAATCTTAAAAAATATGTAACTAAATTATATATTTTCTTCCAAAACTTTCTGAGACAATCTGCATCTAGAACTATGGATGTAAAGTAGATTCTGTTTAAATATATATATAAAAAATCAAGAAAGTTTCTCACAATTATAATGATTATTTTAATAAAGTTTAATTTATTATTTATCAATGTTTTGTTTATTTCTCTGTAAATCGCAAAATATTTTCTACAATGTTTCACTATATTTTAATAATAGTATTGGGATTTTTTTCAATAAGTGACCTGAATGAACTAAAATTTCTTAAGCATTAATTATATTTAAGTATTATTAGTAGATAGTTATTTTTAGAATACTGTTCCAGTTAGAGATTTCACAACCAATAATAACTCGAGCAAATTTAATTTTATTAATTATAAAAACAATTCTGGATTTGATATATTTAATAAAGACATATAAATAACCCCCATAGCCATCAGTTACGGTAATGAGAAAATATGAACCGAGACAACCCAATTACTCAATTATTACTTTATTAATTTTATACACACGGAGACATTTGGTTGATAACTTTTTGAAAAAGACCCATCGAGGTGTTCAACTCAATTATGTATGTAATATATAAAATTGCATGTTAACTTAACATATGATTTGTTGTTTTTTTTTTTGCCTATTTGAGAACAAAAAAAATTTATTTTTTAACTTATTTCCAATTATTTTCATAGAAATCCTTTTACAAAAATTTAATAAATACCGTACATGTTGTTAAAAAAAATTAATACAAGTTTTAATTTGAGGATAACTGTCAAACTGTACTTATTTTCTGGTTACCGTATTTGACTCGCAAAAAAAAGACGCTTAAAAACGAAATACCAAAAATTAATTTTATATCCGAAATGTAAAGTTAAACATAGTACAATACACATAAATTCCTTTAATCACTTTCGATATATTTTTTACCTAAGTAATTTCTACATACACAAAATATATTTAATTACAAGGTAATCATAATATGAAATAGCAAAGTTTTAATTTATATCTAAAGTATAGATAAAAAACTGATTTATATACTTAATTTAACTATATCAAATTTTAGTGGTGTGTAAGACATTATTGTGACTATTAAAAAACCTTTGCGAGAAATAAACTGAAGGATTTTTTAAGAAAACATAGTTTTAGATTTTTTTTTATTAATTAATAAGCATATCAAATCGATTTTTTGTAATCATTTTTCGGTAACCTTGAATTTTATTTTTAATGCATAAGCAAAATATAGATACTTTATGTGTATGTTAATCTGTCAAATATTCAAATATTTCTTTTTATTTATTCTTATTAAAATGTAAAAATAAGTTCATAAGTAAGCTACTATTAATTGATATCCTCCAGTTGCATTGCATCCTCCTTAAGATATATATCAATATTATGAGTATCAATATTACATAGTTACAGTAATAATTAATTAAGACTAACTGTTAGTGACTTTTAAAAAACGTTATCAAGTTAGAGATTATGCTAAATTTTTCAGAACCAGAATTAACTAGGTATAATTCAAATCATGTACGAATTTCATTTTAGAATCTCAACCTTGAAAATTTTTGTACAAAATAAATTTATCAAGTGCAATTTCTTAATCCGCAATCTTTATATAATCAAAGAAAGGCGTAAATTATCATCAAAATAACATTTAACTTTTTTTTTCTGCTACCAAAACCAAAATGTTTCTAAATTAAATATAAAAATAAAATTGATTCTCCTATTAAAACTATGATTTAACATTATTTAATAACTGATTAATAATATAACGATAAATAATTTATGCAAATGAAGTCAAAATTTTGCGTGAAGAACAAATTCCGCATTTTATTTTATGATGTGCTGATTTGTCACTTAAACTTTATTTATTGTAGCAAAAATACATAAAATATTTTTTTTTTTAATTTAATACATTTAGGGAAGTTGTAACTTTTTATGGTAGTTTTAGAGATGGCTAAAATTTTATTTAGAAATGCAAATTTTTCTATACTTTAAAAAGTATTTTTTTTATTTTCATTTTCATAGGAAAATTAAAAAAAATGTTAGTTATCATAAATATAAAGGTTAACAACAAATTCAAGAACTTAAGAGTATGACATTTAGTTTGGTCTTTAAAAACCACTTAATGGGTTAAATTATTATACATTTATTTCCAAATTTATTAATTAAGTATGTATTATAATATATACAGCTTTTCTTTTTTCCTTCATATTATACTATTGAAAAATAATTTCAATTCAAAAATCAAAACACACATAATGATATAATAAATATTTTACTTGAACATGCAAGGTTCTTTCAACTATTTTGTATTTTACGAGCTCACACGATATTAAAAAATTTTTTTTATAAATATCCTTTATTTTTTACTATATCGATCAGTCGGTCTTGTGAAGATTATAAATATTCTTTAGATTTGTATTATCGATTTATTTAAAACAGACCTGAAATTTTAAAGAGGTAGAAAAGCATACGAGGTCTTTCTACAATAATTATATAATTATTTATAATGAAAATATATATGTAATAAAAATGAAGTTGGTTAAATTTTCAGAAGAAATTATCAAATATTTGAATTTAATATTAAAATTATAAAACAGTTAAAATAAATACAGCTGAAAATCTAATAAAAAATAATTGAACTATAAAACTATAAAACAGCTGTTAAAAATTTCAGCAAAATTAAGTTAAGAAAAACATTTAAGTTATGATATATACAATACAATAGATTCATTCCATTAATATTAAGATAAATACATATAAATGTAAAAAAATAAATCATATTTATAAACAATTATCAAATAATAATGAACAAAAACAGCCTTATATTATATCTCAGGGGTTAAGATCGATTGTAATCTACCGGTCGATAATCTTCGATCACTTCTTAATCGATCGTCAAGGAATAACAAAATATTTATGAAAATGACAATTTAATATAGTATTTATCAATCATTCTCATCTCAACAATTAATTTTACACAATGTATTTTCCCTTCAATAATTTAATTTACTTTTTCATAGGAATTTAGTAGTAGTTCTAGAGCATTTCGTTAATAATAAATATAAAATAATAATAAAATATAAAATTTTATGTGCTTATGAAACGAAATTTACGATACGTGATAAAATTTTACGTAAGTACATATTTTAGCAAGCAGAATAAAATGATTTTTTTTTTTTTTCCATTTTTGCCCTTTATCCCTCGATTTAAATAACTAAGATTTGATAAGAGCGCGTTTTGTACAATTTTATTTTATACGGCATCGATTTGTTAGGACCTTTTTTTATCTTTTATGAGCTCAAAAACTTTTTGGACCTTTTTACGTATACAACCTTTCCCAGGCTAATATCGAAATTTAATTTTTTTGTACATATAAAGTTATATTGCCCATGTTTTTACATTTTTTACTTTTTCAAACAATTTTTTTTTTCACCGGAAAAATTCAAAATATATCAATATATATTTTTGTCTCAAAATTTAAATTAAAAAAAAAATGTTTATCAAAACAAATAATTGTCCGTCTAACTTATAAGTAATATAAAGTACTTTATTTCACTTTTTGAACTTTTTTCTACATTTTTAAGAACTAAATTGAACGAACCTTCAAGTCTTTAATCGTCTAATAGTGGAATCTTGAAAATTGTAAGCACTTATATAAGTAAGATACATATAAATTTTACTTTGAAACCTTATAATTCTAAATGCAAGTAATTTATTAGTTTTTTTTAAATATATACGAGTACACTATAAATTTTATTTTATTTAGTTATAACTTATAACATTATTTGTACGAGCCAAAATTAGCTTTTGATTCATTTTTGAAATTAGTAATAAGTAAAATAAAACATATTGTATTATCTTGTTTAATTATGTAAAATAAGATTCGTAAAGCTATGGTTTCCTAGGAAAACGGTGCCGTAAAATAGCGGCCGTAATATTACGTTGAACATTGGACGTAATATAACGGCCGTTAAAACGGCAATCATATACGGTTTCTTAAAAAAGCGTTGCCGTAATATAGCGGCCGTAATATTCAATTAAAACTTCGTCATCTTCGATTTTCCAATTTAAATTTAAATTTTTTGTATTAATTTTTTTTTTAAACTCACCGTCACCGTAAAAAAACGTTGTATGAATATTATCACCGAAATTTTACGGCCGACATGAAATAACGGCACCGCTATATTACGTTAAGTTCATCACCAACGTTCTCTAGGAAACCATTATATATAAATTATATAGGCAACGTTTTTTCTACGTCACCCAACGCTATATTACGGCCGCTATATAACGGCACCGTTTTCCTAGGAAACCATAGCTTTACTCAAAACGGAAAAGGAATAATATTTTCTAATTTTATTTTAAAACATACACTCTTATAGAATAAGTAAAATACAAAAATAATAACATAAAATGACAAAGAATGAAATAATTTGATTATAAATAATATGAAAACAATAAAATTGCTATAGATGAAAAAAGTTAATTTGTTATAATTTTCGTTTGAATGATATAAAAATTATGCAGGTGAAAAAAGATAACTAATTTTCAAATATATTTCACGCTTGAATTATTTTTTTTTTATTATTGTTCTTTTCGTATAAAAAAAAATAATTATTTAAATTTTTAAATGCATCTTAAAATTAAATAAATCGAATCGGACTCGTTCATCAGACTTGCGTTCTATTCAGTGAAGTTGGTGGGAATGTCCTTTAAGAAAGTGATAAAATTGGAATCAAAACAAATAAAACCAATTATAGCAAAAACATAATTTCACTTAATGTTAATTGTGAATCATCCATAATGTACTTAAAAGTATATACATAATATTGAGGGACAAAAATTCATCTAACTACAGTGTTTATTATATGGGAAAATATAGGAAAATCCTAAATTCTTAAGTTTAATATTGAGATAGCAATTTTTAATTTCATTCACACTATCTAATACATGAAAATTTACATTTTATTAAGCATTTTCTCACGATTAAAAATTTTATCAGAAATTTTATTTGTTTCAATGGAATTTTTATTTTACATGTGTACATTATCCATTATAAATAGTTATAATATATATTAACAAATATTGATTTTATTCAATATGGTGATGTACAAAAATATTTATTTCCCGTATGTGGCTCAATTAATTTTAATTTTTTTTTGAAACTGTAACATATACGATGTTTAAAGTAGTCTGGTAGCAAATTCCTTAAAAGATGACTCACTTATTTATAATTAGTTTTACGTATTTTGTATTAGAAATGGTAAAATTTTAGACATAAATTAAACTTATCTAATCTAAAAGTAAGAAATGATTTGCTCATTATCATCAACACTATTTTCTTGTTACTCGATATAAAAAAAGAATGTTTTATAATCAGTGGGAAATGTAACGTACAACAATGTAAAAAACTTTTAAATGCGTACTAAAAATATAAAAGGTAAAATTTATATGATATAAAATAGCTTATTACTCTTGTTTAAATTAAATAGAATTCAAATATTATACATTTATATTTTTCATCCAAATTAACAACCTTCTTGGTACGATTTAAAGACGTTATTTTGTATAACTAAAATACAACTCGTTTGTCAATTATCATGAAAATGATAATAGCTAATTTAAATAATTTAATAATAAATATCTTTCTTTTTTCTATGTGCAAACTCGATTTAAAATAATTATGCAAATTTTATAGTGTTTAATTGAATTTTTAAAATATCTGCAATAAAATTAAATTATATAAGCATCATGGTATATAATATAGTCTGTTAATGGATTTTTTTTTTTACATATAGAACACAAAATGTCAAGGACAACATAAAGGCTTTGGACTAGAGGCTATATTTTTACATAAGGAAATTTAAATTCTGCATGCTATGAATTGATTATTGTGTCATATAAAAGTGCATAATGTTAGATTTATATTCTATAATAAAATTATGTACATATTTATTAAAATAAAAATTAAAAACAAAAGTAAGACAATTATATGATTTACTACATACATAATGTATTTTCTATAAGAGTAGGTAAAAAAATTGTTGAATTTATATAAGAAAATAATAGGAAAATCTAAATAATAAAATGTTTTAAATTTTATTCAATTATTTTATTTAATGTACACAATGTTCCGGATCTGTAGAATAATTATTTCAAAAAAAAAAAAAATTTATGATTTCATTAAATTTATATTTAGTATTTACAGCAAATTTAGATTATTTAAAAATTATCGTGCAATTATTCTGCTGTCAAATGATCTGTTAATTAGCTATTTTGTTACTTGAGATTAAACTAAACAGTAATTTATTTTTAAAAAATAAACTATTTTATCAAATTCCAATATCAACTTATTTAATGAAAATCCGCTAAAGTAAACCCGGTTAGTTATAAAGTCGCCTCTATTCTATTAGATGATAATGTCGGTGTCTGGTTTCTACATGCTGATTAATATAGTTGTGAAGCTACTTTAATTTTTGATAATGATGTGATATAAATGATATAGAACAGTTTTTTCTTTATCAACAAAATAGTATTTTTTTAAAAATAGACAATAAAAAAAAAAACAAGAATATAAGCAGTTTTACAAGAATTACATTATGTAGGTTTACATTGTAGATATAGTAGGTATACCTACATACTATGTTGGTATATGTAAAACTTTTTAAAAGGAAAATATTTGATTTGATGAAATTATTTTTTCACTAAGTCTACTGAAAAACAAAATTTCATTTTGATTCAAAATGAAAAATATTCTACTTATATATTATTTATTTATAAAATATCGAAATTAAATTTAAAGTTTGTTACTTTAGTTTTTTGTTTAATATATAACTCCTAATAAATATTTTAATTGATTGACTATTATTATATAACTAATGAAAAGATTTAATTTTTTTTTTTGAAATTAAACTAAAATATCTATTAAATCTTATGAAATTTTTATTCCTATCAAAAATTTATTAAATTTGATATTCTGAACCTATATGAACAATAAAATTCCAAATATTTGATTTCAATTCCATATAATAAAATTTTTTTCAACTGTATCAATAAAATATAATTTGTTATTTAAAAAATTTTCCTAACGAAATATCCGATTATGTAAATAGAATTTCACTATCTATATATATATACAAACCTTTTGTTATAAAATAATTATTTTAAATTATCTGTTAATTTAAAGGTAGTTAATTTTTTTAAGTTATGATTTTCACAGAAAATTACTTCCGATTTATTTTTAAAAAAAATAGTTAATTTAAAAATTATTAAAAAAAAAATTGTTTTTCTTTTCTTTTTTTTTTTTATGGAAAAACTCATAAACATATAGGTACAATTTAATTCAAATAATAGGTATTATTTAAATATTCCTTAAAAAATTCTTTACATTATTTAAAATTAAATTTAATTTCAAATTATTTACCAAACTGTTTTACCGTCGTCAAAAATTTTTTTTTTAATTTAATTTTTTTTTTTTAATTTTCTAAAATTCAATTTTAAGATATAGGTATAGTATTATAACTCTGAACGTGCACGTTATTTGAAGTTTAGATTAAAACTGAAAAAGCTTTTAAGTCTATTGATCATTTTGTAGTTTCAGATTTATTTATTTAAGTTAAATATTTTTTTTTTTTAATTTAATTTACAAAAACAACATTATAAACAGAAATAAAAAAAATATATAACAACAGACAGAAGCCGACAACTTGCGACAGTGCAGTTTTTTTTCGCATCTCGTTTTTGTTTACAAACAAATCAAGATATTAAAAAAAAAAATAAACTTGAGCTTTTTTTTGTTTGATGTGGGCTTAAGAATAAAAAAAAATACAAGCTTTTTTGTTCAATTTAAAAGCTTAAAATAAATGTGATATAGGTATGTATTATTGAAGGATACTGTTGAGATTTTTTAACTTAATACCTACAGCGTTTGTTATTATATATTTTTCAGCAGTTTTCTGATAAAATAAAATGAATTACCTATAGGTTTTTTTTTACCGGCTTTTGAGGACTTGTATTTGTAAAAATAATAAATTCTTTTATGTAAACGTGAAGAACATATTATTAAAAAAAAATGTATTCAAATTGGGAACTTGTTTGCTGTGAATTTAATTTAAACATTCTAGTTCTGGTTTTTTAACGTATACAGAAATCTGATTTAAAAGATTTATATTAATTATTACACAAATCGAGATTTGAATAGTATAAATAAATATTTTTCGAAATCAAAGATCTTTCGTTACTTTTTTAAAGTTATTTAAAATTGCATACATAACTTAGCAACTAATATATAACACAAAGAGAAACAAAACCTTATTCATTAATTATAATAGATGTTAATAGAGATAATTCTAATTTGTAATTTTAAACGTTACCAATGGAACATTAGTTGAAGTCGATTATGATTAATTCTGTATTCTTCTAGTTTTTAATTAATGTAATTATGCTTTTTTTTATTAATATATTTATTTATTATTTATAAAGCTACAAGGTTTATGATTCATTTTATGTTTGATTTGTGATTTTATTAAAATCTTAGGATTAGGAATATGTATTGTGGGTACTATTGATATGAGCGAGAAAATTTATTTAAGTTAACATAGCATGAATCTACTTCCGTAAAATTGGTCGCCATCATTATTTTAATTAAAATATAACCACATTTACTTTGTTTTTTTTATTCATATCACATAAAATTTACAAAAATCACCTTATGATAAAAATTCGTTTAACATCAAATGTCATTTGTATAAATAATTTTACATTGAATTTTTAAATTTTTGATTTTATAAGAATTTTTTTATCATTTTCGTCAGACATACTTAGTTCAAAAATCTTTGTTCACCTTCAACTGTACACAATTTATTACTTTGTACCGAACACTAGCATAAAAATTACTCCAAGGTTTATGTAAAAGTTCATCATCCTTGTCATTTAAAAACGACAATTTTTAAGGAAATGCCCATGAAAATATTCAGAGCACTTTGTTGACCAACACAAAGTTTTCTAATAATTTTTTTTTTTCTCAAAAATTATAATTTATATACATTTGAGAATATTTACTAAAATGATTTTTAGCCAAGTCAAAAAAAAAATTCATTGCAAAAATATTGAATAACACAAAATTAAAGCAAAAAAAAAAATTTCATAATGTCTCAATATAAAACAAATTTAAGAAAAATACCAAAAAACTAACACTGTAAGAAAAATATTCTAATTTTTCCAATCACAATAACCTTATTGATCATTTCTTATTCTAGTTTGTAAACTATAATTTATATTCATTTATGACATGTAACTCTCAATTATGATGAATAGATAAAAAAAAAGATTTAATCAGAAGATCTACTTTTCGTTTTAAAACTAAATGTTAACAAAAGCTTCACATTGCACTTGCACCACATACAAATTCAATTATAATTTTACATAGATTAATAGAAAATGTTCCTTTATTACTACTAAGATTTAATTTATTAGTATAAATATTTTCCCAAATTAAATTTTTTCGTAATTTTTCTAAAACATTCTTTTAAGTCTTATTATTGAATATGGTGTCTTTTAAAAAGGATGAATTGATAAGTTTATTATAAAATTCTATGCAAAATTTTTTATGTAGGTATTGTATATATTTATTTACACAATTATTAAATACAAATAAGTGTAATAAAATATTATAATTATTTTATTATATAACAAAGCGATAAAATATTACGAAAAAAATGTATCATACTAAATCTCAGGATTGAAAATTTATGTGATTTAGGAGATACTAATTTTGATGCTAATTTTAATTAAAAGAACTTCTCTGAGAAGAAAAAATGTAACTCATTAACTACAACTAATTCGAGTCTAAAATTATCTTTTAGTATATTTTTAACAGTAAAATGTTGGCATTATTCATATATCATTTTAATTCGACAAATCATTTCCTATATACGTAATCGCAATCGTCATACAGATAGATTGATTTAATATGAAAATTAAATACACAATGGCATTAAAGTTTAGAAAACTGCCTAAATTTTTTTTTTTTTTTTTTTAATGCAGATTAATAAACTTGTTTCATTGTGGGTCATTGTATTTTTTGAACTTTATTGTTTATGAATTTTTTTTTATTTTGTTTTATATTCGGCTGGCAAATTCTATATTTTTGATCAAATTAGCAGTCATCAACATTCAGTTTATGTATTAAAATTAAATTACTTGAACGCTTTCAGTATGTGATTGGAAATTATATTGCAATATTAATAGATTTTATATAATGATTCTAAGATAAATTTTATAATATGAAAATTTGAATATTGTTTTATGTAAAAAAATAATTAATAATGAAAAATTCATTGATTGTTGTATTTGCATTTTATAATTCTGGTTGATAAGATCTTAACTTTCATAAGTGATAAATAAAGGTTCCTGTATTAATTTCGTAGATTTTTTATTTATTTTTTTTATTAGTTAGATTTTAATGCTTCAATGCCAAAATAAGCACAATCTCGTTCTTTTTTACTTCACGACTAAAGGATGAGAGCTTGTCCGATTTCGTTTGGGAGTTAGAGGCTGTCTACTAGCCAAGGATTTTACAACTTACAACTTTTAATGAAAGTTAGTATGTTGGGTTGTTGGATTCGGACTAGGGTCCGGATTTCAAAGAAAATTGTTATATTAGGACTAAATGGAATTGGTATGATATTGAAGCAACCGAACAAATATGTGAAGTCACTGGTTGTGATCCAAGATGTCTGAAAATTGATGTTGAAAACGGGACTCGTACTTGATTTATGAGTTAATAAACTGTATTTTGTAATATTGCTCTTCATCATGCGCTTATGAGTCTATTTCATCTTTTAAAAAATCAGATCAATTATTTTTTGTCACTTTTCAAAAAATACATTCAAAAAGAATAATGCAAATGGGACAAAAACATATCTTCTCCAGGAAAGAATTTATCCTTCATTGCAATATTTAAGATTTCACGAATTTACTGAGTGACATAAAAGCAGATTATCTAATGCGGTTTGTTTTCAACCTTTTGTTTTTAGAATCCTTTCGATTAAATTTTTATTACAGTCGATCTGAATCCATACACCATACATCAATTTAAATCGAAATCCGTTGTTAGGTCCCAGTCCTTGGACACAATGGGACAAGGTTCGCGATCAATATCTCCTCATATAGGCAACTACCAATTTTGACAGAAATCACTTTTCCAGTCTCCAGTCCGAATCTTTGGTCACAATCAGAGACTTACCATATTTTGTAAGTTTCTCTAAACACATCTATCTATCCACATACTAGTTTCATAAGGTTGAAAAAAATTACCTTTAATGTTTAAGGTATATCTATATACATTTTATAAGGAAATTATTAAAACCTGGCTGGTTAGATTGTATCTTTTTTAAATATTATGTATATGCCTAATTAATTCTCTATCCATATTCAAAATTAAAAGTATTGAAAAAAAATAATTGAGTATTTTTAAAACAACATTTAATGAACCGTATCTGGACATTTTGATGAACTAGTGTAGATACTTTGCAATGAAGGAAGTAAAAGAAAATTGATTGTTTTGTCAACCCATTTTATTTACATTTTTTATATCCATAAGTATGTGCCTTTTTTCGCCATAGGAGTCGTTATTTGGAGATGAATTGAATTTTGTTTTGGGAAATTTCTTGTTTGTTGAAGATTTATAATTTTTTAGGGATTAGTTTCATTCAAACACTCTGGCAACCCTAATCATAATCAGACCGCATGACACAAAATGTCAAATAGTAAATGTTTTGCTTTTATTTTTGTTTACATTTTGTTTCTTAATTAATATAATTTTATAATAATATTAATAATTCAGTCAATCCATCCAACATCCAATTTATTCGATATTCATAAAATCTTTATTACAATAATTTGCTCATAGTTTTTTGTTTGTCCAATTATTATTTGTGGAGTTTTTTTTTATTCAAAGAATTATTTTATTTAAATAAAAATGAAACGATTGAGTGAAGAAAGGACGAAAATTTTATTTGAGAAATTGGCCCAATTGTAAGTGTGTGTAGCAGCGCTATACAGTGTCATTTAAGAAAGTCACAACTGAATTCCCTTAGTTTTCTATCGCCTGCAATCTTCAAGGTTTGTATTCGTCTGTTCAATATGGCCAAATAAATTTAAACTTGGAATTTGGAAATTGGAATGTAATTTATCCAAAAAAAAAATACTATTTTGATACCTACCAGTTTTTCGTAAAAAGCACATGGCACCATTAATTATATTTCGAAGATTTTTAATAACCCAAAATTAGGTAGTTAACCACGTAACATTATCCCTAATAAAATTACAAATTTCTAAGCTAGGTGAATTCATTGCAGACTAAAGTAAGGTAGTTATACTTTTAATTATAGGTACATTCTTACCAAAAATTTTCATTTTCAGCATTGGACCAAATGTCAAATTACTTATTGATCGACCGGATGGAACTTATTGTTTTCGAGAGCAGAGAGATCGTATCTATTATTGCTCAGAAAAAAATCTTAAATTATCTGAATGCTTTGGATCGGAAAAATTAATTTGTGTTGGAACATGTTTTGGAAAATTCTCTAAATCAAATAAATTTAAATTACATATAACAGCATTGTATTATTTAGCACCTTATGCTCAAAACAAAATATGGGTGAAGTCTTCATATGAACAACAATTTTTGTACGGAAATCATATTCCAAAAAGTGGCTTAGGACGCATAACAGAAAACACATTACAATATCAAGGCGTTGTTGTTTATTCAATGAATGATTTGCCACTGGGATTTGGAGTGGCTGCAAGATCCACATCTGATTGCAAATCAGTTGATCCTCTGGCAACGATCTGTTTTCATCAGGCGGATATTGGAGAATATATTCGTTCTGAAGAAACTTTATTTTAGAATAATTGATAATATAAAAAATTTTGTAATAAAGAAAAAAAAAAATAAAAACAGATTGCGAAGTTATTTTCCATTGTTGTATAATTTTTAGTTTCGCTAACAGATTATGAAGAAGTTTAAGTTCTCCAATCACTGTGTGCGAAAATTCAATTTAGAATAAGTTCAATTTTACTTTTAAAACAAATTTATTAAATCTCATTTCTTCCTTCAACAAATATTATTTCACTGAATTTTGGATGGCCTGAAACTGAAGCCAATTTTTCAAATTCCGTGTCTTGAAATTTCTGATTTAAATTTAAGAAAAAACATTTAATTTCACTTATTTACAATTTCTTTCTCATCTTTTTCGTACATCCAGTTTTTATTAAAAAAAAATTAAATAAAAATGAATTTTTATTCGAATTTTGGTTTAGAGCATTTTATATTTTTATGCAATTAGTGCTGGTAATTATTATTTCAAATAATTTGCATTCTTATGTCCCTATCTATTTGTAAATCCAACCCGTCGCTGGGTATTTTACTAGAAAACGATATAATTCTTTATTTATATATATATGTATATAATCTTTATTTATTGTATCACAAATACATTGGTAAAATAAAATAAATCATAATATTTAGAAAAAAAAAGCATAAAATAAAATTTCAAACTTACATGATTTTCTTTTATACAATTTAATTAATTGAAAACATATATTCATAGATTTTTAAACCAATTTAAAATTACTTAATATAAAACAAAAAAAATCTTAAAAATATTATCTTATTCTATTTATCTAAAAGTGATTGTTTTTCTTAATATTTTATTTTCAAATGAGAAAAAAAAAACATCAACTTTATTTCTTTAATAAATTTCTGGTAATTAAAATATGTATATTAATTTGTGAAGTCACAAACAAAAATTGTAACTATAGTTAACATAATTTCAAAAACTAAATTTTTAATGAGTGGATTTTAAAACAAAATATAATGAAATAAATATTTCTAATAATCTCAAACTCCTCACATTTTACTTTTCATTGAAAGCCGGTAAAAATAATTATCGAAGGTATGATAGATAGAGCCCTTATTGACTCCATCTACACAAATTTTATTCCTATTTTTAAAGATAAAAAATTATATATTTATTAACGTTTAATGTTTCTTCGAGAATCAATACTATAAAATTTTTTAAATGTTCAATCAATATGGTGTTGAATTCAGAATTTCGAACTTGAACATTTGAAAATTTCATGATATTGAACTTCGAAGAAATATTACCCTTATAGAGCATATTATACAGAAAGAAAATTTAAATATTGATACTTTTGCTACTTTTGCGAATTTTATTAATGCATAACATTACTTGAAGCAGATAGATAAATGCGTATCTATCACATACTATAATGTAGATTAAAGATATTTGAAACAGAATAAAATCCTTGAAAGCGTTTTATTTTGATTTTCTCTTCAGACTGAAAAAAAATTTGATAAAAATGTAATTTTACTTAATTTTGACACAAAAGCTATGCAATAAGAAATTTTAAATTTATGTGATGGAATTTCGTTTTTACAGTTTTTTCCGATTAGATTTTATTTTAAATTCAAATTGAAAGTTTTAATATTATTTTTATTATACACCGAAATACGAAGTAATAATTAAATATTATGATTATAATTTTTTATAGCTCAAAAACATTAATAAAAAAATGTTTTTTTCACATTTTTTAGCGCATAATTTCACTTGGGCTAACAGATAAATAAATAAAATATGTTCTCTCTTAAAAAATTTAATGCAGAATTCGGAATCTGATTCCTAACAATAGAAAAAAAAACTATTAAGTTAGTCTAAAGAAATGAAATCTTTAAAATCGGATCGAGTTTTTCTGGGTTGATCTCTAATTAAAAAAAAATTTACTTTCCCTAACTTATTACAAAAAAATAAACCATTCCAAATTTTATATTTTTTTTTAATTTTCCAATTCTAATATTTTCTTTTAGTTGCGACCGCTTGAAATTTTTTTTTTAACATTTTGCTTAGCAGTAGAAGAAATAATAATAAAGTAAAAAAAATGTTTGGAAATAAAGAAAAAACATTGCAGATTGATTTTCTTTTACAAAAAAAAAAAAAATAAAATAAAATTTAATTTATAAATTACACTTATAGAATATTATTGATTAAAATACACTAAAGTCATTTATTTTGCAAATATTGATGAAAATTATCTTGTTGAAAAAAAATTTTCATCAAAATTTCTATTAAATTCCGAAACAAAATAAGCATTATATCAGATACTTCAAAAATTACAATATTTTCAAGATCATTCTTAATTAAAATTATTTTAATTGAAAAAGAACCGAATAATGCATTTTGTTACAAAAATTAAAAAAAAAAAATGTTCATCCCAAAAAATAAATATAACACCTATTTTCTTTACACAAAAATTGGTTTTATTTATTTTTTTTTTTTTAAATAAAAATTATATGAACTAACTTAACTTATAAATATAATAAAATAATTTCAGAATTTTCAGCCACAACGAAATAATGTTAAATATAATTTCATTAATATTTTAAATGATGCTGGAAATTTTGAAAATTTAAAATATATTATTACGTATAATTTTATGCCTAAATAATATTTTATAAAAAAAAAAAATCAATCTGCGTTATATGTTCTAATAAAGTAACTATTAAAATAATGCTGAGTATTGAATAAATCGAGTACAGAAAATATATTGAGAGAAATTAAGACTTTACAAACATTTCCTTCGCAAGAAAATCTGAAAAGTCTTAAAAATTATTCAGTGTAAGATCACATTTTAACTCATCTAACTCAACTCAGAAAGCGATTGCAAAAAAATCGATAGTCATGAAAAGAAAAGAAAAAAAAAAAAAACGTATACTTAAGAAATTTGGTTTTGGGGAAGTTTTAATATTTTGTATTGATGTTTGCTTGTTAGAAAAACATTATACTATTCTGCAAATAGCTTAACTTTAAAAATAGACTCCGACAGCTTTTTCTGT
This sequence comes from Hybos culiciformis, assembly GCA_964007475.1. Classification (NCBI taxonomy): domain Eukaryota; kingdom Metazoa; phylum Arthropoda; class Insecta; order Diptera; family Hybotidae; genus Hybos; species Hybos culiciformis. The sequence goes on along the minus strand of OZ023273.1, from coordinate 650,736 downwards.
TAGCTTTGCAGCGGACGCTTTAAATTTATCTGACTGACAAAACCTAACTATATAAAGATTATAATTCGCTACATTATCTACTAACTACGATTAAGCCCATTTCTAAATAAAATGGAAGTTTCTCATTTTTTTAAACTTATTTCTATATAATATAGTTTTTAAATTTAAAAATTACAATTTTTATTAATAAAAATTATTTTTTTTAGTTTTTGATACGTTTTAAACCAATAAATTTTTTAGATGTTGTTGCTGTTGTACCTGGTTGTGGACTGTTATCGAATGTCGAGCTTCTTATTAGTGTCTTGTTTTGGGATCCCGATGGTGGCTTTGCTACACTCGAATTAGGTGCAGCTGAAGATTTATTGGTACTAGTGCAGTTTTTTTGTTTAACTTCATCAATACGTTTCCAAATTCCAGAGATTCTTGATGTTATCTGACTTAGCTTTTGTGATGTTAATGTTGAATTTGAACGTGATGGTGGTTGTGTTGATGACAAGTGTTCTGTTGATTGTAATGGACTTTGTCGAACTGAACTAGTGGTTGTATTGCCGCCAGAACGATTAGTCACAGAAGGAACTGATGGACATTTCCGGACTCCTATTAAACTTTTTCGTTTTTCTGTTACTGTTTTTTGAGTTGAAAAAGTCTCTCCTGGTGAAGAAACCATTTGTGGTGTAACTGTGCCAGAATTAGGACGACTTAGCGGTAATTTCATTTTTGAATAGGTTCCCATGCTTGCACTTTTTTGTATTGGATTTTGTAATGGTTTAATAGTTTTAGCCGGAGACTTGGATGATTGCGTTCCATTAGGTTTCGATCCTAATTTCATTGGCAATTTTGAGCTTTTGGATGGCGAAGTTGGAAGTGAACCAACAATTGGAACTTCAGAATTACTTGGTTCATCTTTAACAAAAGTACCCTGCCGTTCTAGAAGAGGGTGTGAAATGGCATCATTTGGGTTTTGTTTTCGATAATCGGGAACTAAATAAAAAGAATAACAATAAAATCAAATTTTAATATGGACTACTCGTGAGTTGTGTAATTATGAAAAAAAATTCAAAATACCAAAATAAATAAAACAGAGGTAGTTACCTTTATTTTCTGACTTCTTTACTTGGCTACCGACACCAACTTTTTTGTTATTCGAAATATTTTTATCTGCGTCCTTTTTCTTTCCGAAACTGCTCGCATTACTTGTGAATCCAGGCCTAGTTATACCAGTTTTTAAAGCATTTATTTTACTTGTCAACGTAGTTTTATTTAATAAAACGTATTGAGTTTTCGGTGTTTTGTTTGGCAATAAATATTTAGAATTAGTCGCTACTTTTTTAATTTCTGTATTTTTTGATGCCAAATTGGTTCGAATAATTTGCGGTTTTGGTGAAGTTGTTCTCGTCGAACTATTCGATAAAACAGACTTCTTATAAGGTGATACGTAAGCGGTTTTCTTACGTCCCCTAATTGGTTTTAGCTCCGGCGGCGTTAAGGCGTCTTCACTATAATTTAAATCAGTTCCGGAATCTTTATCATTAGGTTTAATAATCCTAGATTTTTGCGGTTGCACTTCGGATGCTTCTTTCACGGTTTTATTAGATTCAAGATCTTTATGATTATCTATTGGTGTGCGCCCAATATTTTGGTCACATGATTCAGTTTCAGAATTCTGATCACAAAATTCCATACTGTTATAATCACTTTCTGCTCCTGTTATTCGGATATCGCTGCGCTGATGTTCGCCTTCTAAGAGCTTTGAACGTAAATACTGATTTTTAATTGCCGCTAAAGAAAGTTGATTTGAGTTTTCCAACTTGTTTGGCTCCGGTTGGGTAATGAATTTAAAATTTTTTGTCATTGCTCGAATAGAAGATATTTCATCAGAATCATCATCAGTCGATGTAAGGCTAGAAAAATCACTCGCATTTGCTAATTGGGTTTTTGATGCCTAAAAATAAAAAATAAAATAAAAAAACATTCATAAATTTAGATTATTTATCTGCAATAAAACTGAATTCGGACAATCCTTCTACTGGCCACAATTTGTACCGATCTGAATACACATAGTTTTTAAATCAACGCATGAAAAAATCGTTTGCGCAATTTTTGATAAGGGCCTTTTTTCAGGTTGGAATCGTCTATTATTTAAATTAAAATCAAATAAAAAGTATGTTCATCGGAATTGTAACGTTGTTATTCTTTAATAATTAAAGAGGATTTCCCTCAAGATCAAAATGAAAAACTAATTCCTAGCGTAGATAAATACACTAAAAATCTTATTTTTTTTTTTCAATTTAAAATTCATCATACCTGTGAACAATTGGCTCCAGTAGTTTCACTATTATAAATTATAGTTCGAGTTTTAAATCTATCTGGATCTAAATTTCTTCTTCTAGCCGATGTAGGGCTACGAGTTTCAGATTTTATTGAATCTGATGCATTAATATGAATATTTTCCTCACCACAATTTTTTTCTTGAGATTGGGATCTAAACTCAATACTGATTATCTCATCATTGTCTATATCATCTGGAAATTCTGTACCCGAAAAACTTTCTTTCAACACGAAATCAGCAGCAACTGTATAAGTTTTATAACGATCTTTTATGAAACGTCTTCTTTGTTTCGGTGTCAAAAGTCGGCGAACTCCACCACAACCACTCGAATTACTTAATGCTTGCAAATAATGAGAGCTTGTTGTATTTAAATTTTTATTATTAGAACTGCTTTTGCGGGGTGTTGATTCTGCAGAGCTAAAATCTGATGGAATTGGAGTTCCGGCCGAATCCATGCCATCTAAAGGCAATACATCTAAGCAGCTTTGCAACAAAGTTGTTGTGTTTTCTGATGCATCATCTTCGTCGTCATTGAATGCTGTTTCATAATTTGAAAGTCCAGTTGTTTGTCCACCATTACAAAAACTATTGATATCAACAATTTCTGAAGTTATACTATCGACGGATATCATTGAATCCAATAGCTCGTCCATTATACTTGGTGGCTTTACATTATCTAAATTTGATTGAATTGATTCCAAGCTGCCACCATGATTCGAAACTAGCGGAATACATCCAAGAGCACGTTTGGCCATTAATCCTAAAGTATAAATATTAAAACAACATTTAAACAGGTTTAGAACAAATAATTAAGTTTTTACAAACCTGCTGGTAGTGATTTTTTTCTTAAACGTGACAGCTGCGGACTTTGGGGAACTGAAGATGTTCCACCCATAGAATGCGGGCCTGTATCAAAACAACCTGATAAAGAATCCATACAAGATGGGGGTCTAATATGATCCAAATCTAAGCTTGTTGCGCTATCTGTCATTAGCAAATTATTAGCTAATTTATTGGCTTCTATTGCGATTATTGTTGATTGCGTCATTGTCGCCGCCGAAATCTCAAAAGATAACAGCCCCGAATTATATGCGTTGAAGTTTTTTAGTCCACCACTTTGCTTAACCTCACCACCCACTTTGAATTGCACTCCACTCCCATTACTAGAGTTTCCACCAACGTCAGTTTCTTCATCCATTACTAATGTATCAGTTTCAGTTTCTAGAGAGTTGGGCTGAGATGAAACGTAATTGAATGAAGTTAGTTCAGATTCTTGCTCATTTGTTGGGGTAACTTCAACCAATATTTTTAAATCAGTTTCATTAACTTGTTTGTCACTCATTGCTTCACTGTCCGTGGTATATGAAGCAATTATTGGTGCTGTCATGCTTATACTTGGAAATGAGATGTCATCGTTAGGACAAGTGTCTTCGTTCCAAGTGTTATTTGAATCCGATTTCTTCTCTCCACCACTCTCATCGTCATCTTCGTCGTCATCGCCGTCTTTATATTTTATTGTAGCCGTGTTAACTATAAACTCTTCTCGTGACCCATTTGTTCTTAGGTATTCAGCAGTAGAAACTAACTGTAATGTAAGTCGATCTACAGATTTCAACATTAAATCCGGATCTTTATGTTTATCTTGGATACTATCAATTCCACTAGACACACTTTCTGTGTCTAATTCTAAATGCAAGTTTAGAGTTTTTGTAATTTTGCTTTCAATTAACGAATTTACATCATCATGTCCAATTAAAAATTCATTTGATAACTCCATTTCATCATTAAAATTTTGATTATTGAATTCTTTATTACTTAAATCACTAATATTTAATATTGCTGGGTACTCATTTGATTGATCAAGTGGAGTACTGTTATTTTTATTTTGAATAAACTCAAATATTTGGAAGTTTTCAGACCCAATTGTTTGTGTTCTTGTTGTGATGTTCTCTTGAGGTCTTTTTAGATCGATGATTGAGGTGTTGATGATGCTGTTGCGATTTGGCGTGCCTTCTGGTGATTCTCTCAGCATCCCGACGTCTGGAACTGCATTGGGGGCACTTTTTGATATAATATGTTCCTCCAGGTGATGTTGTTCCAATACAACTGCAGACGTGGGATCCCCGTTTTTTGCCTCCTGATTCGGATGCACAAACTTTGGCTGAGATTGTTGTTGTTGTGTGCTAACCAAACGTTGATTAAATTCAGTTGGCTGAAGAACTTGTCTCATATGTCGCACAGGCGGTCGAATTTGCTGTTGCTGCTGCTGTTGATCGTTTAGATCAAGTTTCTTATTTATCCCAAAATTAATACATTCTTTCAGTAATTGCTCATCCTTTCGTTCTCGCTCACGTTGACGATCTCTGTCTTTTTGAGCAGGTGTTGTTCTTTGTTGTAATAGCATTGGCAACTGAGAATTACGTTTTGTTGGCGATTGTTGTGGTTCCAAAACTTTTTGCATTGACTTTGTTTTCTTTGTCATTCCAGTTCGAATACATTGTTCTAACAAAGACTTTGACTGATCATTATCACTTGAATCAATTGAACTGACAGAATCATTGCCATCAAGATTTTGTCTTACCTTAAACGATTAAAATTGAAATTCAAAGTCTGAAAATAAATATATTCATATAAAGAATAATTACCTCTGATGTAGTTGGAATTAATTGTGGTGCAGTTTTTTTTATGGATAATGAATTATTTCCTAAATTTGATTTTGGCCTACTACCAGCAGCTATAGCTTGACTCAGTAAATTAGAATCGTCTTCGGATTCAATCGAAATTGAGCTTAATGAATCATCTTGATTTTTGAAGCGTCCCTCTTTTTTTATATCTGTCTTGCTATCATTAGGGTTTTTCAAATGTTCTGATATTTTTTTGAAAGTTGCAGGTCCTGCAGTTATGCCATCCTCAATTGTTAAGCCAGATAAGCCAGACATCACTGAGAAAGTACAAGGACTGTCTTCAACTAAAAATTTATACATTTCATCTTTGACCTGTAAGTAAGATGGTAATTGACCTCCTCGTCTGAGCATTTCGATTGGATCTCTTCCACTTGATGTTGACAAATTTCCAGCAACTTTTGCATTTTCATTATTTTTACCAGATTTAACGGTAGCTCCAACAACTGTCGTTGATCCTGATTTCGTCATTATACCATCTTTGATGCATTGTTCTAATAAATCTTCCGCACATTCGGAAGCATTTGAACTTAAATCAGAGTTTTCTTTGCCACTTTGAGTGGATAGTATTGATAAGTTCGAACTACTACCTACTTTTGAAAGTAATGCTGGTGTATTTTCTGTACAATATTGTTTTGTTGAATCCTCGTGCAACTCACTTTGATTTATTAATTTATTTTGACTCCTTGTCATTCCAATATGAATTGCGGCCGCAAGAACATCGTCATCTTCGTCTTCTCCTTCCGACAATCCGACACTTTTACGTTTTTGAGGACTCTCTGCCTTAAAATTTGGCTCATATTTTTTATTTAGGCTTGTCACCAAGCTAATTTCCTTGTTTTGGGAATCAGTAGCTATTTTAGGTTCATTTTCGTCGTCTTCAATACTTAAATTACTTAGGCTTGTGGCAGATGAAAACTGAGCCGGTGTATTTTCGACTTGAAATGTTGAAAACTCATCTTCAAAAACACTCCGAAGTCTTGGTTGAGCTTCTGTTGTCTTAGGTTGGGTAGATTGAACATCAAAAATAATTTGTTGTTGTCGCCTCGGAGACTGTGGCATTGATTGAGTCGGCGAATCTGGTAATTCTGATGGTGATATCACTCCACTTGCTAGCCTGCTAAAATCACTAACAACCGAACTTTTATCATCTGGTATAAGTGGTTCTTCAACTTCCCCAGTTAATGAATCCATTGAACTACGTCGAGAAAACATTAAAGGCGTTTCTTGAGCAGAATTTACGTTAATTTTCTGATTGCAGACCCCAATGCCTTCAACGCGTAAGGTAGATGATAATTTATCTACTTTTTCAAGTTGTCTTGGAGATACTTGCGTTGCTTCATTTATTTCTGTGGGTTGTTTTAGAGGTGATTGAATAGATTCTTCTTGAACAGTTTGTGGTTTCGCCTTAGTGTTGCTAGAGTTTATAATCCCCATATTTTGATTTGGTAAATCATCTAAACTAGAAGAAGATTCGTATCGACTAAAGTATCCAGGAGTACCTTAAAAAAATTTAATAAATATATTTTATTTATGTTCTTGAAATAAATTTGATTTAAAGCTTTGGTTTACCTTCTTCACAATAATTAATGGGTTTCTCTGGTGTATAGGTACCCGAACCATAAATTACATTATTGGACCTTACAACATCTTTGGAAATTGTAATACGTTTCGGATGTGCGATCCTTTTCGGCGGATTTTGCTCTTGGTGTTGGACAGGTATTTCTTCAGTTTTCTGTAAATCTGTTATAGATGCAGCATTAGATATATATGGAGTGTCTTCTGTTTGATAGCATTTAACACTATCTTCAATTTGTGGAGGCTTATCCACTTCATTTTTTTCGGCGTAACGTAAACTAAAATTTGTAGGTTGATCCAAATCAGTTTCTTGGCAAGTTGTGTTATAATTTCCATTGTCGCCATTCGTTTTTTTATTCTTCTTAGGACTTTTAGTAGTCACTTTAATTACATCGTTTTCACTGAATTTGGCACTATAATCGACAGGATGTTCATCGGTTATTTGTGGATCATCTTGATATGGATTTCCAGGGCGCACAGTAAAATTCAAAGACTTAGATTGTCTCGGATATGTTTTCGCTTGTGGCGGGGCTGAATTGCCGCGCCTTAAATTTTCATAAACTGAATCCGACTGAGCAGAAAGAATAGAATCTCTAGACTCACTTTTACTAAGCATGACTGATCTTGTTAATCGGTTATTAACAGTGTTATGTTTAAATATTAACTCCGAAGCTGGAATAAAATCTTTTTTTTCTTTTGGTGGTGTTACAACATCCAAATTGTCACAAGTTTCAGCCAAATTCGAATTTAATTCATTTTCTAAAGCTTTCTGTTTTCGCACATTTAATGAAGGCAATTGCTTTAAATTCATCGATTTAGCAATTGGATCTAAGTTGGATTGATTTAAAACGCCGGGACGAAAATTTAACAAATTTTTCAGAGCTGCCGAACTTCCTTCTGATATCATTTTATGTTTTGAATGAATTAAAGAACGAAGCATTGGCACAGCACCATTATCCCATAAGTATTTTTGATCTTCAGGCGAACGGGCCGATAAATTCCATAATGTCCCACACGCATTGCTCACAACGGTCAAACTTTCAGATTTTAATTGTTGTAGCAATATTCCTAAACAATTTTTTTGCCTCAGAATTATCCTAATATAAAATAAAATAAAATAAAATAAAATAAAATAAAATTATTAAAGTATATCAAAATTAAATAATTGGACTTTAAAAAAAAAAATTTCTTTATTTGAAAACCACGGAAATATATCCGTGTTGAAAACTAAACAAAACTAAATTGCAGAAAATAAGTTTGATGACTAGAAAAAACTTTTTAATTTTTAGAAATATTAATTTTTAATAAGGACATTAACATCATTTATAAAGTCCCAAAAAAGAGACTAAGTATATTTGGCAAACGAACAAATATGGAATTAAAATTTTCAGTAGAATTTCAATAATTAAAAATACTTGCCGGTAGTCTTCGCGAACAGCAATATGACTAGAAACATTTCTTAAAATACCACCTGCATTTTCAATTATTTTTAATGTTTTACTTGGACCTTCGTACGTTAGCATATCAACAAGAAAGGCAAGAGCACCTTCAACAGAACAAAATTCAGCTTTATTCGTACTGCAGTGGGCAGACAAATTCCATAGTGCTGATAAAATAGCTTTTAGAGTATTCTCGTTTTTATTATTTATCATTGCAGCAATAACCAAAGCAGTGACTGTCCCAATTTCATTTAAAACGGATTTCATATTATTATCAGCACGCCAGGACAAATTCCTTAAAACGCTTGCGGTAACCTGAAGTAAATCATCTGGTGCTGATTCTAATTGTGCCACTAATGCTTCCATAAAATCTTTGTTAGCACACAGATTGGCCTTATTATTTCCGTCACCAAATGTTAAATTCGTTAATGCCATTAACGCATATCGCCGAAGTGAATTACAACATTGATTTTCTGGCTTAGGGCCATGAGTTGCATGATCTAAATGCACTAAACTTGCTATTGCTTGAAGTGCTCCTAATTGGCACATAGCGTGCCTGTGTTCCTCATCAAAACTAACTTTCATAAGACTTGAAATAGCCGGTAACGGATGTCTGTCGGCATCATCAGCAATTGCTTCACCGCCGCTTTGCAATAGCGTTTTCAAAAAATTACAATAATCCATAATTTGTTCAATCAATCTGAGTACTTTGGCTTCCCTTCGACCAGCTTTATCATCTGGATGACAATGTACAACATTGTGAAGAGCATGAGATGCTCGTTTTCTAACTTGATCATTTGAATCATTCGAGTGCATCATTTGCACTAATATCGGGATACAACCAGATCTGCGAAGAGTTGTACATGTTTCTGGTGTCCTTGATAAATCTAAAAATTTTCTTGACATTTCTGATGAATCATGAGAGCCCAACATTGACAGCAGCGAATAAATACATTCAACTTTTGGGCCCAAATTTTGTGGAATAATATCATTTGGCATAGAATTATAATTCATTTGTATTTCATTTCGTTCCATAGCTGGCCAAGTGCCATGATGTTTATCTAAAACATAAAATAACATAAAATTAAGTCTCTATTTTATTATTCTTAAAATAGAATTATATTTAAAAAAAAAAAAAAATACCATTTTGGAAATCGCTTTCAATAAATCGTGACAACGTAAAACTAGGTTCTTTTGGACGACGTGATCGAGAAACACGTTCTATAGAATGCTTTCGCTCAATACATTTACCATAGTTCTCAGTACTTAAATCTTGTTGACTTTCAATATTTGGACAACTTTGTTGTTCACTTTGCTTGTCATCTGACTGAATTAATTTATTTACGACCATGTAGTTTGGAGGTATAGGATTTTCATCTAAAAAATGTTTTTTCTTTTTGTGTTGAATAGATAAGCTTTGTCTAGATTCCATTAAGTGTAATGTCGGATTCGAAATCTCCTTCTTTGCAAAACCACTAGCAGCTAGTTCATAATCTGAAATCTCACCATCTCTTTCAAATTTCTTGTCAACAAGAATTTCAGCTGAATCTACATTTTTGTTCGATTCAGATTTGGAAATTGGTGCTGCCACCACAATTGAATTTTCATCAAACCCCGGTGGTGGTTCAGCATTCAAATCTAAAAAATGTGGTTTGTTAGGTACAACAACATTATCTAAATCCAATTCATGATCAATGTTTAAATCAAGATTTTCACTTGAAGCTGAACTTAAACTGTCTGGCAAAGGCTCATCATACGGATCATTTGTTATATTATTGGCGTGACTTAAATTTTGACGACTTGTCATAATAATCAAATTAGATTGAGTTGTTATTCAGAACAAAAATTTTGTTTTAACTGATTTTTAAGAAAATTTGAACTGATGATTTTTGGGAACATGAAATTTTTCATAATATCTGAAAATAAAAAAAATAATTAGATAATTTAGATTATTTATATATTTTATTCAGAATCATAAATAGAATTTTTTTTTAAATGTACTTTTATAATTTTTTAATTTCAATTTCTAAATACTTAATTGTTAAAATTATATATTAAATTAATATGAATTTATAGGATTTTCATATACAATTTTCCCATAACTGATTATATGGTATGTGTAGTACTAAACTATGTAACATAGCCGATATTTCTCAAAGAAAATCGATAATTCATAATACACTAAAATAACCAAAAACAAAACACTAAATTCTTATAGTATAAAGGCCGGGAAAAACTAAATTAAATTTTTTTGTTTTACCATTCGAGAGGAATTGAAATGTAGATAATTTTAACAATTTGGATTTGGCCGATCCGATAAGAAAATTCACTGGAATATATATACATATAAATATAAAAACGTTGAACAAAAAATTTTAAAATATTAGGAGTTCTTTTTTTATAAATTTTATTCGCATTCCACAAAAAATCTTTTTGTCAATTGAATTTTTTATTTGTTTTACGGAAATTAAAATGAAAATTTGTTAAAATTTTGTTGGGTTCTTTAATTAGAATTGCCCTAATTTTTTCAACATTTTTCAACAGGGCAGCCATTAGCAGCGCAACGATATTGTAAATAATGTTTAAAAATATAATATAGTCACAAAACATAAAAAAAATTTTCTTCAAATATTAACATAATTATATCATCAAACGCCAAAATATTTACGTACATTATGTATAAATATATATTACTTCTGAAAGAGAAAATTTATTCATTATTATTGCGAACAAAGATAAAAACAAAAAAGAAATACATTTTCGAATAAAATCATACTGTTTGAATACAAGATTTAAAATTTTTGAATTTTTAGAAAAAATATCTTTATTAATTTTTGAACGATTTTAAATAATTTGAATGCAGTTCTATTAGAGGACTGCATTCAAATTCACTTTCAGATGGGAGATTCAACGTGCCAAAGTCTTAAAAACGTTACTTACATCTTTGAGCGTTTTTTTTAATAAACTTTTGTAGCTAATTATTCAATCAAAAATTATATTCAAAAATTTCAAAGCTTTTAAAGTTTTTGAAAATCTTAAAAAATAATTAATTATTAAATTATAGAATATATCAATAAAATACTATCTGGACTTAATAATACAGTTTTTATACTATTTAAATCGTACTTAATTACGAGATCTGCCAGGATAACTATTTTCTGTTCGAATTTTTATTCCCTTTATTTTCAAATGGCGTTAATACTTGTTATTATGTCCCTGAAACTGAGTCGAATGCATTGATTAAACTCAAGTTTACTTATAAGTTTTATTTCTGTCTATCGTATTTATAATTACGTGTATTAATTTATTGTTCTTAATTCTAGTCAAATTAAATTCATCAATTTGCGTTGAACATTACAACATTTTTTATAACAATTCAGAGCTAGTTATACAGATGTTTATATACTGAACGTATATATGTAGATAAATACATAACATCTGAATGGCAACCAAGTGTAAATTTTTTTTAATGGACTACGACCAAGTAGTCATTTATTTCTTTAATACTTTTTTTTTTTGTTCAAATTTGAACAATGATCTCAGCAGAAGACAGAAAGTGTTTTCAAAAATAATTTAATTGAGATCGTGTGGCCAGCCATTTTAATCATGGTAATTTTATACGAAATTTCTTTATTCGTCTTATAAAAAAATTGAAACAATACAAAGAGGAAAAAAAAAAAACACAAACTATTTTTAAAACTAAACAAATCGTACAACATAGTGGTGATTCATTTACATTTGGAAAATAATGTTTGTATTTATTATTACATGTAAGTATATACTTATAATAATCAATCGAAAGATATTCCTACAAAATTAAAGATATTTAAACACTGAATTTATGATTTCAAAATTGACTCCATGTACCAGTTCCGATGTATATACATAAAGTTGATTTCTTTTCACCATAAACATAATGTCGAGCATAATGTCTAGCCTTTAGAATTTCGTAATTTTGGTGAATAAAAAAAAAAATTAAAAATATGAAATTTGACATTAAATAAGAAAGAAGTTGGACAATAAATGTCTAATATTTGAATAGATAAGTAAGTACATTAAAATGAAATTAGTTAATGCATAAAAATTTACACATTTTTATGCATCTTCAAGAAATAAATATATAACTCTAATAAGTTACCACAAATAGCAACTTATGTCAACTTTAATTAACTTATCTAGTATGTCACTTCTTAGACTACTTAGGTGTATAATTTTTATGATTATTTTTCTTTTATTCAACTCATTTTCTTTTAGAACCTATATATCTATGTCAACAACGCATATTATTTGTGTACCTAACCTTTGAAAGCAAAAAAAAAAAGTATTAAAATTAATAAGAAATCATAATCATTATAATGAAATAATACTTAATTTCATTTAAAAATACAAGTCGAAACCCGTGAAATATTCAAGGAAATTAAATAAATTTGGAATTTTTACATTTTTTGATAATATTTTCCAACTTTTACTTTGTTTTAACTTCTAATTTTAATTTTTTGTCAATCAATCATATAGATTATAGAAATTACTGATTGAAAAAACAATTTACAACGTAGATACATGGTCGAACGCCTATTAATATTATGATACTAGGTATACTTATATGTTATAAATAACTGCAACTCTTTACTGAATTTTTATGATGTTTTAACGGTATGTTATAAATACATAATTTATATTTTCTGATAAGAAAAAGAAAATTAAATTGCGAAAAATTCTTAAATTAACTTTTCTTTTTCAAAAGTGCGTCCAACCGAAAAGAAATTTATCATTAAATTATCATGTTAAAAACTTCTTTACTTACTACAATATAATGTGTTATTAATAATTTTATATCGTTTTTAAAAATACTTTATTTGTAAAAAAAGATAAATAATAAAGTATAATTTTGAAGAGCTTCAACATTGAACCTTGACTAAGCTAGTGTGAAACAATGGGACAAGCTAGTGTGAAACAATGGGAGGGGCAAAAGAATCAAATGCATTTCTCATAATGTTAAAAGCCCCAATGGCATCTAACAATAATTACGCACACAAAATCTTATAAATAAATAAATAAAAAATAAGTAAAAAACGAGTTTTCAAAAAACTGAGGCCAGGCCGCATGAAAAAGTAGAAAATAACGTTTTCTTCACACACAGATGTGGACTCAGATTTTTTGATTGGGACGTAAGTGATTTGATTCATGAAGAGAAAGAATATTCAAGAGAAATGTCCCAATCAAAAAATCTGAGTCCACATCTGTGTGTGAAGAAAAAGTTATTTTCTACTTTTTCATGCGGCCTGGCCTCAGTTTTTTGAAAACTCGTTTTTTACTTATTTTTATTTTTTGCCTTTTTCACGTTAACTAAATTGTTATTATGTGCTGCATGGAGATGTTTTAAAACAATTTTATGACTAATCATATCGATGAAAATTTTTCCGATGATTTTCCCGCTTTTTCGGGTTTTCCATGGAGTTTTCTACAAAAGCAACTTTATGCAACTCATTTCGCTCTACAACTTTGTCTCAGGTTGCAAAACGCTCAAACGCTTCCTTGGTCAGAAAAACTCCGGAAAAGCGTTTTTCATGAATTTTCATCGATTTTTTCTGCAAGTTTTCACCATTGTCGGTGAGAAAGTAATGATGCCAGTTGATAATGAACTTAATCCTGCATAATTTAGAAAACTTTTTTACCGGAAAATTTTCCGGAAAATTAGGAAAATTCCGGAAAATTTTTTCGGAAAAATCAGAAAACTTTGCATTTTTCCTAAAACGGATTTATCACTACTCAAATTTGTACCAAATTTTCAAATGATTTTCCCGATTTTCCGGGTTTTCCATGGAAATTTTCGGTTCAAATTTTGATAGCTTCAATTTTCACGTGACATGAACCTGTGTGTCAAATTTCAGCTCGCTGTGATGACGAAAGGTGGGTCTACGAGAGTGTCGAAAATAGTAAAGAAATATATAAACAGACAAATTACTTTACGAGTTAATAAGAATTGTGTCCTCAAAAAATGAAATATTATTATTTATTTATTTGAGAAATTACTTATGTAATGTACACATTTTATTTAAATAAAGACTTTAAACTAATATTATCGAATATATCGCAGATATTAATCTTTAAAATATTATAAATAATAACATAATACATAATAGCGTTTTTAGCTGCTCAATATAAATAAAATATTCATGACGTGTGGCTTAAATAAAAACTATAAACAAAAAAATTTTCGTATTTCCTTCTTTCCAATTTTTTCTTTTAAATTTGTAGTAAAAATAGTTCTTAGAACAAGAACTTTTTTAAAATGATAATTTCGTATTAAGTGCTGACAAAGGGATTTCTATGAAAATTTGTATTAGTTATTAGTAAGCAAAAGGCGATTAAAGGAACCTAAAAAATAATTAAACTCCTTATTGTCACTGAGGGTTCGAGTTGGAGGCCGAAATGATGAAAAAGGAGCAACATACTTTTCTATATTTTTTTTTTATAGATTGATATAACTAACAACTTAGGCTGTTAATTTTAAAATCTCAGTTCATTGTTTATTTTTATACAATATTTACTTACTACGTATCTGAAAACTTATATTAAAAAAATTCAATAAACATTTTTTTTTATTTTATGAATAAATTGAATAAATAAAAAATTTACTTAAATTTCGATAATAAAATCTTCAACATGTGAATAAATCTCAATCTAATTATTATTATTATTATTATTATTACTAATTTTATCAAAAACTTAATAATTCTCGAATACCCACTTAATAAAATCAATTTTAATCTTTAAAATTGGATATATCTAGTGGGTTGAACCATTCATTCATCAATTGTGTGTATTTTTCTGTAAATATGACGATTTAAAAACTACAACAAAAATATTTTTAAATAAAATTTTGTTAATTTTTTTTTCTATTTTTAATTTCCGCTTTTTTTAGTGAAATTTCAAATAAATTTAAAAAAAACTACCTGAATTATATTTTATAATTATAAAAAAATACCAATAATAATAGTAATTTTTTTTTTGCTATTGTTCAATAATTTCCATTTTAACATAAAATTTTAGGCCCCCTGTTTTTTTAATTTTAATTCAAAATTTTCAAAATTCAAGGTAATCGTCACTTCACAGAGTAAATAATATTTGATTACACTATTTTTGGGATTTATTTAAATGATTCATTGAACTGTTATATTATTCCAATACATTATAAAATGTTTATTTTTTACAAATGAATTTAATTATAAATTTAATTGAGTTTAGATGCCATGAATTATTAACGAAAAATAACTAAAGAAACAAATCTATGAAAAAAAAAAAAATGAAATCAATCGTTATTGTTATTCCATGTGGTGCGTGCGTGTGCATGCAAATTCTGCAATAGAATGTTCAGCTGACGAAACTTAAGAATTGCTAAGCGTAAAATTTAGGACAATAAAATAAGAAATCATTAAAAAAAAAAATTAAATTCAAGTGATCGAAATTGGAATAGGTTTATATTTTTTATCAAAAATTCTCATGTTAAGTAATCTGTTTAGTTAATACTTTTGCTATTTAGCTCTATTGAGAAAAGTATAAACTATTAGAATTTCGAATAAAAATCTAATAAATTAATTACAATTTCGCCCGGATTAAGTATTTGGCAAATATTTTGTAGTAATCAATGCCCCTTGAAACGCAATTTAAAGTAGATAATTGAATTCTAGCATTTTCAATTTTGTCGTTGCGATGTGTGAAGTGTTAAAAATCGTTTTCAAAGTGCAAAAAATTTGTAAAAATTTATTAAAACGTTATAGATTATTACTGAGGTTATTACTTTGTTATTTTAATACAGCACAAAATTGTAGTAGATATTGGCACCCGAAATTTGCAGAAAAAAATTTAAGTACTTAATACTTTCAAAGTTTTTGCAATGTCATATACTTACCTAATAAACAAAAAAAGCAGATAGAACCGAGAAATGTTCCACAAAAGGAAAAATGACATGCAAATTTTAAAACTAGAATTTAAAGAACAAAATATATAATAAAAAGTCCAAAAAAATTGAGAAAAAAAACGACTTCAGCTGGATGGGGACCTAAATTTTGAAAAATCGAAGAATAATTATTTCATTTTTCGGGCTCATTTACCATAAATTCTGTGAGCGATGCAAAATAAGAATTTGTTAACCAGTAAAAAATTGTCAAGAATTGAAATAACTTTTTTAATAAAAAAAAATCAGAAGGAAGATTACCTACAATATACTTACTTAATTAAATTAAATTTTAAACAAATGTTGAATAAATATATTATATTTCTATATAACTAATATATTATTATTATTATTATGTTATGATGATGTTCATGTTAAATTCATATAATTAATTCATACATATTTATGCGCTTTCCAATTTTTTTTTTAATTTTTGTTTACAATGCTCTCAAAAAGAAATTTTTTTTTTATTTTAATTTATTTACCAGAATTTATGAATTTTATTATAAATAAAAAAGTACAATCAAAAAACATTATACATATTATATTATATTATATTTCACAAAAAATGTGAATGCAATTTCTTTAATATTATATATAGGTGTACATATGTATAACAAAGTTAAAAACAAACAATGTTTATTTTCTATCGAGAAAAATATCTTAAATTAATAGCTTCAAATAATGTAGATAGCTTCAACATTACAAAATGTTGTTACAATACTTAAATTACAATTTCTTGAGGGAGTGTTATTATTATTTTTTTTTTTTTTGGAAAAATTTTCCTACTATAAATTTAACATTAAAATAAAATAATGGTAAAACTGTTTTAAATTTTCATTAATTTTTAAATAATAAAATATAATTAAATATTTATTATGGAAAAAAAGAAAAATTCATGTAAATAAATTTTATGCTTTCATAATTATTACTTTTTGAATAACTAAAAAAAAAAAAATCGAAATAATACTGAAGTTTAAATTGAAGTGCAAGAAACTAGGAGAAAATCCCGTTCCAAGTGATATAATATTGATTATTTTGTTATGTGCAGCTAATTGCAATCAACCATGAACATTTTGAATTTTATTATCATTTTTGAAGCAAAGCGTCATGCAAAAAAAAAAAACCAGTAGATTTTTTCTTTCTTATTGCGAAAAAATTTAAAAAAAAACTTAATATTAAATATAATGTTTTGAATTTATTCATTTGAAATATTAAGTGTTTGTTTATTTTACTTAATTTCGATATTATAAAGTGAAAAATGTAAAAACTGCTGCCACTTAATCAATATTATTTTCCATTCCAATACAATTATAATTCTTAAACATATTATATCAATGTAATAATTATTAAATAATAATTTAAAAAAATAATAAAACTAGAACATTAAGTACTTAGAATTATAATAATTTTATTTTTTGTATAAAAATTTATGAAATGTAGTTACTTAGAACCATTGATTTTTTTGTTCTTTTTTCACATCTTTATTTGCAGGTGTTAGTAAAACCAAAAAGCATGTATATAAAGAGGAATCAGTCCCATACAAAAAAAAGAATTAAAATAGTGAAACAAAAAATCCATATCACAACCCCATGAGCTTTTTTTTTTGAATTTTTTGAGAATGCCACTCTCACAAAAGCTTTTAAAACTTCAAAAATAACAACAGTTCTATCATAAAGGAAGTATAATATAGAGTAACTATGTCAAACAACTTTTTAAAATAACGTTTTTATTTTTTTTCCTATTTTTTCAGACCCCCAAAACATATGTATAAGCAAAAAAGCTTTTCTATTTTCTCTAATACTCATTAATTTTTTTTCTATTTTGAGGATGTTTAGTTTTATTACAACAAAGTTCTAAAAATTCGAATGTAGTTGTGCGAAAAATCATAACAAATGAATAAATGAAAAAATATGTGTCTAAATTATGTATTGTTATGGTGTGCTAATATCAATTTATAACATCTATGATTTTTTTTTTTAAAACTAGCATCTTCGTCTTTATTGAAATTTATAAAATCCTTATCATAAGTTATTTCAAATCAATAAATATATATATTGCAATTTAATTTTTACATTAATAAAGAGATAATATGTCATAATATTTTATCTCCTTTGGATAAAATATTCTTAAACGATAGTGGGAGACATTGTTTTATTTTTATCGTGAATTTACGTTTAATTAGTTCATTCTTTAAAATAAATGTATATATTAAAATATTTTGCATGAACTTTGTTTTAACTATTTAAATTTTGAAATATAAGGACATTAAAAAAATTATATTGGAATATTTTATTATTATTGGAAATTTATCAATTTGGATACGGAATTAAAATAAGTATAAATAATTTGAATAAAATAAAGTAAATATTTATTCATTTATTTTATTTATTAATAAGTAGGTAAACGCACTTTTTTGAATGCGCGACCTTCACTTAAATAATTTAGTAATTCATGAAGTTAGAGCTCCATAAAAAGTAGTCTTCTAAACAAGTTATCTTCTATCGACCCCAATCATAAAAAAAAAATAAAAATAAAAAAAAACTAATGATCTAATGATGTCCTTGAATTGAAATCAGAACAATTTTTATATCACAAAAATTATGACAATGATTTGGAAATATTTTATTTGATCTGTTTGAAATTACCAGATTTCGTATAAAAATGTTTGATAACTATTTTGCTCAACATTTTTATAAAAAAAAGAGTTTTAACAAACTGTATGCAATGCTGTTTGTACGCAATAAAATTATCAAAAAAATATGATTTCTGGTTCACCGAAACAGACGAATGTTATGAACATAGATTTAAATTTTTGGAGTTGTTATTAACACTTTTAATAATAAAAGGCTCAAAATTTTTAAAAGGGATATTATTACAAAGTTAAAGTATACTTTGAAACCAAAATAAAAAACAAAAAAAACATTATTCCAATGATATAAAATAATGTGAACATCGTCGGTCTCATGCAAAAATCACGGAACTGCAAAAACATAGTTTTGAGAAAATTGGATTTAAATTTCTTTTTTTTAGTACGTTTTGATATTTTCGGGAAAATAGAAATAGTCATTGCGTATATATAATTTATGACAGCTTTCAACTTCTAACTTTGAACATATTAAAATTTTAGTTTTTTATGATTTTTCTACAATATTAGGTCAAAACGGCCAAAATTACAGTTTCGTGATTTATGCACGAGACCGACGATATGTAAATTAAACATGTAATAAAATGAATTTATTAATGCTTTCAAAAATAATTTTCTTATTTACATTTATCTAACCCAATTTTTTTTTTTATAGAGAACAAATACTAGTAAACATTAAAATACAATTATAATAAAAGAAATATTTTGTTTATTTTTAAAAGCTTTATAAAAAAAATATTTTAAAAGCTATAAAGCTCTCTCGTTATAGCGTTATATTCTAAAAAAAATAAAAGCTTGGGGGTCTGATCTAATTTTGTTCAACTTTTTTTATTCGAATTTTTTGTATGGGACTAGTTCCTCTATTTATACTTCCTTTATGGTTCTATACAATTTTTAAAGTTTTAAAAGCTTTTGTGAGTGGAATTCTCAAAAAAAAAAAAAAAAGCTCATGGGGTTGTAATATGGATTTTTTGTTTCACTATTTTAATTCTTTTTTTTTGTATGGGACTGATTCCTCTTTATATACATGCTTTTTGGTAAAACGTAATAAAATGTGTACTTTCAAAATATTGATAATAACCAGATTTATTAACAGAGTAATTAATTTGTTTTACTAACATCTTGAAATAAAAATAGAAAAATAAATTTGTATGAAATTGATAAATATTTTTAGTATCCTTAATTAATGAAATAACTGAAATCATTTATTATCATTTTTGAACTGTTAAGAAAACTGTGCGACTTGAAATGATCTCTTCGGATCAGACTTTAGTTCAGTTCATAATAGATTAAAAGTTAAATAAAAGTTCGTTCTGTTGCGGTCATCTGATGTGTTTCCGTTACTGAATCGTAATTATATAACAGTGAATTTATTTATCGCTTAACGTTAAAGCACATTAAATACTTATTCACTATCTAGTCTCAAAACTAAGCAATTGAAAATAAATTTGAAAAATTTAATTGTTTATAAATGAAAGTAAAAAATTATAAAAATCAATAAAATTCTGAAAAATTTCTAATATTTAATTGCTTGATTTAAGTATATATTTTTTAATATGTAAGTATATTACAAAAAAAAAATCAATAAACAAAAGTAGCCACAATTTTTATACAAAATCAATATTAAAAAAAAAAACTTTCAATCTTTTGAAAGGAAATAATAATAAACTTAAAGTGATTTTAACCCAAATTTTTGTATAAATGTATGAACATTTATTATACTCACTTAATTATTATTAACGAAAGTTTGCAAAAGTTAATTGTTAATATTAATTCAATATTTATAAATGCCTACTTGGCAAAAAAAAAAAATAAATTAAAGTCAAATTTCAAAAACATGAAAGAGAGAAATGGGCTCTAATTTTCGAACATAAAATTTTGATAATATTCAATTTGGTCAATCATAGATACTACCGAGATGTATATATATACATTTCTTAGTTCGAATCACAATTATAATTTTAAATAAATGATAGGATTAATTTATAATTTTTCGACGAGTCTTAAAGATATATTTGTGGTTGTTCTACATTGCTAGAATAAGAACAAATAACGGCTGTGTAATAATGAAATCATTAAAAAAAAATATTAATTTTCATATTCACTAAACGAATACTTATAGTAACCACGAAATATATCATATACTTTTATACAAATATAGGTATTTAAGAATTTAAGATGTAGTCAAAATGAAAAAAAAATATATATAGGTATTATATATAAAATACAATCTTTTTTGCTTTTCCAGAAACATAAAGTACTTAGGCGCAAAAGATTTTTTTTTACTTATTGAAGTAATTGTTCAAAATTTTTATTATCGACATAATCTATAAGTTTTACTGCATTGAAAAAAAAGAAAAGAAACGCAGTTGCTCTTGAATCAGTCAGTTTAGTTTAATTGCATGATAACATTTTTTGAATTAAATGAAGAGATAGGTGGTAATTAAGTGTGAATAGTTTTCCATTTTTACATATATAGTTAGTTTTACTTTGTGAAACAAATTTTCTCGCTGCAAGTTAAGTACTATCATTTCATATCATATTTTTATCAATAATTATCATTTTCGCACATTCTATGTATTTGATTGGAAAACAGTAGGATCACAAGTGAAAAAACCTCGGAAAACGCACATAATTAAAAATAAATTTCAAACTTGCAGTCAATTTATTTAAACTTATATAATTTATTTTTTTTTTAAATAAGAGATTTTTATTGTACTTAAGTATTGCATATTTTTCATTTTTTAAGAAGGGCAAACGCGTCAGAAAAAACAATACATTTTACAAAGGCAATCAAGAATTTCTATATTGTAGTGCTTAGCGGAAATAATAATAAAAGAAAAAAACTCAAGATTCAAGAAAATAAAAAAAATATGAAAAAAAGTCAATGTCCTTTAATAAAATTTTATTAATCAATAAATAAAAAAAAATAAAAAATTCTGCACAAAATACACTACTTTTTTTATTATGCTTGTAAAACAAAATCCAAGTGTGAATAAAGTTTAAATATTTTCTTTAACTTTTGCAAATATTCATTATCTTATTAATACCCGAAATAATAAATGAAATAACTTTCCTTAATTGTATGTACTAAATTGTACATAACATACGTAGATAAAATCTGACAGAAAATCAATTAAAAAGTTTTTTGATGCTCAAATCATACAAGACTTAACCTCGTACTAAACTATTAGTTGTGTATTATAAATAATGTAAGTACATAAACTAATTATTTATGATTAGAGTCGTAAATATAGTATCTATTACTATGATGTCAAATTTTACAAATACTATTATAAGTTGCCTGAAGAACAATATATGATACTTAAATTAAAAATTATAAATTTTTATTTAGATGTTTAAATTCACAACTGCTCATTAAAACAGATATATTAAATATTAATTTTAAGTATTTGAGGAAAAATGTTCACCCCATAAAATTAAAAAAATAATTTCACTTTTAAATATTTTCATTTAAATTTCATTTTAATTCACAAATGACGGATTCACTTTTTACATTTTGGCAAGGAAAACCAGAAATATGTGTAAATAAACAAAAAAAGACATTGCAATAACAAGTACACTAAAGTAGAATTAATGTAAATATGTATGTAACAATGTAACCTTACCTACCTATCAGGAAAAAATCCTTGAATGTTTCAATGCAAGAAAAGTAGAAACATCAAATTAAGTTATCAAAAATTTCAAGAAAATTTATTGAAAACTCTGATTCACAATCGTATTAAAAACCAAAAAGAATATCTATACCATGAAATTGTTTATGGAGTTCATTAAAAGCATGCAAAAAGTGTGGCATTATTCTAATCCATATCTAGGTAGGTGTTTTGGAATTGGAAGGAAAAATAAATAATTCTTTAAAATATTATTTCTAATCTCACTTACTTACTTAATATAATATCAATGTTTAGTTTAATGGAGAGTTTGTTTTCAATTATTATACTTTTACCAGATATGATCAAAATACCGTGTTAACTGAAATCAGCCCATCAAAATTAATAAATTATAATTTAATGTAGGTATTATTTATCTCTAAATGATTACCAAAAAAAATTTATTACACAATAAAAACTTTTTGTTTTATTCTGATAAAAATATTTTCTTTTTCATTGTTGTAAGGCCTTGAACTTTTTTTTTATTACGTTTATTGAAAATGAAATGCAAGTTTCTTGTTTATCGTCCACCTAATTTCAATGAAATTCTCTTTCTGAGACATAAGTACATTGGACAAAAAGTTGTACATACTATACTTAAACAAAATAAAAATATATATTAAGTTTAACGGAAGATAGTGTAGGTAAACCCAAAAGTGATCGAAATTTTCATAAATGTTCATAATCTTTTAATTTTATTTTCATATTTTTAAAACAATTTTTTTTAATTTCTGCTATTCCATATTTTCATCGGTTAGGCAAACTCTGATAAAGGATTCCCTAAATAAGAAAAATTAAATATAAAAAGAATAAATATAAAGAATATGAAAAAATATGATGAAACAATTTTCCTATTATTCTTCAACATTAAAATGCAATTGCATTCATAAGGTTTTTTTACACTAATTTCCCTTATAATTCAAATGTTAAAACATAAATCTGTGGCCATAAGACATAACCGCTTAAGTCGAGTTAGGCGGTTATGATTTTATTATTCCAAACTGTTGGTCATATGATTCTACGTATACTCACAAATTTTTACGTTCCTAGCTTTACAATTAAACTTTTTACAGCCAAAAACATAATAGCCTAAGACGTTTTTAATCTCTTATGATTTTGGAATGACAGCTTAACTCTGATTATTTTTCAGAAATCAAAAAAAAATTTTCTTATCTTAACATAATAAGTCTTTATTCCAATCATTCTTTTTTTTTTTTAATACTTAGATTTTTTCCTAACTTAACTTTAGCCAATTTGAAACTTTAAACTGCTCTCCTGAAAAGTAGCAAAATCGAGTTAGGCGATAATGTCTTATGGCCACTGAAATGTAAATAATAAATGATTAGCCACTTAATTCAGTTGA
Organism: Hybos culiciformis; assembly: GCA_964007475.1. Lineage (NCBI taxonomy): Eukaryota > Metazoa > Arthropoda > Insecta > Diptera > Hybotidae > Hybos > Hybos culiciformis. The sequence continues at coordinate 627,071 of OZ023273.1, read as the reverse complement.
TAAGCTTCAATTAGCTAAACTCTGTAAAATTATTAATATTATTTCTAGTTATTAAGGAACTATTTTAATAATAACGAATTAAAATAAATAATTAAATAAATAAATGCAATTGTTCGAATTTAATTTATAAACAAACAAAATAAATAATTAGTATGTTGACTGATTCACAAATGATTCACAAATTTCTAATATGGGGATCGCAAACGTAACTGTTAAAATTTTATTAAAAGAACACATTTAAATTTTTTAGAATTTATTAATACACTTATACGGAATTATGATGATTCGTAACTCTGATAAATTAATCAAATAAGTTTAATACCCACTTTAAAAAAAATGTATACAAACATACAAACTTACGTATACAGATCGTCGCTGGTTCTGAAAACAGACGCATGTTGATAAAATACTTTGTAAAAATAATATTTTTTTACTTTTCAAATACTAAGTATAGTCTCGTTTATGATTAAACGGTACTAAATTAATTATTATAATTTTCGAAGACTGATCTACGTACTACTTAATATTGGACAAAATAGCATTAGTTACCTATAAGATTTTCCAAAAAATTCCAAAAATTATCGTTAGATACGTCTGTTTGAAAAATTAACGACGATATGTACTTAAATACACAACAAGTATCTATATTAAATAAAGATAAAAATTATTTTCTTGAAAAAAGGCATTTAAGCTTTTATTTTTCATAAAAAATAGTAAAAAAATGTTTATACATATTTTTTAGTCATTTTAAAATATATTTTTGAAAAAATAATAAGAAACCAAGGAACAATCCTTAACTCTTGGAACGAAAACATTAAATAAAAAAAAAAAACCTGAACGCTTGGGTATCAAAACATATTTACCTACACTTAAATACAAGAAATAATGCGCTTTTAAGAATATTGAGAAATAAAAAAAATTCAAAAATATTGTCATTTTTAAAATTATTCAAAATTCTAATCACGTTTCTGTCTTGTTATTCGTATTTAGACTCGAAACCAATAAAATAAAACAAAACTTCTACTGCAATTTAATTAGATAATAAATATCTATTATTAATTATTTTAATATTTATAAGTATTTACTTTGTATTACCTACCTACATAAGTATTTAGAAAATTTATAAAAGCAAGCTTGTACTAATACTTAAAAAAAAATTCAAATAAATCAATGAATTTGGTTGCAAAAATAACGAAATCATTAGAAGATAGATGAAAAACTACAAATTTTTAAATTAGCTTGCTATTAAATTTAATGTTACCTACTGTGTTACACAATAATATAGAAAACTTGAATTAAAAATTATACATTAGAAATATATTTGAATTAGCTAAAATGGAAAAGAAGATTCCATATGGAAGATTCTAAGCAGCAATGTTATGTACTATTTAGTACATACAATTAAGGAAAGTGATTTCATTTATTATTTCGGGTATTAATAAGATAATGAATATTTGCAAAAGTTAAAGAAAATATTAAATATTGTAAGTACAATTTAATTAAAATTAATAATTATCATTGAAAAGTAAAAAAAAAAAAATCTATTTTTCACTGTTACTCTAATAATAAAAATAATTTGAACCTATTTAATGTTTTTGCACCACATGGTAACTTTCAAGGTTATTTTTTGCACTTTATTTAAATTGAAATTCAGAAAAATCAATTTGTTTTTCAATAAAATAAAAATATATATATATCTCTTCATAGGTAAATAAGTATATTAGGTATATATGTTATTAGGGGTTGTAAAAATATGAAGGAAGATACTCTTAAATTTTGATTGAGCTTCAACCTTAACTTATTTTTTTTTTAGTAAAAACTTCTTTCTTTAATTTTTAAAAAGTAGCCAAAATTAAAAAAAATATATAAGTACCTATTAAAGTACGAATGAAAAAAAACTCTAACCAAGTAGGGGCTTATTATTTTGAGTTGAATTTTGAAATTAAGGTAGGTAACAAAATAAATATCCAAAGTAAGTTTGATTTAGATGAGTATAATATCCCTAGTAATAAATAATTAAATAAAAATTTCTTATAAATCAGAATAACTACCTATGTGTAATGAAGTAAACCTATATCACAAAAATAATACCATATCATATATCTAGGTACCTACCTATAGGTAGATACTTTTATGTATTATTATTTATACGCATGTTATATATCCATTTGCCTGAGTACTTATCTACCGATTGAAAATATTTTAGTACTTACCTAATTAGGTATTTATAACTACTTATAGTAAATAGATACCTACTTACCAAAAAAAAAAAAAAAAAACTTAAATGTTTTAATTAAAAGTCAATAACCTTTTTCAAAAATGCTAAAAACCGTGTTTTTTTTTATTGTAGATAATTATATCGGTTCCCATTTCTAGTTGAAGATGAAGGTTTCAGTATCGATAGACATAATTCGAAGAAAATTATTCATCTATATAATACAGTATAAAAATCAGTATAAAATTTTAATTTAATCATATAAATAAGAAAGTATTATGTTTTCTTCAAAATCTCCCCCAAAGTGAATGAATTAGGAAAATTTTTTCGTCGTATATGATAAAAAAAAGGGAGCAAGCATCAACGAACGACGTCAACAACAAGAATATAAATAAAAATAATAATAATAAAAATTACATTTTTATTAAGGCGCCGCTGCTAAAATTCTTTCATTTTCAACTTCCAAGGGAAAAGTTGAATATGCAGATGGACATAGGAACTTAGGAATTTTTAATTGCATGGCACAGTCAGTCTAAAGGGGTTTTACAAAATAAAATTCCACTACCTAAACTGCCTACCTAGGTAAATATCTAACAGACACAGTAAGAATTTTTAAGAGTGCCTAGGTACTAGGGGCGCCGTGACATTTGTCCGCGATGAAATTTGTATGGAAAACTTCGCGGACAAATGTCATTTTGCAAAATGACATTTGTCCGCGATTGTAAAATGACATTTGTCCGCCGCGGACAAATGTCCCAAAATTAGCGGACAAATGACATTTTGCAAAATGACATTTGTCCGCGATTGAATTTTCTAACTTTAGCGGACAAATGTCATTTTGCAAAATGTCATTTGTCCGCGATTGATTTTTCGAATTTTTAGCGGACAAATGTCATTTTGCAAAATGTCATTTGTCCGCGATTGAAATTTTTAATTTTTAGCGGACAAATGTCATTTTGCAAAATGTCATTTGTCCGCGATTGATTTTTCAGTTTTTTTAGCGGACAAATGTCATTTTGCAAAATGTCATTTGTCCGCGATTGATTTTTCAATTTTGGAGATACTGCAGATTACGTGAACCACTCAGAATCGTCTGAAGCTTGGAAAAGGGAAGAGGGGTAGAGTCCCCCCAAATTGTTCATACATTTTGTATATGCAATTTTTTTTTTTTGCCCGATTTGCCCCTTAAAGAGAGGGTGGTGGGGGGCGGCGGGCGGGCGGGTGGACTGGTGGTTGGTCAGTGGGATTTGCGGCTGACGCCGCAAATCCCACTGACCAACCACCAGTCCACCCGCCCGCCGCCCCCCACCACCCTCTCTTGTTGTGCCGATTCTGATTGGTTCACGTCATCTGCACTTTAGCCTCAAATTTTTAGCGGACTATGTCATTTTCCAAAATGTCATTTGTCCGCGATTGCTTTTTTTAATTTTTAGCGGACAAATGTCATTTTGCAAAATGTTATTTGTCCGCGATTGATTTTTTAACTTTTTAGCGGACAAATGTCATTTTGCAAAATGTCATTTGTCCGCGATTGATTTTTCAGATTTTTAGCGGACAAATGTCATTTTGCAAAATGTCATTTGTCCGCGATTAATTTTTATCGCGGACAAAAGACATTTTGAATCGCGGACAAATGTCATTTTTATGTCCGCGATACAAAAACAAATCGCGGACAAATGTCCCGCGGACAAATGTCCAACCCCCGTACTAGGTAGAGGTAGGTACGTAAATTCTAATTTATAGGTAGGTATAGCTACTTTACCATGTAAATAAATAATTTTTTTTGTTTTTATTATTTATTTATTTATATAGGCACCTACCTATTTACTTACATTCAATTAATTATAATGTTTTATTAAAATAAAGCACACCTAACACAATCAGAAATAACATACAACTAAGTTTTTTCAAACAATATTTTTTGTTACCTACTCTACTCTTCTATCGGAAAATTATTGATTTTTAACAAAAAAAAAAAAAAACAAATTTGAGAAAAATCAAAATTAACAAATTTTAAAGCCTAAGATTTAAATTTTAATATTTTAAATAAAAATTACTTTCTACTTACTTAAAATTTAAAATTTTGATTATCCTTTTTGTGTTAATTGAATTTTTTGGAATTAGGTAGGTAAGTAGGTATATTTCGTTTTCGTTTGCGAAAGAAATTTTCTTTTGGAAATTTTTTTTAGAAATAAATTACACTTTTGTTTTTCACATTTCTTTTATATTAATTTAATTGAATCGATTTCATTTTGTAATAAATTTTTATTAAGATTATTTTTAATATTTTTAATTGTTTTTTTTTTTTTTTTCTTTTTTTAATTTACTAGTTTGATACAAATTGAACCGCCCATTGTTTAGAACCCACAACACAATTCGTGAAAATTTTTCTGAAGACTGGGGCCAAATTCTATAACTATGTTGTTCAAGACAACATTGTTCATTTTGAAAACAACATTTTTGTGTTGTTACAAAAATTTTACTTTCTATAAGCAATGTTGTTTTCAAAATAAATGTTGTTTTCTATAAGTCTCGACTAAGAAAAAAAAAATTGAAATGCGGCAACTATAACATAATTTACTTCAAATATCTATCAAATTGATGTCAAAAAGAAAAAAATTTAAGGCAGTGTTAGGTAGCGCTTCTCGTGTAATAAAGGTTAACTACAAAATTTTGATAAAAATAAATATTTTCGATTCGGCATCGATTTATAAGAAATTTGTTAACTTTAATTTTATTGTTAAAAATGAAAAACTATATTTTAATTGGATATTTTAATTTTATCTTTATTTTCCGAAATATCTTTTTAAAGAAGTTTTTATCGTAAAATACTGACGCATTTTACAAAAAGTGAATATTTGTATTTGCGGTAATTGCATTTCAATAACGAAAATAAAGAGAGAGAGTATGCAATTATATTATGTGCATAAGGTTTGATACAAAGTATGTGAGTTCAACAAATTTTTTATGGAGGAAAAATTGAAAATGAAAATAAATTAAGAATATTCCAAACGTGTAAAAATATGTTAAATTAACATATTTTGTAAGGCAAAGTGAAGTCATGTTTCGATAATCGAAATAATCTTTGTATAAAACTGGAAACATTTATTTATTTAATTTTAATTCATAATTAAAAATTGTTGCAAAAATTAAGTACCTTTTATCGGGAACAGAGAAAGGGTCTGAAATGTCCCTCAGATGTCGTCGCATTATTCTCTCAACTTTTTTATTTTTTTTTGAATTTTCAATCTCGGACTCGTCCATAATAAAAAAATTAATCCACTTAACCATTTTATTAATTTTTTTTAATATTTTTAATTTTTTCTTTTTAAATTAAAACGATTTTTTTTTCAAATGTCTAAATTCACCAAAAAAAAATTTAATTTCTATACCAAAAAACCGAAAACAACATCAAATTATATGTCGCTTAAAAAATGTTGTTCGAACAACATTTTTTTTGTTACAGAAAGCAAAACTTAAAATTAATGTCGCTCGAGCAACATTTTTTTGAACAACATAGTTATAGAATCTGGCCCCTGATTTGAATGAAAAAAGAAAAAAGCGAAAAAGTAAAAAAAGTAAAAAATTAAAGAAAGAGATAAATATAAAAGTGATGAAAAATTATACTGCTCTTACTTACTGCTTCTGCCTGCTCTGTGCTAACTGCTACCAGTGTTGCCGTATCTGTCTTTCTCAAATGTAGAAGATCGATAAAAATCAGAATTGGCATTGCATTTGCCTCAACTGCCCAAGTGCCCACTATGAGAACTATGGCACTATTGCTGAATTAGGTATAATAGTAGATTATTGTATATGTAAACTAAATTTGTTATTAATTAAGAGTTCTGGGGCCAAATTCTATAACTATGTTGTTCAAGACAACATTGTTCATTTTGAAAACAACATTTTTGTGTTGTTACAAAAATTTTACTTTCTATAAGCAATGTTGTTTTCAAAATAAATGTTGTTTTCTATAAGTCTCGACTAAGAAAAAAAAAATTGAAATGCGGCAACTATAACATAATTTACTTCAAATATCTATCAAATTGATGTCAAAAAGAAAACAATTGAAGGCAGTGTTAGGTAGCGCTTCTCGTGTAATAAAGGTTAACTACAAAATTTTGATAAAAATAAAAATTTTAAAATTTTCGATTCGGCATCGATTTATAAGAAATTTGTTAACTTTAATTTTATTGTTAAAAATGAAAAACTATATTTTAATTGGATATTTTGATTTTATCTTTATTTTCCGGAATATCTTTTTAAAGAAGTTTTCATCGTAAAATACTGACGCATTTTACAAAGAGTGAATATTTGTATTTGCGGTAATTGCATTTCAATAACGAAAATAAAGAGAGAGAGTATGCAATTATATTATGTGCATAAGGTTTGATACAAAGTATGTGAGTTCAACAAATTTTTTATGGAGGAAAAATTGAAAATGAAAATAAATTAACAATATTCCAAACGTGTAAAAATATGTTAAATTAACATATTTTGTAAGGCAAAGTGAAGTCATGTTTCGATAATCGAAATCTTTGTATAAAACTGGAAACATTTATTTATTTAATTTTAATTTATAATTTAAAATTGTTGCAAAAATTAAGTACCTTTTATCGGGAACAGAGAAAGGGTCTGAAATGTCCCTCAGATGTCGTCGCATTATTCTCTCAACTTTTTTATTTTTTTTTTAATTTTCAATCTCGGACTCGTCCGTAATAAAAAAATTAATCCACTTAACCATTTTATTAATTTTTTTTTAATATTTTTAATTTTTTCTTTTTAAATTAAAACGATTTTTTTTTCAAATGTCTAAATTCACCAAAAAAAAATTTAATTTCTATACCAAAAAACCGAAAACAACATCAAATTATATGTCGCTTAAAAAATGTTGTTCGAACAACATTTTTTTTGTTACAGAAAGCAAAACTTAAAATTAATGTCGCTCGAGCAACATTTTTTTGAACAACATAGTTATAGAATCTGGCCCCCTGGGGCCAAATTCTATAACTATGTTGTTCAAGACAACATTGTTCATTTTGAAAACAACATTTTTGTGTTGTTACAAAAATTTTACTTTCTATAAGCAATGTTGTTTTCAAAATAAATGTTGTTTTCTATAAGTCTCGACTAAGAAAAAAAAAATTGAAATGCGGCAACTATAACATAATTTACTTCAAATATCTATCAAATTGATGTCAAAAAGAAAAAAATTTAAGGCAGTGTTAGGTAGCGCTTCTCGTGTAATAAAGGTTAACTACAAAATTTTGATAAAAATAAATATTTTCGATTCGGCATCGATTTATAAGAAATTTGTTAACTTTAATTTTATTGTTAAAAATGAAAAACTATATTTTAATTGGATATTTTAATTTTATCTTTATTTTCCGAAATATCTTTTTAAAGAAGTTTTTATCGTAAAATACTGACGCATTTTACAAAAAGTGAATATTTGTATTTGCGGTAATTGCATTTCAATAACGAAAATAAAGAGAGAGAGTATGCAATTATATTATGTGCATAAGGTTTGATACAAAGTATGTGAGTTCAACAAATTTTTTATGGAGGAAAAATTGAAAATGAAAATAAATTAAGAATATTCCAAACGTGTAAAAATATGTTAAATTAACATATTTTGTAAGGCAAAGTGAAGTCATGTTTCGATAATCGAAATAATCTTTGTATAAAACTGGAAACATTTATTTATTTAATTTTAATTCATAATTAAAAATTGTTGCAAAAATTAAGTACCTTTTATCGGGAACAGAGAAAGGGTCTGAAATGTCCCTCAGATGTCGTCGCATTATTCTCTCAACTTTTTTATTTTTTTTTGAATTTTCAATCTCGGACTCGTCCATAATAAAAAAATTAATCCACTTAACCATTTTATTAATTTTTTTTAATATTTTTAATTTTTTCTTTTTAAATTAAAACGATTTTTTTTTCAAATGTCTAAATTCACCAAAAAAAAATTTAATTTCTATACCAAAAAACCGAAAACAACATCAAATTATATGTCGCTTAAAAAATGTTGTTCGAACAACATTTTTTTTGTTACAGAAAGCAAAACTTAAAATTAATGTCGCTCGAGCAACATTTTTTTGAACAACATAGTTATAGAATCTGGCCCCTGTATACACAAAAATATTGACACGAGTCAATACTTATATCACGAGACCGAAGGTCGAGTGATATAAATTGACAAGTGTCAATGTATTTTTGTGTAAATACAGAACGAGTTGTATAACAAATTTTGTTTACATATCCAATATACTGTTTTAATGCGTAGGGGAGAGGTAGTTGCAAAGAGAGAATATTTTTTCTTCTCATTTTTTCTCATTTTTTTTTTTTTTTTGTATTTGGCTGTATTGAAATATTGTGAGAGATATTATGTTTGTTTAGGCATTGTACACCTATTTTATAAAGTAAAGTATCTGCCATAGAAAATATATATAGAAAATATATTTCAGGTAGTTGCAAAGAGAGAATATTTTTTCTTCTCATTTTTTCTCATTTTTTTTTTTTTGTATTTGGCTGTATTGAAATATTGTGAGAGATATTATGTTTGTTTAGGCATTGTACACCTATTTTATAAAGTAAAGTATCTGCCATAGATTATATATTTCACCCCGCCAAAAAATCTATGTTTCTTTTTACTCAAAATTTATCATTGTGTTGAATAAAAATCATCAGGGATGGGATGGTCTGCTTTTTTAAAAGTTACGAAATAAAACAAGAGTGTTGATTTTATAAACTCATCACAGACAACATTTTATTTCTATTTTTTCTAATTTTTACATTTTCATTAAAAAAATTTTAAACATGCGCACACGTATGAAAAAATGAATCAAATAAATTGTATTGAACTTTTCACAACATTTGAAATTACATTCAACGTTTGTAAGAAGGGAAGCTAATTTACTTACTAAATTATTTTCTGTTACATGTAAATCGAAATTTTCAGCAAACTTATCCTGTAATATTTTAATATAATTAGAAAGCTTTGAGGAGGAACTGTTAATTTACATTTTTCAAACTGTTTAAAAATGATGAAAATAGCATTTATTTTTTTTCCCATTTTCACTTTTTAATTTTTTTAATTTTTTTTTCACGTTTTTTTGCACAAAAAATTGGTTAAAGTTAATATAAATTATTATTTTAATTTCTCACATTTAAATCACTAGCGGTTGAAATTCAAATTAGCTTTAGGCTTTAAAAAAAATTCTCACATCCTTAAAATCGAAAAATTAAAGCATAACAAAAATCATATGATTTTTATTTATTAGTATTGTGTATTTAAGGGAAACTATGACGCGCTTAAGGCCAAATAAATGTAAACAATGCATTTATTTTATAAAAGAACCAGGTGACTATGATATTTTTTTGTCTTGACAAAAAGATAAAGAAATTGTAAAATATAAGTAATTTTACAGTTTTCGAAATTTTTAAAAATAAGAGAACAGTTTTAAGTCTAAATTAAACGAAATCAACTCACTTTGTTCTAAAAAAAGTGCTTAATTTTGGATTTTAAAAAAACCTGCGAAAAAAACGTAAGTAAAAGAAATCAGAAAGGCACCTTGTAAGAGGGAGGTGAATTTTTTTTTTTTTTTGCATAAAAATTTTCGTTGTTCCTTGTTACTCTACTATAGAAATATATTTACTCTGGTTTAGGTATTACGTAATATTCAATACAAAACATTTAAATGATTTCATTATTTACGCTGATGCATCTAAATTTTTTCATTATATACGCTGATGCATCTAAATTTTTTCATTATTTACGCAGATGCATCTAAATGATTGCATGTGTATTGACGCATATAATACTCCATTTAGTGATCTAAATTCTATAGCACTAAACACAACATAACGATCCCCAACGCATTAAAAAACATTAATTATTTCATTTAAAAAAAAAAAAAACTAGAAGCAGGATTGATAAGGAGGACGTGCCATTGGTGTTAATCGCAACAAACAATTTGATATAACTAATTTTTTCTTTTATTATGTAATTACCTATAGAGTTTTTTGCTTTAAATTAAAAATAATTAAGAAATATCAAGAAGATTTATGTGAAAATTTGAACCAAAAAACTGATAAGTGGATCAAAAAGAAACTAGGTGGATAGATACTTATCTTCTTTGTGTTGTTTCACCTTTATTATTTCAGATTTAGAATAAAAACTAATAACTGCTAGGTATTTCTTAAGTAGATTACTAGAACTTTTGTTTAGTATTTCTTTTTTTTTTATAAATTGATTAATCAATTCTCTAATTAATAAATTAAGTTTAATTATTATATTAAAATACTGTTGCTTTCGTTATTTGAGAATTATTTACTGCAAATTATTTAAATTTTAAATTTTATTAAATTGTTTGGTCCTAGATTCAATGTCAAGCTTAAGATTAATCGGCCATCATGGTGTAGTGGTATTGCCATTATCCTACGGTGTGTTCGGTCGTGGGTTCGATTCCCACCTTGGGCTGGAATTTGTGTCAATTTTTCAATTTGTCTGTCTCACTTGAAGTGTTTGTGTTGTTTTTTTTTTAACACTGATCACTGAGAATTCTTGTGCTAAATATTAAGATTATTTAATTTTTAATACAATTAAACAATTTTGTATTTGAAATGTTTTAAATATTAATTTTATTTTTACACCAAAAAAAAACCATCATCAACTGAATCAGCTAGGAATTTATTTTGGTTTTTCTTAAATGTACTATTAAATAAAATCTTAATTACTTTTCTTATTTTTATCTTTAATTGTATATTTGTCATAAGTTTTTGTTGGGTCAAATGGTTCCCATCGACTGGCTGGAAAAATATGCTTATTTCTTTCGTACCAGGATCTCAGTAATACTTTGCCAGCATGAGACTCTTCTTTTTCAACCGTAGCATCACTTATCATTCGGATATCATCATGAACATCAAACTGAAATAATGGACCAGATTTTCCTCTAGCTTTTGTTACAATAAAATCGTAAAATGAATAATGTTGAGGTAATATTAAATCTTCTTTAACGTACATTAATTGATCAGCCATAACAGTTTTTAGTTCAGTGAATTCTTTCCTTAGAACTTCTAAACATTTTTGCAAAAATTGGTATATTGTATTTCCTTTTTTCATTGTAACGCTACGTCTATGACCACTACCATCCCAATATGAAAATGTTATAGGTATTTCTTGATCTTTTAACGTTTGCTGCTGTAGAACCCATTCTTGGCGTAATTCTTCCCGGATACGATTCTCGTTTTCTTCTCTTTCTCGATCGGGTAGAAATGATGTATCTACATCTGGATTTTTACGAATTTTTTTCAATTGTATTGTTTCCTCATCTTTAATTTCTGTCCATTTATTTTTTGTTTTTTCTTTTGTAATTTCCTTGTCGTCATCATCTTCTTTTTCATCATCGTCTTCATTTTCGTCGTCGTCTTTCATTGAGAAACTTAATGATTGAATTTGACGTTTTTGTTTATTTTTCTCTGCTTGTTTTGCTTCAAGTGCTTTGAGTTTTTCGAGATCTTTTTCTTCTTTCTTTTGAGCTAATTTTTTTTCACGTTCACGTACAATATCCTCTTGTTTAGCCTTCATTTCATCCAAAGTGACCAAACCAATGGTAGAAGTTTTAAGTTGTTGCTCCACAGCATCGTAATGAGTTGCAAATTTGTTTTCAATATTAGAAATTTTCAGATCTTCTTCAATTTTTTTTTTCCGAAATTCAATTTCTTGCTGAGCAATTTCTCGTTTCTTCATTAATTGCATTGCTCGGCCAGCTAAAAATAAATAATTATAACATTTTTTCCGATCATTTTATTTATTTTTTTATTTATAATTTTATATAACACGCTATGTATATATAAGAAAACCCTTTTTATATCATTTTTAGTTTTTTAGTAAGGTCGGACATTTTTGGTATGTATAAATATGTCTTAATTAAAACTCAGAAGTAGTAAAGTGGTACGTTAACCATAGTTAACCATGTTAGTAGAACCGAAATATATATAAATTGTTGATGTTGTAGGTAGATAGGTTAGGTATCTACTACTATAATAGTTTTAATTTTAGTATCATAGTGCAGTCATACGATTACGATATAGAAATTAGAGCTACGCCTTCTATCTAAACCCACGGTCAATAGTATGGTTAGGTATATAAGCTGAGTATAAGGTTCTTCAATTTCGCTACACTTATTCAATATCAATTTCCTAAAATGTTGATACGGAACTACTAAATTTAAAGAAAACTTACCTTCGCTAGCAGCTCCTTTGTAATGTGCCATTGTCGGGTCTTATTTTTTCAGTCTTTTTTTCTTAGTTTTGCTCTGTCTGGTTTTCCTTAATTAAAAAAATATTAAAAACTTTATTTTTCGGCTGTGAAAAATGATAACATAAACTATACTAAAAAAATAATGTCAAATGTCAAAACAAAAACCAATAAGAAACAACAAAAAAACGAAACAAATAGGAGAAATCGAAATACAGAAACGAAATGAAATTTAAACGGAATGCCAAAATGTGGAACTAAATAAAATTGACGGAATTTTTTTTCTTCATTTTTAATTTCTGTAGTGTTGTTCAGTTTCAGTTTAATTTTGTATAATCTTTGGTCACAATCGACGCTTACAATTTTTTTATGTTTCTAGAATCGACCAATTTTCATGGAAAACCATTTTCATACGTTTTCTTGGTAAGGGTAACTTTGGTTAGAGTAACCATACTTTTTTAGGTTCTTTTGATCCTCATCTGTCCACCTACTAATTTCCATAAAAATTCATTAAAACTTTAAAAAAAAAAAATTAATTTTATGTTAAAATAGTTTCGACCCTTCGGATTCTCGACGATTCAAAGAATCTTATGATTTAGCTTGAATGAATATTAATGAGATTGCGCACATAGAATATTTCAGTATGGAATATCTTTTATACAAAGTGAACTGAACACCACATAATTTATTAAGCAAATTTTGTTTGTTTTGTTTTTTGTTAAGTTTTTGTTTTATTTTAGATTTAAAGAGTTCGTTTAAAAGAAAATATCAAAACAAAAAAAAAATAAAATAAAATCGAACGAAATATTTAACGTATATAAATTAAAAATTTAATAAACTGAAAAAAAAAAATGGAATACTGTAATTTGCCTCATGAAATTTTACTAAACATCTTCGGTTATTTGGAATTCAATGATCTTAAAAATGCATTCATGGTTTGCTCCCAATGGAGGGAAATCCAAAAATATTCAGAATGTAAAAAAAGGTGAGTTAAGATAGGTATCTTCTGAGTGATACCGGCCTGCATAATATTGATATAACATATAGGTAGTAGGGATAGCTTAGGTAGGTAGGTATGTACAGACTATATGTCGGTCGAACAAAATGAATTTTACAAAATATATTTCAAAATTAAAAAGTTAGGTAGATAGTTAAATAGGTAGCTACTAGGTTACTAGCAGTGCTAGATATTTAAATTACTAGCACATACTAGTAGTGCTAGATATTTAAATTACTAGCATATACTAGCAGTGCTAGATATTAAAATTATTTATTTATTGATTAATTCCTTTAACTTGTAAAATTGTGAACATTATTGGGAATTTACATTGTAGGTATAATTAGGTAGGTTCCTATTAAAAATTAACTTCCTAACAAAACCATTTAACTCATATAGATAGATAGGTACCTACCTATACTCAGGCCCGGCTCGAGGCGTGTGCGAAGTGTGCACTGCACACAGGCGCCGCAGGCGCCTTTAATGAAAAAGCGTCTACAAGCCAATATGAAATTTAAATTTTAACAAAAATTAATTTTTATTTATTAAATGCATACAAATTTTTTTTCGAGTTTTAATTTTTGGAGCAAACGAACTACAAAATTATCTGAAATTGTTGTCTCGCAAAATTGAAAATGATATTAATCCTGATTTATAACAATAATGTTGAAGAACTCTTTCCAAAAGCACTGATTGCATTAAGGGTATTACCATAAAGGAAGTATAAATATGAGAAATTCAGTCCATACAAAAAATTCAAATTTAAAAAAATTAAACAATAAATATGAAATCAAAAAATATGAAATCGCTATCCCATTACCGACGATGATTTCATATAGACCGGCATTTTTAGTTTAATTTTTTTAATTTGAATTTTTTGTATGGAATGAATTTCTCTTATTTATGCTTACTTTGTGGTATTACTAACTTTAACCGTTTCAGTTGCTAAAGGTGAGAGAACTTTTCCAAAATTAAAACTGATCAAAAATTACTTGAGATCAACTATCGGGCAAGAAAAATGGAATGGTTGACAATAGTCTCCATAGAATCTGAAATTTCTAAATATATTAACTTTGATGTGCAAAGATTTCTCTAAAATCAAAGCAAGACGAGAAAGTAGTAGAGTATAAAGGAAGTTCAACAGGAATATTTTTTGTTACAGATTTATGTAATTTACATATATTTTGTAATATTATATTAGGTTTTTCTCATTAATTTTGTTTTGTTTTGCTAAGAACTTGGATTATTTAATAAAGAGTTAAAAGGTTTAATCAAAACTCTTGTAAGTTCTATTATTATTATTCATAAATGAATTTAGCTATAGTTTTTGCTTTATATAGCATTTTAGTATCTAATTGAAATCTTTTTCAAAGGCGCCAATCATTCTTCGCACAAACAATAAAAAAACCACGAGCCGGTCCTGGCTATACTATCCTAAGCAAATAACATTTAAGGTAGGTACGTACCTAAATACTTATTATTTTAATATTGAATTTAATATTTTTTTTATTTCTTTTGTTATTAGGTTTTGCTTGAAAATATCAAGTGGCACTAATTTCGATGCGCTAAATGAACATTACTCAACTGCCAAATGTACCTCTTTCAAAGCTGTTCATTTTAAAAATTTAGATTTTAGCTTATATTACGATTTTTTTCGAAATATTTCAATTGCTGAATCCATAGAAGAAATAAAATTTGAACATTGTAAAAATTTCAATCCTCAATATTTTGTTTTGGCTTTAGAAGAATGTACAAATTTAAAAAAAATTATTGTGGATTGCAGTTATTCTAATCAAGACAATGTTAAAGAATTATCAGAATGGAATAGGTATAAAGATAAAATAAAGGAATTGCTAATGACTAAACTAGAACACTTGGAAATTATATATAATTTAAAGAAAAATCCAAATTTTTATCTTCACAGATTTTTAGGTAGGTACGATATTATTTCAACTTATATCTTCATTTATAATTTCTTCGGACATTATTTTATTTTCCACACATTGAAAAAACAATTATGTTATAAGTGAAATATTTTTAATTCGTTTTTTTTTTTTTTATTTCAGCCACACGAAATTTAAAATTTTTAAAAATTACAACACCCCAATTTCTAAAAAGTCTTATAATGCCCTCGTTAATTGATAATGAAAGTTTTGACGATTTTACGTATTACTACACTCATGAATTTAAAAAATCATTGTACCAATTAGTGCGTTCAAATTCAAAAACTTTAAAAGAATTGTGTATAAGTTTTATATGTCGTGATGATAATTTTTTAAGAACTATAAATATTATTGATTTATTTAAGCTGGAAAAAGTTGAGCTTGTCGATTATAGTTATCGCTGGCAGCATTTGAACAATTTTACACAAAAGCAGAAAAATCTACAGGAACTGAATTTATCCGCCAGTGGAAGATTAAATGATCGTGATATTGATTTTATAGTTGTTAATTTACCAGAATTAAAAAAATTAAATATAAGTAATTGTGCTGGCAGAAGAAGTGATAAATTATCAGATATTACATTAACTAAAATTTCTAATTTGAGAAATTTAACCTCACTAAATATTAGTTATAATTCAAGATTTACAAGTAAAGGTGTTTACAATGGAATTGCTAAAGAATTGAATACAAATTTATTAGAACTCTACATGGAACTAGTTTCAGTTAATGAAGCCGCCTACTATGCTATAGCGACAAATTTTCCAAACTTAAAAATTTTACATTGTGGCTCACGGGCTTTAAATGATTGTGGAATACAAAGCATAATTATGAACTGTAAAAATGTCGAAGACTTAAGTTTATATTGCAGTAAACAGGTAAATTAGCTCATTTTTCCTGTTTTAAAAAAATTCAATTTTTAATTATAATTTATTTTTCTGTTTAACCTCCACTTTATTCACGACATAATGTGTATTTCAAAATCTTTTAAAGTTTTATGTAAATGCATGTAAAGTGAACTTGTGCATTTTAATCCAAAACGTCCGTTGTGCTAAAATTAAAAATATTTGAACTTATTGAAACTTGCGCAATCACACTACTATAACCCTTTTTATTGAGCGGATTCGGCAGATGGGCTCAGTTACAATAAAGTTTCAGTATTTTTGTTACTTAAAATATAAAATTTAATTTTAGGTAACGGATTACGGTTTGACTGGATACTCTTGTAAAGTTCAAGAACTTAATATAAAAACAGGATACGCAATTTATGAGATGAAGAAATTAAAATCATTAAATTTGAGGCGATGTGAGAAAGTAACTGATCAAACTTTGATTCATGGATTAAAATTTGAAAATTTAAAGACATTATATTTGCCATCATGTTTTCAATATTTTTTTGATCTACCTTCAATTAAAATAAGAAAAATGTCCATTGAAGGATTTGAAACTTTTGTTAATAACTGTCCAAAAATTGAAGAACTTTACTTAATGGGTGAGTCAAATTAATCAATATGAAAATTTTTCATACGGGTATTCTTATCTGTATCCTTAGAAAAAAAAATTATTGTGAGAAAAAAATTAACTGCTAAATAAGATTACATGTTTACATTTTAAGGATGCTCAGGTTATGTTAATTTAACAGAAGCACTTGAAATTGTGGTAAATGAATTAAAATGTCTAAAGTATTTGAAATTGGCTAGGCATTGTGAGGAATATGTTGGTTATCAAGATGCAGAACTTTTTCGACACCGAAGGGATTTGTCATCATTTAATTTGAAATGTGAATGCGATGTTTGTCAAGAAATTAAAGCTATTTGTTATGAATTTACAGAAAATAGAATATATAGAAAATAAGTGCATACATGTAATATTTTATTATTTCGTATTAAAATTCCTATTTTACGTAAATTAAATTTTTTTATTATTATTATTATTATTATTATTACACTGTCATATAGACTCCAAATAACACTTAGGTATTTTATTTTTAAAAAGTTGCCATTAGTGATGGGACAAGAATAATTTTTAGGATTATTTCAATCTGTATTTGTAATAAATATTAAACTAAATCTAAGTAAAGGTTTAAATGCAGGTAGTTTATTTCTCATTCTATTGTTGTCTCTTTATGCAAACCATATAAAAAAAGTAAAATAAATAAAATTGATACCTTTTTTTTATGCAGTCTAATATCATAAGAACTGTTAAAAGACAACTGTTAAAACACAAATTATCGTTAATTTTTACAGATAGCTTTTATCGATTTTTTCTCCATGTATTTTTCAAAGCTCAAGAAGATGATAAAAAAAGTTTTTTCAGGCGAAATACATTTTTTTTTTGTTAAATAAGGACAAGAGTAAAATTATTTTCAGTTTTTTTCCGCGAATTCGGAAGAGGTAAACGTATCTAACGCTTCAAATAATATATTTTTAATATTTCAGAATTTTTTATCTTCTAGATTTTTTTTAATTTTTTTTTGTTTGGAGAAAACTTTTTTCTACTATTTAGTTTAATATAAACTTAAATGGTATAAACTTTGAATTATATTTAAAGGCGATGAAATATGTTGATATTTCTTCTTTACATAATTTTATGTACATTTTTTATAATTTAGATTTAGAAAACATACTTTTCAAAGTACATATACCTATACGTATACCTACCCACCTATTGATTTTCTATAATAACTTTACATCTATATTTGAATAATAATAAAATTAAGAAGATTATTACTATTCGTAAATATTTATTATAATTATTTCATAATTATTTTGATATCTGCTCCAGGTATCCAGCATGTTCTCCAATACTCTGATTTATTTTTTATGCATATTCGGAGTTCTGATTTTTTGAGCGTTTCCATTCTTTTTATACCTGTTGAAAGTTCTACCTTCACTGAATCGAAGGGCACAAAAAAAAAAACAATTTTCAATTCAAAAAACAAAAAAAAATCAGTATAAATACTTAGAAAAACATGAACTAATCTTATTAAATGTAACATTTACGTCTTTCGACTTGTCGAGGCAACTCCTCGGAGAAACTCCGAGGATAGCCCCGACAAATAATCCCTACTCTAAGCCCTAAACTTAAAAACTAAAATGATGCCAATTCCATGCCATATTAATTCAATAAGATGCGACGATGCCAATAATTTCATCTAATGCCATCATCATCTTTTGAGTACCAGCTGCACTACTGAGCGAAGAAGATCTTTAGCCCGACAGCAGGCCAACGCCCCATTCACCCAGCCCTTCTCACCTCCAAATGATATTAAAAAATTATACTTGAATGCCTGATAAATAGTTATAAATGTATAATATAATAATAACATTTTAGAGTAACTCTGAAAGTGGGATTGTTGCGCCTACATGCCCGAAACAAAATTCCCCGCTCGACAAGCTGGTACTACGCATCACAGTGCCATCGAAGATCAATAAGCAGGTTTTCGAGACCGTGATTCCTATCCACACACCAATGAGGATACATTTGGGTAAATGCTCACCGCATGTAATGGATAGAAACCCGGTCGGCTATTGATCTTCACACACTTGTGAATGAACACAAGTGTGCCGATGCATACTGAAACGCTCAGAAAATATTAAATAATTTAACCTCGCGGTTAAATTACCAATATTAATTATACTAAAAATTTAAAAAACTATTAGAAATAAAAATATTAAGAACTGTCCCAGAAAAAAAAACAACCATTTTCGTTTGAAATAATTTTCGGTTTTATGGGGTTTTTTTTTCTGGGACAATTCATGATTTATCTTACTGCTTAGCAGCATCTTTAAAGGTGTCAAGTTATCCACGGCCCATGAAGCACGTTTCTTAGTTGTAGGGAGTACTGGGTAGGAGGTCTTTGGGTCGCGTAGTCGTGGATAACTTCACACCAGTCCGACAAAAATTCCAAAATTCCAAAAAAAAAAATAAAAAAAAAATTAATTCTCAAAAAAGTTTATACATATATACATATTATATATATATATATATGCATTACTTTTTTTTCAACTTACACTACCGTAATCTTTACCACCTTCAGATTGGTGTTGCGCTGTATGCTGATGGCACCTTACTGTTCGCTGAAGGACATAATAAAAGTGTAAAAATACTCTAATTAACGATATTGAAAGTGTAAATAAATTTTTGAGAATGAACAAACAAAAATTAAATGAAAATAAAACAAAAATTATGAGTTTAATTATGAGTTTAATCTACAAATTAATTGTGAAATAATTGAAAAATATATATATGCAAGAAAATTGGTAAAAAGATTGGCGGCAATGTTTACTATTTTTAAAAATTTCCAAAAACTAAAAAAAATTGGTGCAAAAACAAATTTTTCTTCAAGCAGTCGCCATTCCTATTATAGATTCCTATAGATCAGGGGTGGCCAGACTTTATCCCAACAGGAGCCGAAATTACAAAAATCAGAATTGTCGAGAGCCGCAATTAGAAATATAACAATATAAGAAGAAAACGAGACCGACGATATGTAAACTGTCTTTATTGCCATTTTCATTTATCTTTATTTTCATTCATAATTTATTTAAAAAAAATCCCATGTATGTTTATTTATAAAGAAAAATTATAATTACAACCAATACATTACATAAGAAAACGGTTTTTTTAAATAGTATTTTTTAAAAACAATTTTTAACAATATTTTTTCAAACGTGGCTAGAGCCGCAGTGAAGAAGAACGAGAGCCGCATGCGGCTCGCGAGCCGCAGTTTGGCCAAGTATGCTATAGATTAATAATCGTTTTTTTTTTTTTTTTTTTCTCCGAATTGCCAAAAGGGCTGAATCGTGGGAATGGTCACGTGCCAGCTTTTTGAGAGCCCCCACTTCATCAGCTGCGAGCTCATTGAATTTTGATTTTTTTACTTTTTTTTTTTTTTACTGTATTCTTAAAACATAAATAAATATCCTAAAAAAAATGGATAGTAAAAATATTGATTGGTTTTTTTTTTTACAGCACTTCAAAAATTGCAATAAATTCGTGCCTCTAGACCAGAATACCCTTTGACTTTTGCGTATAACAACTTTATAATTTTTGTGATCTTGCACTTTTACGATAAAATTTATGTATCGTTTCCAATTACAAATTTTTTTTCTTTAAAGTTTCACACACTTAATGACAATTTTGCTGATACTAATTTTTTCGTTTCTATTTTTAAGTCTTAAAATTGTAGTAAAGTTAGTTGTAATTCAGACTTCTAACAAATTGGTTAAAAATAAACTTTCAATAAAAAATTATTAAAATTGTAAAAATTTATTTGTTTTATATAATTGAAAAATTTAACTCATATTTTTATGCGATGAAATTTTAATGAATGAATTATGAATTTTCATAAGTTGAGATATGTATATATTTTTCTTCCTTCACTTGAATTTGTAAATTTTATTAATATTGGCCAATATTATTGGAAGAATTTGATAAATCTTATGTAAACGAATAAAACACATAGGTTTTCTTATTCTTTAATTATTAAACTTTTAAATAGATGTAGGTATATTGAAACAAAATAAATATAAATGTATTTAAAAGAAAAAAACAAAAATTTAACTTGCAAATACCTGAAGGTAAACAAACTGTCTTCGTAGATCAGCTAATTCCTGCAAAGGATCCTCCACTGACGTTAGTGACTGCAAACTTCCCAAATGTTTATCATCTTTATCTAAATTTTGTTGACGATGTCTGTCCACAGCGTCATAGTTGCCATAAGCAGAGACAAAAAATTCCCATTACCGGCTTCAAATGGGTTGAGAGTATCAGTCTGTCAATAAAATAACAACATTATTATTAGATAACTATGATGCGGTTGATATTATTTATATAAAAAATAATTAGATAATAGAAACTTTATTTTAGACAGTTCTAGACAGTCTCTAGGATTGAAGAAAAATGTTCTATTGAAATCAAATTAATATGCTAGGGTTCCGAAAAATGGTATAATCGTAATTTGAACTGAAGTATGTAATTTCCTAACACTAATTTTTGCCTCTTAAAAATATTAGAAAATTTTACGAGACTGAAAGCAGCTGCGGCAAACTATATTTTCTGCATATTTTTTGCTATGTATACAGTTCAAATCCAATTAGTGAATGACATTAGCAAAAATTGCTTTTTGTCATAGCAAGGACAATTAGCTAATTGTTTTACTTTTTAATATATCTGTTCATATGATGATAAAGAAATATTTTTTGTTAAATATTTTTCGTTATAAAAAACAATATTCAATAAAGGTTTTAAGATTATTCAGATACACATTTTTTTTTTAGAAAATTCAAAGCTTCCTTTTTTGCAGATATTAAGTTAATCAGGTCTATGAGCTTCTATTTAATTTCTAGCGTTTCACATAAAATAAAAGCTTTAAAATGCTTTAAAAACCGACTTTTGATAATCAGAAAATTAAATGTTTAGAAAATTCTATGGTTAGCAAGGAATGGTGCCTAAAAGATATTCAGTAATTTAGACCGACCGACGGGTCTCTACTTAATCTCTACAATTTCTTCATTGACCCAGTCGAATCTCAATTTTTCGTCAATTAACTTTAACATTTCTCTGATACCCATAATTTTCTTCTGCAAACATATTCCTATTATAATATTAAAAACATAATAAATTCTAGCCAACAAAACTCAAAAAAAGTTATAAAAAAAATTCTGATTTTTACGTAAAATAATCAAATTTTAATATTAAATTTAACTAAATTCGTTAAAATAAATGTTTACAAAATTAAGAAATATTTTTTCTTAAGATAAAAATCATTTTTAATTAAGATATAATTATTACAAAAAAAGAAAAACCCATACAAACTGAGATATTGATATAGTGTGTTGTTTTTTTTTTTTTTTATTTTTTTTTTTATAAAGAAGCTTGTTTCATTCTTTTTCATCTGATTAGTTTTAACCATAAATGGAATAAATCAATTATATTAATTCTTTTCGTTCGGCTTTTTATTCAAGTTTGCAGTAGAAGAAAATAACTAGAACTTCCACAAAATAATTTATATTATTATACAAAATAATATAATATCTTACTTACGATTTTAATTCTCCTGAGTGCATCAATTCAGTGACTAGAATACAACTAGATATACAACAAAATTTTCTAAGAAGAAGAATTTCAAAATTGATTTGTCGTATGTCAGCATTTACTGAATAAAAAAGTGTAAAACTTCTTGTTACAACATACAAATTTCGAGGCAAATTAAAAATTTCTTCATTACTAATTCACGCAAAGTATTTAAAAATTTGCATATTTAAAAATTTGAATGGCTTACTTTACATTTCTTTAATTATTTTTATTACACCACCAATGATAAATTTTATTTTTAAATTTTAGAAGACGATTTTCCAGAAATTTGTTAAAACTCCCTGACTTATCTTAAAACGCTCTTGTTTTCCATGACTTTTCCTGACTGTTTTCGTTTTCCCTGACTTTCCAGGTTTTCCCTGATTTTCCAGAAAAAGGGGAACCCTGTATAAGTTTAACAAAAAAATTTTCAGATATTGTCTATTTTCATAACAATAATGAAACCGTGAAAAAATATACTATATATAATATAAAAGAAAGAACGTCCGTTCAAAATAAAAGTTTCATTAGAACTGAGAAAATAAATAAAATTTTCTCCCAATAGACCGTGTCGTTTTAGTTTTGAGTTCTGAGATAAATCTTTTTTTTTTTTTTGGTTGGTTTCATCAAGAAAAATTATTATACTATTTTCTTTACGGTGAATTTTCATTCAACCCCAATTTTTGACTTAAATTATGTGAGGAAAGATAGAATGCATTTATGTGTTTAAAAAATAAATTTTAGAATTAAGAGAGTTTGAGAGAAACTAAATTAAGTTTTGATGTTAAATAATAACAAAGACCAATTTCATAAATCAAGAAAGGCAAGATACGTGAAGCTAGCTGCCACTACGGATTTCACATTTTGTACAACTGCAAGATTTATCGAATTCGAGTAACAAAATTGGTGTACAAGAAGTCAAATTCTAATCTTGATGTGTTTAATATACTTACTCGAAAATTTTCGCATCAAACGAAAGCAAAAAAAAAGATATAAAAATAAAAACTATCGATGAAAGTTGTTGTTAACATTTGGAATAATATTGTTATTCGTTCAAAATTGTTACCAGAATTTTTAAATATCTGAATTGTGGATTCAATTTTCAATTCGCAACAATGTTTTTATTTTGAGTAGAAATGCCTTTTGAAACATGCAAATATTGTGAATATTGTGAAATATTGTGTTATTGTAGTAAACAAGCTGAAAAAAAATAAGTAACGAATCTCAAAAATTGAGAATTCATTTATATTATTTTTAGAACTTCAGACGTATTTTTTTATATATTTTGATACATATTATTACTTTTAACGAAATAAAATAATTTTTAAATTAAACAGGAAGACTTTATCAAAACAGAGAGGAATAAAAACGTGTTAAATAATTATTTTTGTGAAGTATGAAAATTTTCCACTCAACCAGCATAAAATGTTACATACACATACAACATTTTTTCCAAAATTTATTTCTCCCTGGGTAGTATAATTGTTAATTGAAATGTTTATCATATGTTTTGTTTCTATTTAAAAAAAAAATCATATCCAATTTCACTCAAAATTTAACTGATACAATTAATAGGCCATTATTCTAAAATCATATTTTTAAGATTCGATTTTTATTCTCTAGATTCGTTAGGGACATTTGTAGACAAAATAAATTTATATCAGGTACAAATATAGAAAAGAGTGCAACAATGGCTTCAGTATCTTTGGCAATAAATAAATAAGATTCAAAATTAAAGTTAGTGATAGTGTCCGTATCATGTGTTTTTACATTAATTTTTTTTTAGTTTTTGACTTATTACTAATTTCGTAAATTCTTATTAGTTATATAAAAGTAGTTCAGAAGATTGTAAATACGTAGTTTTTTTTTTCTGAGAAAAGCTTAATTATAATTAATAAATTTAGTCATCAAACGATGGTGTTGAAGATAATTTTTTTAATAAAAAAAAAAGGAAATAATCATAATTCGTATTTTTATGATTAATAAACTATAACTTTTTGCTTATAATCATACATTAAGTATAAAACTATTTTTTTTAATACAAAAATATTTAAAATTAAAATAAAAAATGTTAACTTAAAAGTTTTTTTTTTTCTGTTTATGGATCTAAGGAAAATGAACTTTTTTACTGAAATTTAATCTGTATACTAATCCAATAACGAACAGAATAATAATGACCTCGAATTTCATATAAATAGTAAAATGATTTAGGGGAGAATATTATGAAAATTAGATTTCTGGAATTTCGAAATAAACATATAAATACCAAATATTTTTTTATTTTAAATTTTTAGCTTAAAATTCGTACCTTATAACTTCGCTACACTTCACTTGTGAAAATACGTGTAATGTTTTATTCTCTGACTTCGAGTATGTGATCTGAAAATAAAGAAAAATAAATAAAATAAAAAAAAGGTATAAAATAAAATCGATTAAAAAATTGTTATTGAATACTTGTAACTTATTAAAAGAAAAATATATACAATTTTTTTTTTCTATATTTTCTTTTTATTCTTTTTAATATGTATAATCTTTCAAGTTGATGGTAACAACTTTTTCTGTTCTATTAAAAAAAATAATAATAACAATAACGGAATAAAAATTAGCGTCATTTTAAGACAACAACTTTTTCTGTTCTATTAAAAAAAATAATAATAACAATAACGGAATAAAAATTAGCGTCATTTTAAGACGCTAATTTTTATTCCGTTATTGTTATTATTATTATTATTTTTTTTTTAAATAAAATTAAAACAAGCGCAACTTAAATGAGGGAGGAGACAAATTTGAGGTTTTTTTTTTCTCCCCGCCAATTAGTAGAAATAAAATTTCAAAATTTTTGCAGTTTTAAAATAAAAATAATAACAAAAATATTTAAATTAAAACAATTTGTTTCCTATTAAAAAAAGGAAACAAAAAATGATTTTTTAAAATTTTATAAAAAAAAAAAATTAATCTAACTGAGTACTGACCTGTTCGTATATTTTTTGGGAAAAACTTTTTCCTTATTATCCTCTTTTTGATGATACTGCTTTTGTTTATAAGTTTATATTTTTTCACAAAATATTCTTTTTTTATAAATAAAAAAAAATTATTGTTTAATTTTTTATTTTCTTTGTAATTAATAATTGTAATTTTAATTGCATGAGCGTAGCGAACCTCCTCAACGAACCAAATTGAAAATTCAAATGACGCTATTTTAAATTCTATTCAAAAAGACGCGAACAACTTTAATAACGTAATTTCCAATTCAATTTGAAAAAAAGATCATTCTCATTCACACACACCACACCACACTTTTTTTATTTCGCCAATTTCCAATAATTATTGTTCATTCAATTCCAATTCCAATCATGCTACCACACACTACCATGGCGCCAGAACGAAAACGTGTTGAATAAGTTTAATTTTACACAGCGGTCAAGTTTATTAAGCCGCATTAAATTTTTCGAAATAAAAAAGCTACTTGCTTTTCATTTTGCTAACTGCAATTTAAACAAAACGTCTATTGTCCTGTCCGTGTTTTTTATTAACCCGGATAAAATGTGTACATGGATACATTATCTTTGTTCGGCTTTGAACCGGCAGCACGGTTTAACGAGTTTTGACTTTATAGAAGTTAGAATACTTCGTCGTTAGATGGATTACATTGTATGCTAAAAACTACATGGCGTTTTTTTTGTCAATAAAGATCGATAAACATAATAAGCAAATACCCAGTCAATAGATACTCAAATGTGAATTATAAAAAAACTTTGGAAAGTTTTTATTTTTAAACGTTTAAATTTTAAACCAGCTTTATAAAAGTTCGAAAGTTATTGATTTATGAAAAGTAGGATTTTAAAATTAAATCAACTTTTACATAAAAAACTAATTTCACTAGTACAGCTTATTATTTGTTGTTCAAATTTCTCGCAGTTGTATATCTTGTAGGTGAATCTCTCATAATATTGTTCTAACTACCTTTTTTGAATTACTGAATTATTTAAATCAGAATGATCTATCTAAGAATTTAAAAGTACATTTTCTTCTAAATACAATAAATAGTATGTTTTTATTTTCTAATAAATATAATAATAAAATCATAAAAAGAAATGAATGAACTCAAAATTATTAAATAATCTGAATTGAATCATCACATTAACTATATTAAGTTGAAATGAAGAAGAAAATTTTGTTTTTTCCCTTATTTTTCAATGATAAAAAATTCAATTCCAAATGGGTATAGAGGAAACATTTTTAATTAAAGTGATATTTGATAAGGTATTAAAAAAAATAAGTAGTTTTGAAAATTCAAAATGGTAATAGATGAGAAAATACATAATAAGAATTTATTTAAATAATACAACATCAAACATAATTAAATTAAATAAAAAGGCATAAAAAAATTATTAAATTATATTGGTGTACAATTTTTTTTATTTTTAACTTATTATTTTAAAATTAATAAATTTTCTTTCACCTTAATTATTTTTAATGAACTGAATATTAATTAAATTCAAAATAAAAGCTCTCATGAATTATCAAAAATTATTATTTTCGAAATTTTGCAGAAAATTTATTCTACACTATTGCCTGAAATAACCAGCAGTTTTCCTGGGCCAAATTCTATAACTATGTTGTTCAAAAAAATATTGCTCCAAAAACCAATAATTCGTCTGGTTAGTATAATAACAGTGAATACGAAAAAGTATTAGTTTTTTATAAAACGCATTTAAAGTTTTTGAAAAAATAAAAATTTTTATGAAGTTTCATATAAAATTGAAATGCAATATTTTCATATTTATCCCAGAAAACATGCTACGTGGATGGAAGTTGAAATTATAAAGTGGACTACGGAGAATCCGATGGTGCTATAATCGAATAACCATCGTACACTATTATTATACTGACCAGACGAATTATTCTAAAAAGATAGAAGTAAATTTTGAACAATTTGAAGAAAACTGAGAATCAGCAGGTAGGTTTCATGATTTCTTTGTTTGCGATTTTCGACGAAATTCCACAAATGAAGTTTTTTTTTCAACAGAATGGAAAACTCAATGTTAAGGATTTTTTTTTAAATACAAATAAATGTCAATTAGATATCCTAAAATTTAATAGTATCTCTTTAATTGAATTGATTAAATTTTAAAGTTAGATTTCTAGGCTTGGAATTGTAATTAATCCTTAAGATTAAATAACAGCATTTGGTTTCTTTTTAAAGCAATTACAAGTTTTTTTAATTTTTTTAAAACAGATAAAGCTTATAGATTGTAGGTACCTAGATATCTATAGCTAACATACTAATATATATACATTTCTAGATGAGTAGTAACTGCCTACCTACTTTTTTCTTATTATTAGGCAGATAGTGTTAAAATATATTTATTTACCTTTAATCATATTTTCAATATGACTGCATACAGTTCTTACTGCAGCTAATTCTTTTTTTCTACCGAACCATTTTTCTACTTTCAAGCATTTTGGATTCACCATATAAATATCCAATGCTAAATGTTTGAATGTTCGCTTTAAAACTCCTCTTGGTCCTTTTATGGTGACAACTCGAGCTTTAACTGATGCTGTTATATCGCTCGGAATTTTAACGCATTGATTTGAATTTATGGTCTTCATTGTGCCACTAAAAATATAAATAGGTATATTAACAATTTTTTGAATTAGAAAACTTAGTTAGATTTAATGTAGGTAAGTAGGTTCTTCTTTAAGGTTTCTCACCTACCAGGTTTTAAGTGAAAACAAAAATGAAGGCTTTTAGGTTTAGTTACACAGATGCATTTCTCATGTGTCAAAAGATACAGATAAGTAGGTAGGTATAGGTGTAGGTAGATAGGTTCCAAAATTTATAAGCACTTTCTAAGATACCATAAATGGAAGATCACCGCAATTAAAAGTTTTATGAATAGTTGCAATTACAATATTATTTTTTACTCAAATCAATGCTTTATGGGGTTACGTATTATGTATTTTATTGTATGTATGGATCAGCCATCAGCACCAGTTTATTGACAGTGTTTACAAATTTCCAAAAGGACAAATTAAACAAAATTTTCTTTCATATTAGATTATATATTATAAAATAAAATTTTAGTTCAAAATTAAATTTTTAATTTATAGTTTCTTGTTATTCAATAAATTTATTTAAAGATAATTTGAATAAACAATAAATAAAAATTAAAAGGTGAAGTGGAACCATTTTTACATTTCTTATTTATTTATTTATTTAAATGATTTTTATCAAAATATTGCCATAAAAGTAAATTTTAAAGTTATCTCTTTTTATTAAAATTAGTTCCTTTAATATTATATTAAATTTAATGGTGGATGATTTAAAATAAAAATTACAACAATTTTTATATTTTTTATTAAGTAATTCATAATAAAATATGACTCAAATGTTATTGAAAATCAGTGACTGTTCGTGCAAATTTTGGAAAAATGTCTACACAAAAATAAAATGCATTTTTTTGACAAATTTAGTTTATAATGTATACGTATTTATAGTATGATAATTTAAATACCAAAACTTTTTTTTTGTAATATTAACGCGTTTTAACAACACATATTAACTACCAAAAAAGTTGAAATGCAATAATATTTATTTTTATTTAATTATTTCAGATTATTAAAAGCTAACTGAACCGTTTTCAGTTGTATTTGAAACTGTGTGTTTATAAATTTTTTGAAATTTAGTTTGATTGAGAAAATGAATATCTTAAAAAGTTTCAACAAAATAGTTTAATAAGACTATATTATATACCATGATGCTTATATAATTATATTCACTATTTAAATTATTTTATATATTTATTATTATATATAATGTTTGGCTATAGGTAGATGTTAGGTAGGTTTTATTATATTTTGTTTTATGATTTTCGACAATTCTTAATCTCTTAATTGTTTTCCGTTCAAAAATTATTGATTTTGTAAAACGACTAAAAAAGCTTTCGCAATATTCACTTAGAAAGTGAAGCTCATCCTCGCCACTAAAGAACTAAAGAAATTATTCGCAAAGTTTTAAAATCTTTGGATTAAAGAAAATTTAACAAATTGAATTATATGCTTTGTTGTAAATGTATTTTATTACACAAAATAGGGTTTTTGGTTTCGTAAGGAATTTAACTTACGTACTTATGTCGTTGATTTTTCAATTTTTTAATTTTCAGAATTTTGGGTTCTTACTGTCAACCGTTTTGGCTAATATTAAAAACAAAAAAAAACATAATTTAAATACTAGATTCAATTTATAACATAGTAAATATTAATTTTTACAAAAAAAAAATCTGATGCATTGAATAAAAATTTGAATGTCCCGCGCACAAATGTCCAACCCCCATAAAAGATGGCCTGAAATTTATGTCGGTAGAACCATTGAGTAATAATATTTATAAGAGGGTCAGAATTCATATAAGTAAATTTCAGAATTTTATTTTCAAATAACTCAAAAATGATGACAATTATAATAAATAAATTTTGTATTTATAAATGATATTATTATTTTAAGTTATCTTCCTATGAAATATCTGTGAGTGGACCTATTGGTTGTTCATCATATCTATATGGACATCCATTAGTTATCTAATATAACTAAAAGCCTATGAGGTCCCTATTGACTAGGCTGTGCTCAGCCAGTTTATCCTATTATAAGCGGGATGCGCTATCGTTTTGGCTGTAATCAGCCGATTATTCCATTTTGAGCTTGGAACAGCTTGGTATATTATAGAGGCTTACCAAGCCTTCTTACCTGTATTGTATAGCTCAGGGAAGCCGTTTTATTAAAGTGAGATTTCTATTTAAGATCAAATTTCAAAATAATTTTTATTTCCATTTTTTTTCTTATTTATACAAAATCTTATGTACTAAAATTTCTTAAATTTCTATATACGATTTTTATAAACAATAATAATTTTTTATATACAGTCTTATTTACTAAACTTCAGATTGAAATCAAAAATATTATTTCTATTATATTTTGACTTATTAATTATTGATTGGTCACCTAATCAAATTTATTTCAAATTACCGTAATCAAATTTATTTCAAATTACCGTTTTATCAATTTAGTTTAATTTTAAATTTAATGATGATAATATCATTACACAATATTTTCAATGTATTGAATAAAAATTTCATGCTCAAATATGTTTATTCTTAATACAATAATAAAAATAATAAAATTAAGAATAAACACATTTGAATTAAAAAATTTTACTCAATACATTGAGAATATTGTCATAATTTTTGAGTTATTTAGAAAAAAATTTACTTGTATGAATTCTGTCCCTCTTATAAATATTATTACTCAATGGTAGAACGTACATATTTGAAAAAAATATTACCTTCTCATATTTGAATATGTTTGCTGATTCTTCAAATATATTATTTTGTTATATGAAATAAATTGTCATTAAGCTATAATTTATATGAAATATCATATACCGTGAATAATGGCATAATAAAATGTACAAAAATATAAAAAGTCCTAAAAACTAAAAAGTCAAGTTTGAAAAATTTAAAAGGATAAAAAGTATTAAATTTAAAAGAAATGAAAAGACGGAAATATAACAAAATAGCTTTTCAAAATTGTATCTGTATGTATTGTCAATAATCCTGAATGATTTTAATTTTACCATTGACTACGTTAAGTAGATACAAAAGTACATTAAATTGTTAAATGTTTTATTATTTGTTTCAAAAAAAAAAATTCACTAACATATATTACATATTATACATTAATAGTTTTATAATAAAGAGCGAACTTGACACAATGATGATTTAAAATTATAATTTAAAATTTTAAATTTCTTTTTGTAATGATTTAAAAATTAAATATTTTTTTAAGGAGTTAGTTTACAACTCGTTTAGTCATATAAATCTAACTCCTAACTCTCATATAAAAACTCAATTACTTTTAAATCGAAATTAAAACTATATCATGAAGTCAAATTGATATTCATATTATTGTTTAAGCTTTCAAATCATTTATTGTAATTTTATTAAAGTTTTAAGAATTAAAAGTATTTAGCTGTAGTAGATTTTTTTTTTCCGTGTTTAATATAATATCCTTTTCAAATTTCAAAATATGACATACATATATTTTCAAATACAAGCACATCAAGGAGATTATAAGGATATTTAATGTTTCACTCTGTTTAAATTGTTAAAGTGCTAAGTACATTCTACACAGAGAAAAACACTTCATATTTAATCCAATTAAATTATTCTATGCACATACGCACAAATATTGTGTTCTGTACAAATTGCACGGTATATGTACAAATTGCACGGTATATGTACAAATTGCACGGTATATATAAATATGTATCTCCAAAAACATATGTAAGTTGTTCGCTCGTCCATGATTATAAATTCTGTGGGTTCGCAGATTTATCTTATTAATGATGATAATACGAACCATAATGAAATAATAGTAAATAGTTAGGCTTATGTTAATATAAAATAAAGCTTTAAATGAAACAAAAATGTTTAAACGAATATATTAAAAAAATAAAACATTTGTGTGCCAAACAAAAACAGGAAAACGGGAAGGGAAATTTTCCAAAAGCCATTATAACTATATATATATTTTGAACGCGAAACTTCTCTGTAGTTTCTATAGTAGAACAGTTTTTTTTCTAAAATCCAATGTTTAATGCTCTATCCAATAAAATCAATTTGTTTGATGCCGCAGACTTGTTACCTGATTAATAAATATAATTAGTTTTTGACATCTTCCCGTATTTCCGAGATTTTTGATATTTATTCGAGCTTGAATGTTATATACCTAGTAATGCAATAGAAATTTTTAAAATTGAATAATGAGAAAAAACATTTATTTTATGAACAAGGCTGAAAAAATTTGTGGATTTCGTTTTATTAATATAAAGTAACAATTATTTTCTTTAGTACAAAAAATTTAAAAAAATTTGAAATCATCTTTAAACACTTTGCATGTATATTTAAATTACATATGTATATATTATATACATAAATATACATAAATATATTGAATATTTCAATATTTGTTTGGATCGATTCTTTGAAAAATTTAGAGAGACAAGATAATCAAGTAATTCGCTATTCACGGTATTGGGAAAATTATCGAGATCATCTATTTTTATGGGATTGGGATGATAGTATGATGGCAGATTATTGTTGGATCCTACAAAGATATGATGCAGAAATAGAATAGAATCGAAAATCATATAAAAAAATAATATTTTTTAACGTAAGGTAGTTAAAGTAAATATTGATATACTTTATTGTTACACATAAATTTTTATTGCATGCTTTTATTTAGTTTTTGGTAGATATATTATATGGCATGTAACATGAACATAGACAGTGATAACGTCTTAATCTTATCATACAATTTTTTATGTAACAAATGCCACTTCCAATTTAGAAACATATGTATTAGAATTAGATATTGCATGTTTAAAAAAAATTATTAACAAAAAAAATTATTGAAACTATAAGGTAACCTTAAATTTTTATAACCATTTTGATTCTTCGAACCAACTTCACAGTACTCAATGTGGAATACAGCTAAATGAACTAAACTAAAGTCGAAAAAATTCAGTTAGTTCATTATGGAATTAGATAAGAAATAATAAATATGCCTTTTCAATAGTTTGTTATCTTTTACATTATGGTCTCAGAAGCATTTTTTTTATTCCAAATTTGAATTCAATTTGACTTTATAAACTTTTTAAATTTTGAATTCAATTTGATTTTATATAAGAAGGACTGTGTAGAATTAATAGCTTTTACTGGAAAAGTATGTTTAGATTTAGAGAATAATGAGCCAATTAAAAAGAATTAAAAAAGGATGGAGGCTTCTGAAGTATTTAAAAAACATGTTAAAATATTTCCTGCTATAAAAAAAGTGAAATTGAACCATGCATCAATATTATCAAATTTTTGTTAAGTTTTCTTAAAAATATTTTGTGATAAAATTATAATGATAAGAAAAGGAAAAGTTTTCGATTTAACTTCAAATATACGTACTAATTTTGAGTTTTCTACGAAACAAATTTTTTTCTTTTTTCATTAAAAAATCATTTTGATTATGTAAATTTTATTGATTATGATGATTATGTATAACAAAAAGTTTTTCTGTCTTAAATGTGACGAAATAAAAGTTTTTTTTTGTTTTTATTTTTGCAGTCTCAAAGTTTTATTTACAATTATTAGTAAAGTTAATATAAAGAAAATACTGTAAAGTGGGGTTTGATAGAAAAATGTGTTAACATAATTTTTTTTTAAATTAAATTTAAATAAACCAAAAATTTGGAACCTTTACAAGTCAGGTTAATTTTTTCGAAGTCTGTTTTATAATGGGCTCAATAATAATGCATGAGAAGTATCTGGGAAATAAAATTAATATACGTATGGTATATATAAGTATGTGTTTGGTGTGTATTCATTACAGATATAATTTTTTTTTAAACACAAATATTTAGAACATATTTTACACAATATTCCAACTTGAGGTGGAAATTGAATATATAATATTTATTTATTTATTTATTACAAATGCTTAATACAAACGAAAATACCCATATAAAATAATAATATAAAAAAAATAAAACATACAATAATAATATAATAATATAAAAAAAAATTAATTAATAATAAACAAAAATTATATACATAAATAATTTAAATATAAGTAAATAATATAATACAATATCATCCAACACGCCGATGATAACCTTAAGAACCAATTGTTTTTTATTAATTCTTGTGAAGCTACTAAGCGTACACAAAGTAGGTAAGAATTTATGACAATCTGTCAATATATATATTTTATGTGATGTGATTAATTTTATTAAATAAAATAATAATTAAAATTATAATGAATAAACTTAATTTAATGTTCCCAACAAATCGCTGTAAAAAGAATGTTTGAAGAAATAATATAGCAAGATTTTCAATTAAAACAAAAAACTTTTTTCATTCCCGGAAGTTTTAAATGAATTTTATATTCTTACTACAGTACATTATAGAAAACTATTAGAAAATCAAAATTTCAATAAAACTTTCCTTAAGTGGTAGTGCAAATATTTTTATTTTTAACTTGAGTTTTAATTATATTCAAGTTTCTTATTTTTAAATTTTGTTGATTTTAAATAAAAGATTTTCGTTTCTAAATGGAAAAACGAATATTATATTTATAAAAAACAAAAGTTTTTAATTAAATGAAAACAAAATGATGATAAAGATTTTTTTTTATCTTAATTAAAAATTGTGATAATTAAATATTTCTAAAAAACACAGATATAGATGCTTAAATTTCAACGTTTGACATTTGAATCGGCAACATTTCTACTATATAATTATAATTCAGATTTTCACAATTAAACATCATTGATATATAACACATGATTTTGTTTTACAAAATTAAAATTGATTCCATTAATATTAATGGAACAAAAAATATTAAATCCTCTGAAGTATATACTTTACTGTATTGCAGAACAATTCTTTTTCTAGGAAAAAAATTTGTTAAATTTTCATAAAGAAAATGTTCACGACTTTTTTTCATTGTGTCTCTTTAAGAAAAAAAAAATAATTATTCTTTTCGTTGCCTTATAAAATTTTGTAGAAAATCATGATTTAAATTTAAAGGGAACATTCTTGAATTTAAGAACCCTTTAAAATATTTTTCAATTCATTAAATTTACTCCTTAATTTATTTAAAGATGCACCTGTTGTAAAAAATTTTTATTTATTCGATGGCGTGAAAAAAAAGTTAGATACACTGTTGCACCTGTTACTATAATAATGTAAGGAAAA
This sequence comes from Hybos culiciformis, assembly GCA_964007475.1. Classification (NCBI taxonomy): domain Eukaryota; kingdom Metazoa; phylum Arthropoda; class Insecta; order Diptera; family Hybotidae; genus Hybos; species Hybos culiciformis. The sequence goes on along the minus strand of OZ023273.1, from coordinate 591,774 downwards.
TTTTGGGAAATGATATTACCTTTGGAATTGTACTTATTATTTTTTGCATAAAACATGCTTAAATTATTTTTTTCGTATATACACGACGCATATAGATTTAATTGTAATAAAATTTAGGATCTCATCTACTATAACATCATTAGTGGAATAGATGATCCTTATTTTCTATATATGTACAATGTAAAATCTGCATAAGTAAATTATAAGGGAATTGAAATGTATGATTAATTTTTCAATAGAGGTAACTTAAATTTTAATACATACTTGAATAATGATGCTTTGATTGCAGTGAATTGTTAAGTGTTCTTCCTATAACTTCCAATCCAGCACCAGCTTAGAAAAGTTAATCGATTTTAGGCAAATATACTTTAAAAATATTTATTCCAACAAAAAAAAAAACTTTTTAACGAAGTTAGCTTCATAAAAAAACATTTTTTTTAACGATTTGTGAATTAGTTAACCGACTATCGGTATCTTATTAAAAAAAAAAAAGTTGAATTGAAAACTTTCATTCAATATACTTATATGTATGTAAATAAAAATGAAAAATTTCATTTAAGTCCAAAATTTATGGTAAAAATTCAATTTATTCCTTACTGAAAGGTAAAAGCAAAAAAAAAAAGGAAAAACAATTTTTTTTTCTTGTCCAAGAAAGGCAATTTCGTTTAAAATTATCAAAAAAAAAAAGGAGCATAAAATTCAGCTTTGTAGGTTTTCCCATTTTTATTAATGCTTTTTATATATTTCTCTTTTCTTTTTTTTTGATTTTATTATAAAAAAATATGGTGTTTACGAGCCTTCAATAATTTTAAAAATAACGAGAGAAAAGTTTTACTTTTTATTAATTACAATTTCCAATCGTCGCGTCTGTCATATCAGAGAGAGATATTGATTTGACATGACATTATATTTAATAAAAAGTAAATCCGTTAAAGGTGTAACAAAAATTGATAATGATTAATGAACCTTCAATCGCTTTCAAAAACTTGAAGTTTGTAACTTCAGGTTTCTAACATCGAATGAATATAGTTCTGTTATTATATTATGTATAACCTGTTAACGTCAGGTTTCTAACATCGAAGAATTTATAGTTCTGTTATTGAAATACAAATTCATAATATTTGGTTTAATTAATATTTGAAATCCTTATTTTCCAAACTTATAAATTTAAATGTAGATCTTCGAGAATGCAAAATAAAATATATTAATTCCAGGGGAATATGTAATTGTACATTGTAAAATTTGTTATGCTTAAATTAATTTTAGAAACATTTATAAAGTTATGATTTTTAAACAAAAAATTTAAAAAAAATCTAAACAAATTGTTAAATTGTTTATTTTAGCACCAGCATTAGGACCTTAAGGATATAACACAAAAATTAAAAAAGAAGAATGAAATCTCTTATTATAGTAACATTCTCATTTGAATGTTATAATAATCATCTGTAGCTTTTAATTTTTTGTCAAATTTTAAAAATTTAATTTTATCATCATCCACCGAAAAGAATGAGCATAGTATATTTATGTACCAAAAAAATTTTATATGTTTATAAAAATTGAAACTTTTCATTGTTAAAAATATAGGTCCTTCTATCTTTTTTATGCCATTGTTAAATTATTATTGAAATTATTATTATTTTTTTTAAATTTAATACGTATAATGTTTGCCTACTTGCTGCTCATTTCAATATAAATTCTAATTCTGTGACCATAAATTTTGTTGAAAAGAATATCATAAACATATCCTTTTTTTTTTTGGAATATCAAGTTTTTAAATTTTTTATTAGTGTAAATATGAACGGCATGAAGAAATTGTAAAAACTTTTTTATAGACATATTATACCTATATATTATACAATTACCTATACATATAATATTTATATTACAGGAAAACGTTAAGGTCTGTGATGTAAAAGGGTGGTAGAATAATAACACTATTTTGTTCTATATTAAATTGATATCTTCCTTTATACCGTTGACACGTTATAGGATTTAATATTATAGTTAATGTGAAGGACTTTCCTCCTGCTAGTCAAGTAGAGAAAATCATTTTAAAAATAAGTAGTTAATTTTCTTGAATGTATAAATCTAAAACTGTAAACTACTTCGAATAAGTTGACAATAAATAATACACGTTAAATTACTAATTTTTTTAAGTTTTGACGCTGACAGAACTAATATATATATAGATAATAATCCAAACGATCCTAACACCTTTTCTTAAAAAAAATATTTTTTCAATATACATACATACTTTCCTTCTATTGTTTTTTTTTCATATTTTCCTACAGAAGAAAATATGAAAAAAAAAAGTAAAACCTTGAAGTTTTTTTCCCAAGAACAAATTTTTCATCGGAAAATAATAATTTCATTTTTATTATCATTAAGGAAAGAAAAGTACTGTATAATAAAGTTCTTCACAAAAAAAACCTAAATAAATAAAATAAGAAAAAAATGTTTTCAAATAAAGTTGTTTTTGAAAGCAATTCAAAGAACTTCGTCTTATATGTTAGTATATAGATTCATATATAGATATTATTAAATTCGTATTGAGGATATTTTCATTTTTATGTCAACCAAAAAAATGGTTTTAAGGTTTTGATTTCTTAAAAGCGTAAAAAAATTCAAAAAAAAAAAGATCCATTAATGAAAGAATTAATTATTTTATTTTACAGGTGTAGATTATTTACTATTTGTTATTTGTTTTGGTAATTTATGTGCAAATTATAATTATAATGATATATTTATAATCGAATAATTATAATGATATATTTATAATCGAATAATTATAAAGATTATTTTCATTCTGTATTTAAATGTATGTCCTTGAAATTGTAATTGACATGACTTTTTTCCTAGTTAGAGGAATATATTGATAAAAACAGTATCTTGGCATATAATTAAATTAATTGTAGTACTTACCTTACTACTAACTTAATAGATTCGCATTTTGCGTTTTTATATTTCCTTAATTTAAAATAATTAATTATTAATAATTATTTTAAAAATTGATTTCAATTATTTGATTATATTATTTGTGTATACATATTAGATTATATAGATTGTATTACATTATTAATTTTGATATTTTTAATCTCTAATTTTTTTTATTCATTTATTTCTGAAATAAAAGAAGTACACAAAATCGTAACGAAATTATTCAATTATAAAAAAAAAAAATTAAAGAATTCTTTAAATGGAAAAATATTTGATTACAAAAAAAAAAAATTAAAACATTCTCCTTTATTATTTATTGTATCTTATCTGGCAATTTAACAATTTGTTGAGAATTTATTTAGAAGTTGTCGCTATTGTTGTTGAATTTATTTAGAAGTTTTTTAACTTTCTATGTCATGCATGCTATACACACATAGGTATACAATGCAAATATAAAACAAGCAGATAAACATAGTAAGCATTAAGCAAAATGATATTTTCAAAAGTATAACATAGGCAGGCGAAATATTTCTCTAAATGTAGATTTTTTAAGGTCCAAGTCCAATTAATTCAAAACACAAATATTTCCGGAAGACCTTTTGTTTAAATAGTGTGGATATTTGAAAAATTATGAATAAAGATCTTATGTTTGCTAAAATAATTTCTGCCGTAGTATTTTTTTCCAATCTCAAACCTACACGGAAAGTTTATCCAAAATTATTCTCTAACAGACAACGTACAAAATTTGCAATTGAACGAAATCGTAAAATATACAAAAGTAAAATGATATAAAAATATAAAGGGAGTTAATTTTAATAAACAAATATTCTTTGTATTCCTCTTGTATCCTAGTAATAAATTATTGGATTAATATTCTTGTTTAGGTTTATAAAAAATTCAATTTGTTATCGATCCAGATATTGAACCACCCAATAAATTTTTCAAACATCATCGATAATAAAAACAAAAAAAAAATCTCAAATTATTGTAATGTTTTAAATTGACATAAAAAATCTTTTACATTATTTTATTTAATTTGTCAAAGAAATGAAATAAAGAAAACTTTCAGTTTAGGGTTTTAAAGTCTTTCAACTTTTAACATTTAAGCATTTCATTCTTCCTTTATAAATTCTATAAAAATTTAATTCCTTTAAAGGCGTAAATGTATATATATATTATATTATTTAATCCTAAAGATGAAAAATTTTTTTTTTTTAAATTAAAATTTTGAAAGAAACTAATTTTCCAAAATTTTTTTCAATATTTTAATGACGCATCTTCGCAAAATATTTTCTTAATTACTATACATATATTTATGTTATATGTAGATATAAAGGTATATGAGAATAATAAAATAAGTTGAACTTATAATAATAATAGTTGCATTCAAATGACACAAAAAAGTTTCCCGACCTGCAAATAATACAATACATAATGAACATTTCAAAATAAACGATTGGCGGTTTTAGTGCTTACTTAAATAATAATTTAATTTATCTCCTTTTATATGATAAACTATTGAACAGCATTTATCTAACTTTGTTTAATTGCTATTTCCAAGGGTTCTGATTTACCTTTTTTAATTTTAGTCAATTTAGTCACGTTCAAATTTCTATCTTCTTTTTAAAAATGTTTTCCAAAGTAATACTTGCTTAAATAACTTTTTCTATTCTTTTGAAATAAAAATAAATTTTTATTCCGAATTTTGAAACGTATATTAAATGTATGTTTTTTATATTGTATAATATAATGTACTGTAATGTATATACGTACGTATTATGTGCGTAAAATTTGTGCAGATATTTGAAAAAAGATTTTTTTTTTTTTATATAGAAGGATAATGTACTTTTTTTGTTCATTACTTTACGTAGATTATGTGCATTGTTTATATTATATGTTTTTTTTTTCTCTATAACTTAAATCTTTATTATTCACATACACACAGGTTTTTATTACTTTGAAAAAAGTAATAACATTATGTGAGAAACCAATTAGGATTTTTTTTTATTAAAATTAAAAATGTTTTTATCTCTTTAAAAATAAAAATAAAAGTGAAACTAAAATAATCCTGACATAAGATAATAATCGATCGTTTCAATAAATGTAACAGAATTAGTCTATTCATAATTTCGTATTAAAAATAAAAAAAAAATAATAATTGAAAATAAAATAAAATTTTAAAAAATGTTCATCATAAATACTTAGAGTATATTAACTTTAATTATGACAATGTTGTTATCAGCAACGGAAAGAAAATAGAGAAAATTTTTGAAAATTGGAATTATTCATTGGGTTTTAAAAGCTTAATTATTATTTTTTAAATTAATAAAACTACGCAATTTATTTTCAATAAAGTTTTTAATTTTTTAAAAATTTCCATTTTGTTAATTAAATTTTAATATGGGATTGAGCTAAAATTTTGTTAACACTTCTATAACAGACTGTAGGGAAAAGAAAAATTGAAAAAGTTTTGTTTTTCTTTTGAAATAAAATTTAATATTATGGTTTTGTACGTACAATGCCGAATATCGTTACACCTAAACCTATACTTCTTGCAAAGAAAATTTATTATAGGTACCTATATTTTTTGAGGAAAATAAAAATTCTTGAATATTTGTCTTAAAAGTTATTACCACGGTAATTATAGACATTAATAGTGTTACGAAAAAAGGGTAGTAGGATTCCTTTTTTGTAAACAAATAATTTTTTAATAAAAATGGTTTTTGGATTTTTTATATTGATGATACCTATTGCCTGAAAATGTAAATTTGAAGTTGAAAAACATGAATTCTTTTGATATTTATTTTTATGCAAGTTTTCTTAAAATATCTTTTTAGGCAAATAAAATATGTACCTCTATATACAAAATAAATAAATATATTAATACATAATGTTTTATTTTAAAATATTATATTTTAATCCCGATGGTATCACTGTCAGTGTTGTTAGAGCTTTATATTGAAATATTTATAAGACAAAAATACCCAGAAAATTTATAAATTTCTTCATATCATCTTGTTATAGGATATAAATTTTAAGGTTGATATAAATTTTAGTATATTTTCAATTTTCAAGCTTATTTGCAAGAAATATGCTGTGAAATCTTTTAACCTGAGAAAATATTTTCTATATGAATATTTTATTTAATATTATAAAGTTGTGCATTATATTGGTTACGACCAAACTGCAAGTTTTGCTTGTTTTTAGTCAAACATTCATAACTATAAAATGGTTTCTAATCCTTTTATTCTTTCACTAAGCATTAATCATAAATGTTTCTTGAATATATTAGCTGGTGTCATTTCTTAATTTGAAAGCAATGTTTATTTAAATTGTATTAAAGTCCAACATGTTAAAAAATAAAAAAAATTTATAAAAAAACAGAAATTTGTAAAAAAAATATATTTTTTAGCCATAAGCCACATTCAATAATATATTTTGTGATAATTGAAATAATAACGTATGAATATTTTAATTATTTTATCACACGGGTTTTCAGTAGCGGGCGCCTATTCAAATTTACAACAAGAAAAGAAGAAGAAATGTATAAATTATTTTCCACATAATCAAATGAAAAAAGAAACCTACACATAGAAGGGGAAAGTAGCCTAAAACGGCATACCCAAAGTTTTTCATCTGGAAAAATTTTCAAATAAAGCCAAATCAAAGACATAAGAACATTTTTCGATAAAGAAATCTTTTGTCTACAATCTGTAGAACTAGAAAATGGATCAAATCCAGCCGTTACTCTGGAATGATTTTTCTACGTAAAGTCTCACTTTTTGGAAAAAAAAAAAATGGTCGGGTAAAACGGACAACACGATCGGGCAAAAAGGACTACGACATTTTTTGCTAGAAATGAAGGACAAAATATTGAAAACATTTTTTTTTATTTTTTATTTTTATTTTTATTTTATAAAATATATAAAAATATATAAAAGAACAAAATAAATGATGCTTTTCTAAAGCTTGAACAAAAATATATATATATAAAAACAAAATACAACCAAAGTATGCTTTTTAAGCCTTCAAGCCCCGGAAAAAGTTCACGTGATTCAGCTACAGCTGAAACAGTAGATCACGTGATCTGTCGTACTATTTCGTACGACGTGGGGCTCAAAGTGTTAAATCATATGGGTATAGTAGTATTCCATTTTGCCCAACTACTACGTAGTCCGTTTTGCCTTTTTTCACTTGTTTTGTTTGTTTCATCGTATTTTTTTTAGGTTTAATAAACACGTACGAACGTGTTCGTATGAAAGCTAATACATACCCAGACTATAATATACCCAAGAAAAAATAAAACGAATACTACTGTAGTTCTATCAGAAAAAACAAAAACACCCAAAAAAAAAACAAAAACTTACTTTTTTTTTTTCTATTTTTCTATTTTTTTTCTTCCGTGCTTGCACCGAGCTTTACAGGTCAAAAATCAAGAATAGACTGAGAGTATTTGATATGATGTCCAAAGAGATGATTAATTGCTTAGGAACGTCACACCAGCGAAAATCCATTTTACCCGCCTATGCCGTTTTAGGCCACTTTCCCCTAATTATGATGAGTAAAGATTTAAAACCCTTATTTACTTATATATATACACATTTCGCAAACCCGATCTGTTTAAATTGAAAAAGGAAACAAACAGTCTTAATTGATGATTTTTAATTTAATTACAAAATCAATCATTTATTCAGAAACATAAATTTTATTACGTTTTTTATTTTCTATATTATTTTTTTTTATGGACTATCAGAAAATATATAAAAAAAAAGTTTTTATTGTAAATATAAACAAAGTATGTAACCGCCTTTCAAAAATATTCATTTTTAGACTGAATTCTGAAAAAATTAAAATCATAAGAAACAACCGAAAGATGAATGTTTATTTTAATAAGAATGATTAGGTACTTATATTTATATTAATAATTAATAAATTTTGATGGGTGTCTTAACACCTAACGGCATAAAGTCTAATGCCTTTATATCACTTTATAAAGTGACATCATAATACCTAAATTGAAAGTGACTTAAAGTCAATTGATTCATCGTGATTCTCTGTATCAGACGCCTCCCACTCTAGCGTTTCCGCGAGCTGGCCGCGCCTTTGCACCCCGGCGCCACGCATCAATAGATATATTCAATAAGAGACACATTATTACCTTAAATAATAAGAATTAAAAGCATTTTCATTAAAAACTGTTAAATCCAAAATTATAATATCACGGTTTTATTGCAGAAAAAAAATTGCTTCATTATTTTTTACTGTTATTAGACTTAATGTCGTTAGGTGTTAAGACACCCCACTAAAATTTTACTTTTTAATTAGATTTAAAACAAACCAACAGAATAATATGAAAAATATTGAAAATTTTTACTTAATTAATACTTTAATCGTGCCAGTAGAAGCGAAGATATTATTATGTTATTTCAATAATAATTCGGGTTAGCCCAAGTGTTTTTACATTTTACCACATATTTTTATGTAGATAAATATTTATTTACAAACTTCATTTTCACTCTTAAATTTTCTTCCATTCAAGATTTCTTTCTTTTAATACACATAACAATAGGAGAGGACTATATATAAACTCTTATTATTATGTATTATGTAATAGCTATTTACGCAAAAAAAAATTTTTTTTTTTTCATATTGATTAGGTACCTACTTTATTTCATTTATAAAAATTTTAAATTTAAAATATTCGTCTTTATATTAACAACGCATATTTTTGATGATAAAATTGTTAATTTCAAAAAACACTAACCTACGGCATATCTGCACAAATAATAAATCAATTATTTTACTTACAAAGAGTTTATTAAATGAAAAAAATATTTACAATATAAAAGTACTTTAACGTTATTTCCAAATAAACAGAAACTTTAATATTTTTATTTTTTTCAGATTTACAAGAAAGTGAGAATTTATCTAATATATAAACTAAGATTTAATCAATGAAGTAAAAAGTGCAATTAAAGTAACATGGTAATTTCTCAATTTTCAAGCTTTAATAATAAAAACTTCTTAATTGAATACTTTATTGAACAGAAACCGTTTATCTTCACAGAGATAGAATACGCAATACCAATTTTCTAAAAAACTTCGCACCACGATATTTTTAATTTAATTTTTTTTAAAGATATTCTTATTTTCTGTGTTATATTTTCTTAAGCTATGGTGTTTACCGAAATGTTTCTTTTTTTTTCATTTAAAAATTATGTTATGTTGATAGAATAATAAATATAGTACTAATAAATTTAAAAAAATCTCTTTAAAAAAGAAAATAAATAATTTCCATGTGATTTAATTTAATAAATCGTTGTCATTAAAGATTAAAATCGAAGAGAATGTTTCTCACCATGCACAGAACAAAATATTACAAAAGAACGTGATTCAAAACATAAGAAAATTATTATAAAAAAAAAGATAATTTTTTTGTGTACTGTCACATACTTACTATGAAATATATTTTTTTATAAAATATGTTTGAAATATGATTCCATCACTTCATGCAATTAATTAGTCAACAAATTGAAATTTAAATATGAAATGGAAAATTAAAAATACAATAGTAAACTTATTGATGTTATATAGAACTGAACTGGCAATAGGAATTCCTTTAAATTAAATTAAAAAAATTCGAAAAGAATAGATAACAACAAAACAACAATCACGGTCCCTCCACTAATATTTTATTATTCCTTGTAATTATTTTTGACAACTTTTCCAATATTAATTAAATGTTTGTTATATAATCAGCAAAATATAAGTGATAATTATGATAATGTAAGTACCTAAGCACTATTATAGTTCTATTTCGAAAGCTCAAATGAGAATAATAAGTTAATGTTAAGCTTTGATTAAAAGATCGTCCTGAAATCTTTAGAACTTTTGCTAAAAAGCTTTTATTTTTCATTTTTTAGAATGAGAATCATTTCTAGATATTTACATCTGCATAAAAGTTCAGAATATGAAATATTAAGAAATATTAAGGAACAATTTTACTAAAATTTTATTCTTTCCCAAAATTAAAAAATTGCCTCTCTTAATTTTCATTACCCATAATAATGTAGTAATTACATAAATATAAAGTTAACTTTTAACACAAGATAAAATAAAATTGTAGGTAGAGTTTATAAAAAAATTTTCTATGTAAAATCAATAAAAGTTGGAAAGTCTATCCTAATCATTTATTATTACACACAATAAACCACAAAAAAAAGTGTTTATTGTAATCAAAATGAATAACAATTGTGTGAGAGATAATTATTTTAAGGCCGGTTTAAAACAAAGTCCCAACTTTAATAAAATATCTGATATAGTACGATTCAAATCACTTGACCAATGAGCTTTTAAGAGAGGGTAAAATTTGAATAAAATTATTATACAAAAATTGCATGAGCTTTTTTCTTAAATAATTTCCCCTAAATTTTGTATGCATTTTTTAATGGAAAGGGAAAGCTTCGCATAACGGATTGGTCAAGTGATTTGAATCGTACTATATTATGTACTTATTGTACTTATTTCATATTTTATACATAATGCTGGCCATACACGGTCCAACTTGATTGTACAACATGTTGACAACAAGTTGTACGTTTTGACACACACGATACAACTTAATATTAAAATGTTTATATTTTTTGCCAACCAACTTCCAACAAGTTGTCAACTTGCCCACACACGATACAACTTACTACGTTGTCAACTTGTTGTACAACCAAGTTGGACCGTGTATGGCCAGCATAAGAAGAAAATTAAATTTTACTAAAATTAATTTAATCCAAAAAATTTAAAATATTTGAGAATAATCGAATATTATTTATAATTTAGATGTACATAAACAAAAATACTGGTCGGTATTTCAGATGAGAAAATTTTTGGCTAATAGTTTTCAGGCATAGTTTTTCAATTATACGTCGAATTTGATTGCATGAAATCAAACAACGATCTTTGACTGAAGTTCAGTACCCAATACTTGAACAATATAATGTAAGTATAATTTTAATGCTTTATCATCAGTTTCAATATCATTATACAATAATAAAAAAGAAAATTAATTTCAAATTCATTAATTTTGGTCAGGTTGTTATTTTTGATGGCTTTTTTAAAATGATTTAAGTCATAAAAGCAGATAACGTCATAAATTTACAAGAATTTATTACATTTATACAAAAAAAGTTTACCTATATTTCGCAGGTGTAAAAATTATAAATAATACTAAAAAAAAAACAACTGGAAGGAAAAAATTTTATTTTTTACATCACCTAAAAAAAATGTATAAAATATATTATAATTTGAAATTTATTAATCTGAATCTGTGCGGTTTAGAGTAAAAATATAACTTTATATGTACTTTCATTTTTATTATATAATTTACAACAATGCAGTAATGAAATAATAATATTTATCATCATGTGTTAAGGAGAATACTTAATTATATTTTTGGGTCTTAATTGCATCTATTTGAAATAATATCAAATGTTGGATTATTTTAAAAGATTTTGTGTTGCCTTTGATTTCTTAAAATCACAATTATTAATTCCATAGCGAAATTTCGTAAATATGTAACAATTTACATATTTCCACTTTTTTATCGTCATCATAGTTTTGCGACTGCGATTCGATTTGTTTTATTTATTCAAAAAGATGTTTTTTTTTTAACATTCAATTAGATAATATAATTTTTCTTTTTTTAATAATCATAGAAAATTCCAGTTTTAATTTTAATAGATAATACTCATACAAACTTATTATCGTTAAAAACGCATCATAGGAACTGAAGGTTCAACAAGCATAGAAACTACTATTATTTTTCATGAAAATATATTCTTAATTGTTACTTTTACAATTAAGAAAATAATTCTCCAAAGAATAATTTCAATGGTCGAATACACATCTCGTGGGATGTAATTATAGTTTCGAAATCCTATAATGAATAAAAAATAAAGTTTAATTTAAAGATAAAATTAATGTGCTAAAAAGTTATTCACCTTTTTCTATGTTATTTTCTTTATAAATCCTTCCCAATTAAAAAGCTTTAGAATTAGATACTGATTTTAATTAGAAATATATAATAAAGTATATCTTACAAATTTAATTAAAAGAAAATAGAGCATAAGGCTAGTTTAAAAGATTATTATCATAATGATACTCTCCAATTGATGCCGGCAATGTTTCGCCTTACTCAATTTTCGTTCTAATTTCATTTAATTTAATTTGAGTTACATTACCTTATCTTTTTGTTTTCATTTTTAAATGTGCATTCAAAAGCATAAATATATGATTTAAGTTCAAAAATAGAATCGTGATGGCATAATTTATAAATACTATAATTTTAAAATAATGGGTTTTTTTTTTAAATAATCTGAATTCCATAACGAATATAAGAATATTGCTAAAATAGACGAATATAGTACTAGTGCATAAATATTTTACAAATAAAGAAAAATATACTTTTGAATTTATCAGGGAACATTGGATTTGTACATGTAAACCATGCTTGTCTAAAGTGCGGCCCGAAAGCTTTTAAAATGCGGCACAAACGTAAATTATTAAAATATTTAAATTTACGAATAAAAAAATAGGACAAAGATCAAGGACAAACATTATTAATGGACATTATTAAACATCTTGAAAATAAACTTGGAATTGCAATAACGTCTTTTCAACCCAGTATCGATTTGCTTTTGAAAATTTGAAAATTCATCCATATCATTAATTTCAATTTTTTACATCTTTACGACATCCAAACTAAATGAAACGAAACTTTTACAAATTTTAAATATATATGTACCTAACATATCTAATTGAAATCAATAATTAATAATAAAAAAAAAAAAAATTTATTTTAATAGAACTACATCGAGTTAATTTTTATTTCAATTTGTTGAAAAAATTTTGTATGTGTGGCCCAGCATTTTTTTTCTTTCCAATGTGGCCGGCCCTCAAACGGTCATGGTTTAGACACCCATGATGTAAACCGAATAATAAATATATTTCGATTCAAAAACTATTTTAATTTTCGTCATAAAAAGAATTAATACAGAAAATGTTATTTTTAAAAAAAAATTAATTGTTTTTTAGATCATGCTATTTTATATTTTCCGTATGCTTTCACTAATACTGTTTAAAAATTAAGAGAAAAAATAATATGTCTAAGTCTAAGATAAATAATTGTATAAATCATAAATAAACAGTCGATATTTTATACAAAAAATGAAATGTAAAAGTAAAATCCAATAAAATGTAATTTCAGTTTCTTGTATGCGTTCATTTTTTTTTTTTTTTTAAGGATTTCAAATTTATTACACTTTCTGTTTTTGATATGGGACACATGTGAAAAAAAAATTAATTTTGTTTACTTCAAAGTGCTTTGGAAATTTATGGCAACCTGTCCGGAAAATACTTTAGGTTTTTGAATATAAAAGAATTATAATTTTTTGATTAATTCTTTAGAATCAATTTTCTGTTTTCTCTAAAATTCTTAAATTCATTAATTTTTTTAAATTTCATTACGAAAAATGAGAAAGTTTAAATTACATTTCAGAATCACTTAGAATGATAGATTTTTTTCCATGAAGTTCTCAAACCATTTTATTTATTTTTGTAACACAAAATAATATCAGTATTCAACGAAAGAAATAAATTGACAATTTTTGAATCGTTCAAGAATCGAAACGGCTCCCGCAGTATTTCATTGTCTTCAATCATTGCTGTGCTCTAAAAAACTTAAAAAAATTTTATTTTGGATTATACTGTCCCAAAATCATAATTTAAATAAAAAATTAATTTAAATTATTCTAAAAATAATATTTTCTTAAACTTTAAAATAATGTCATAATAAAGAATTATGTACGTATTATATTTATTATAGGAATATAAATGAATTATTGTAAGTATAAGAAATAAGACGATATAATAGAGGTAGACAAAGAATATATAAGAGATAAAATATATTATTATGAATCTACACATGTAGATTATCAAGAAAGAAATAAACATACTAGTTAAGTTTATTGTAATTTTTTATATGTTAATCCTAAGACAAAATGATAAATAGAAACGAATTAATGTATAATCATAAAGTAAGTATAATAGAGGAATCAGTCCCATACAAAAAATGTTGATAAAAATGTGAAACAAAAAATGTATAATCTAACATTTGCGATATAGATTTTTTGTTTCACTTTTTTTTGTATGGGACCAATTCCTCTATATATACATCCTCTTTGGTATAATGTAATAAAAATGTAACATTTTTGAATGATTTAAGTATTTAAGATAAATCTCTCATGTGGTAAGATAACTATTTTCAATAAAATTGAAATTGCACGCATTTGGAAACCATTATATTATTATCTTTGAAGTACATACGTATATTTGAGATTGAACTGAAGAAAGAAACTAAATGTTTGACCAATTATAACACAGACTTATAGCATTAAAGGTAAGGTTTACTTCCATCTCTTTAATAAATTCTTATAAAATCAGAGCAAATTTTTTTGTCCTTTTTTAATTTTCATCAAATAAAAATAAAATTATAACTAAGTTATAACATAGATTAAGAATACAGAAAGATTGGAAGTTTCATACAACATTTTTTCAGTCTTTTTTGGTATTTTCTTGTGAATGTGTTAGTAAAACTAAATAAAATTCTTTTCACATATTGATAATTATCACGTATTTTATTTTGTTTTACTAACACATTCACAAGAAAATGCCAAAAATAATGTCGTATGAAGCTTCCCATCTTTCTGTATTCTTAATCTATGGTTATAATTAATTTAAAATCAATTACTGGAAATGAAATATTTTTAATGAAAACCTTAAGTAAGCAATTTGATAATGTTTTACTCTTTTCAAATGTTTCCTTTTAAATAAGTAAAATACATTATCTAATTTGTCACTCACTATCAAATAGTAAATAAGTATAAATATATGATATACATTTTCTTTTCATAATTTTTAATTGTAGATTTATATAGTAATTCTTCTGAGAGCTCATCCAATGGAATATAATTTTCTGAAATACATACATAAACAACAATTAAGAAAGACATATTATTTACTGCACAGTTAAATGAATAGTAGTGATATACAACGACGACGGTCTTGTACGTTAGGGTTTCAAATTAACTTATCAATATAATGTAAAAAGAATATGTTTATTCAATTGTTGTGAATTGCAACATTAACATTAATTTAATTTCTCATTCATGCTGTACAGTTCGTCACATCATTCTTTTTTTTCATCTCTGACATAAATTTTATAATAAAAATATATTGAAATTATAAAGTAAAATTTGATTTTAAAAATTGTTTTAGATATCAAATTATTCAAAACAACTAAAATGAAAGATTGTATCTATAATATGATATATATTTTTTTTTTGAACTAGGTATATGTTAACCATTGGATTAATAGGGTTTGGTATAAAATTTATATTTGAAGTGTTTTCCATTAAATTGTATTCAAAAATAAAAATATTAAATCATAAAAAATACATTTTATAAAAAACAACGTTTTTCTTGCGGACCAAAAAGGTATAAAATAATTTTACTATGAGTTTCATTTTGGTAACAGACTTTATAACTTTTCTCCGGCTCATTCAGAGGATTGTGGACACACATACTTGAACCTGATTACAACAGTCTATAACTAGAAACGTGGGGCACATTTTTGAGGTAATACTGTAAATGTGTTGTAAAAATGTGCCCCACGTTTCTAGTTATAGACTGTTGTAATCAGTTTCAAGTATGTGTGTCCACAATCCTCTGAATGAGCCGGAGAAAAGTTATAAAGTCTCTTACCAAAATGAAACTCATAGTAAAATTATTTTATACCTTTTTGGTCCGCAAGAAAAACGTTGTTTTTTATAAAATGTATTTTTTATGATTTAATATTTATTTTCTACTTTTTAGTTTTGAAGCTGAAACAAAGCAGAATTTTTCTTATAAAATTTGATTGCCAAAATTACGAAATTTGTGTGTTTAATTATGTCCTCTTTGTAGGTACAAAATTTGAATAAAATCGGATGAAGTTTTGAAGTCCTCTCCAAAGAAGGTAGAGGAGGCCAATAAATTTTTTGTTAAAAAATTTGTGTGTTTAATCATTTCTTCTTTTTATGTACCGAATTTGAATAAAATCGTAATTTTGAAGTCCTCCACATATGACGTCGCTGGGTAGGAGGCTAATAAATGTTTTGTTACGAAATTTATGTGTTTAATATGTTCTTTTTTTATGTACCAAATTTGAAAGAAATCGGACGAACTTTTGAAGTCCTTCCCAAGGAAGGTCGCTGGGTAGGAGGCCAATAAATTTTTTGGTACGAAATTCGTGTGTTCAATCATTTCTTCTTTTTATGTACTAAATTTGAATGAAATCGGACGAACTTTTGGTTGTGAAAATTTGATTGCAAAATTTCGCGGGCAGACAAACAGACGAGAAACTTTTCAGATCATGATTAAAGTGGTAGAATATTGTATTGTCATCGGGTTCAGACCTATATTCAAAGTTTCGGAGCTGTAGCTTGTCGGAAAGTGGTCTAATATTTCATTACAAAATTTCTTGGACAGACAAACAGACAAGAATGTGAGTTGATAAAAACGTTTTAAAAAAGTGTATTTAATATTATTACATAAAAATATTTCTATCAGAAATTCGTATTTATTTATAATTTGTTTTTTTTTCTCTTTTTTAAAAATTATGCAAAAGTAAAAAAATCAATATATCAATACATATATTATTATTAATTCAGCTAAAATATTTATTATTAATTTGAATAACAATGTTTTTTTTAAATTTTTTTTTTTTTAATTGCAGCCTTGTGAAAGCTTAGATGTGATTCGAATTATATCGAAAAAATGGTAAAAAACAAAATAATAATGACATGAAACTAATGGAAGATAAATTATAAATATCAATAAGCTGGAATTGAAATAACTATTAAAACGTGTGTTAGCAATTATTATGAAGACTATAAATAGTTGCGAACATTTGTGATATTGAAGTAACGATGTCGTGTAAACGTTTTTTGATTAGAGACTCTAGTTTTGTACAAAATAATGTTGTGTTTTAATCTAAATTCAATTGTTAGCTTTTTCAGAATCGTTCAATTGGAGTTTTCGCCTTAAAACAAAATTTGTAATTAAGTATATTGTAAGCACCTTAATAAAAATTAAGAAGGAAAAATATATTTTTTTTTATTTGAAATTATAATTACAACATTTTATTTTAAAATATGTATAATTTGAACCTTAAAAAAAGTAAATATTTTAATTCTCGTTAGGTAGCAAAAAAATTAGTAATTTAATATAAATATACCTTGGAATTAAAAATATTGCTTTTTATGTCCGTTAACCATTTTCAGATAAAAGGTTTTAATAAATTGAATAAAATTTAAGGTGTTTTTAATTGCGGGTCGCGTTATATATTAGTAAGTGTAGTCGTTACAGTCCTTCAGTAATCATTTTATCATTCATTATGATTAAAGGATGGTTTAGAAAATTGTATGTAACTTTACTATACATATATTATAAAAACTCAGGAAAACCAATATAATTATATTTTTTATTTTATTCAAACAACCTATTGTACTAGGTAGCAAATAAACTTGGACAAAAATATATATATGTATTTGGATGAATCAATATACTAAATGTCTCTACTAAAAAAAACAGTTTAAATAACTACGCCATCCAGGACGTAACTTTGTTTCATTCGAAAGAAAAAGAAGAAATTATTTCCAGTTCCATGCTTTTAAAATTTTTTCACAACGGGTGTTACACGAATCGCCGAAAGTTGTTTCGCAAAAAGACATTTTGCCTAATTCCATTTGACAAAAAAAGACACTTCGCAAAAGAACCATTTCGCAATGCCTAATGAGACAGTTAGCAACTTTGCAGTTAGCATAGGGACATTTCGCAAGTACTATTTTTGGCGCGCGCGAAATGTGAATTACGCCAAAAAGGGTAGTTGCGAAATGTATATTTAGCATGCACTAAAAAATGTATTGCATTATGATAAATGCATATTATTAAATTAAACAATTCCAATTGTATGCATTTTATTTTTAAGAATTTTTATTATTGATATGTGATATATTTAATATGTGTTTTCTTAATATCATACAAATCCAGTATGTAAACATAAGAAAGAATTATAATTAGGAAGCCTCATACATATCTGATAATAATACTCGGAGAACCCTAATTTTAGAAAATCTCAAGCCCTATGACTAAGCTGACTCTGCTTTTGTTACAAATTATAATAGAAAG
This sequence comes from Hybos culiciformis, assembly GCA_964007475.1. Lineage (NCBI taxonomy): Eukaryota > Metazoa > Arthropoda > Insecta > Diptera > Hybotidae > Hybos > Hybos culiciformis. The sequence continues at coordinate 573,558 of OZ023273.1, read as the reverse complement.
AGGTAAAAGAAGACTCAGGTATGTACCATACCATATAGTATAAAAAGGTTTATCTATTTATTAAATATATTCATGAAATTGTGAATTCTAATTCATTCACAACGTTGGAAAATTTTCAAATTCTATTTTAGTTTATTCAGTTTTTTATGCTTCTTTCTTATGTTGAAAAACCAAGCAACATATTTTGAAAACTTCAAAAGCTGTTTCAGACCATTTCTAAGCCAACTTTTAAAAAAAAATTTCCATTGGTATAAATAAAACTTTTTAGAATCGGTTAAGACTAAGTGCTTGAAATCTCTTCAAAATTATTTGCCCCTAAAACCAAGAGTTCTGCAGAATACAAATTGAATTTGGATTTCGTTAAAAATTGTTATGTTTATAAATGACTATAAAAAGTAGTGCTTTTTGGTGTTGAAGTAGATTTACCTCCTCATCGTTACCAAGATGTCTTAAAAGTGAAGTATGTATCTCTTGAATCTAAATGTTGAAAACCGTCCTGGATCTTTATTTAAGAGGTACTGTTCTGTGTTTACTTAGTAACAATCTTTAAAATTTAAACACGTTTTCCAAAAAATGTAAAAATAGATATAAACTAAACTGTCCTCTAAAATACATATACGTACATCGTACATATATTATTTATAAATATATTGAGCACGAATATATAGACATGAAAAGTGACATATTTATGTTTTTTATTCTTTATCAAATTTATTCAAGTGAGTAAAGTAAAATATTTAATTCCGAAAAATCTATAAGCTTTTCATATTTTCAAGGATTTTCTTTTGATTGACATTATTAAAACTTTTTTATTGTTTTTCGTCCATAACATTTCAAAATAATTTTCAAATATTAAACAAATATGAAATTTTAATATTTTCCATACAAAATCACAATAACTTTTTAGCTGTCAAATATTGGACAAAAGCCTTTAGTATAATAAGTTTTTTCAGACTATTGTTCATGAATAAGGCGCCATAATTTCTGTAGACTTAAAATGGTTGTACATACATATGTATATGGTTATTTTTAACTGTGTTTTTTTTGCTACGAATTTGGCACACCGGTGATAAAAAGGTTAATCGATTATTTTTTACCAACTTAAAAAGTAAAAAATTTTTGTTTTTCAGTTGACCTAAAATTTATGATTTTAGGCGCAGGAAATTAATTTTACAGTAGGAAAAATCATTTCTAAGGTCTAATATGGTGTTCGCATTAGGAGAATATTAGTGGAATATGCTGTTATCCGGAATATTTCAGGAATATGAACTGGATTTTTCATATAAAAAAATATTCCGGAATATGTATATTCCACTTTCATATTCTAGTTTGTCAGGGTTAGAATTCTACATTTCTAGTTATTTTCACTCATTTTTTGAAATTTTGTTATAGTTGGCAACAATTTTTTTGTCAAATTCGAGTCAAAATGAAAAAAAAACAAAATAAAATTGATAACAAGCGAGATAAAAAGTCAAAATTTTCAACAACAAAAACTTTTTCTCTTTCTCAATTTTTTTTTTCACACCATCAAATTCCAGTTCTCATCAAATTTTGTAATGCGAACGGCAATTTGTTTTCCGGAATATAAGTGGAATTCAAATTATAATGCGAACAAGGTATTAGATGATAAAACAATAAAAAAATCTCTGGACTTGATGACTATTTAGTAAAAATTTGTTTATGAAAATACATTCAATTATCTCAAATTTATTATTATAAAAATAAACATCTATGAAGAATGAAAAAGAATCTTTATGTAGTAATTAGATGCATTACTTTTCCATCTAAGAAATTAGTTATTAAATTAATTCAGAATATCTCTGATCTGCTGGAGGAATATTTTGCTCATTCAATTGATGATGTTGATGTATAAGCCAGATTCCATTTTATTGTTGTCTACACGTTCTATATATACACTTGCTAGCTAGTCTACCACGAAATATCTTATTTTTTAAAAAATCTTTTTATAATTTATAATACTTATTATTATTGTTAATCATATTTATCGAAATCTTATTTATTAGGTACCTACTTAAAAAACTTATATAATTTTAAGTTCTAATGTATATGAGTATATAACATTCAAACATTAAAAATGTCCATTATTTACGATGTGTCATGTGTGGGTTTAAGTCTTAAGGCAGAATACATTTATATGAAAATATTTTCGACGTTTGAGCGACTTGAGAATGGGCTGGAAAATGTCGAAATGTTGAGAAAAAATTAAAATTAAATTATAACTTAGATACATTAATATAATATCATTAATAACAAATCGATGCTTAAAACTCCGCAAAAAAAGAAATAAAGGTTTAATCTTATGATTTTTTTGGTTCATACTTTTTTTTAATTATTAAATTTTTTTTTGGTAGTCTCTTGAAAGTTCGTAGGCTCTAGGTACCGTGTCTACGATTCCTATTGCCTAAGACGTCCCTGCATACTTTAGTAAACTTGATTGAATATATTTTGGTATTGATACGATTAAAATTGTTGAAGCAGTAAGAAAGATAGTGTTTTAGTGTCAGACCGACTGATATTCGAAAACTTTTACATAGTTGGTTTTTGATTTTTGACGAAAAGGGAAAAATATTAATAAATCTGTTCACGATCATTTTTTTTCTAAAGCTGTGAAATATAAACAATTGGTTTTTTTTTTTTTTACTTTAAACTTTTTTTTACAATTGAAATTTTCAACAAACATTATTCAAATTGGACTCAAAAGGTCAATCATAAAAATATTTATGGATATATATTTGTGTACTAATATCTGTATATTACGTAAACATATTATATAAATTTATCCGTTTTTATGTCAACAGAGCTTAAAATTAAAAGGCAAATCATTATTGAAAAATTTTCAATTTCAAAATACAAAATACTATACCTTTTTTATGTATGTATAACGATAGAAAAAACAAAGGTTCATTCAAAATATTTTAGCAGAAAATGTTATGTAATCATGTAAAAATCTTTTATTTATTTAAAAAAAATATATAAACCAAAAAGTTATATTATAAACGTATAAACTGGAAATATATTTAAATCTTTAAATTTCTAAATTTTAGGCCACTTTGCATTCCATACCTTTCCTTTAGTAGTATTAATTATTATATAATCTTTTCGCCATATATTTAACTTTTTACGCTTTACATTTTAAATATATGTATATCATCCATAAAATTCATTCAAATAAAATTTAAGTCCATTTTAGTCCATTTTTTTTTTGTTTAATTTTTTAAATAATAACGATTTACCATTTTATAATAATTTTTATTGAAATATTACCACTTAGTCTTAAATCAAGTCTATTCAGCCTATTCACTTGTTTTTTCTTCGTTAGCTAAAATCATGTCAATATCTCTTAAAATAATGAAGAAGTTACTAATTTATTTCTCATTGATTTGATTTGATTATATTATCTGTTCCGAACTTGGATAATAAATAATATGTATTGTAGCTGTAATTGAATTAAAACAATATTTATAAAGTTTTTAAAGCTTTTTTTGTTTGTATTTATTTAATTTTTATATTTTTCTATGTCACATTAACTAATTTTTCACATATTTTAATACATTCAATTAAATTTTTGATATCGTCAATCTACTTTAATTAAATTTCAAAATCACAACATTCCATCATAATGCTTTTTATTTTTTAAAACATTAACAGAATTCCGTAACACGTATTAATAACTTAATGTATTTTCTTTGTTGTGAACTTTATTTTTTTTTTGTTTACAATTTACATTATATTGGACATCTTATGTTATTTACATAAATATTTAAAGTATTTAAAAAGGTATATGCAATAAATTTAGTTATTTCGATATTTAAAAAAAAATTAAACGAATTTGAAAGAAATTTGAAGACATGATTTTGGGTTTATTTTTAAAATGGTATCTCAGATTTATATGAATTCTGTAGTATGTATTAAAATAATCATAAATGATGTGTGCATATTGAATAATATCATGGGAAACAAAACTGTGGGTTTATAAATAAAATATTTTTCAATTGCCGAGATAAATTGAAGCCGCGTCTAAGGCTTTATTTTTTAAATGAATACTCCTGTTTCTTCGTATGATAATTAAAAGAATATTATAATATTCATCCTACAAAGTCTACTAACTCATTATTGTGAATCACTGCATATACCTTTAATAAATTCGTCTAAATAATAATAAATTTACTTAATACTTAAATTTATGTATAATTAATTGTTATTAATTTTTCATAAGAATTAGCGATCGTTAAGTCTCCAATTGATTTTGTTCTTTTTATTAGGGTCTAGGTATCAAACAAAGGATTGTTTAAAGTTTCAAATAAATAAAGATATATGTAGATCTATCTAGAATAATTTGGAGTGAAATTAAATTCGAGTAATGTATCGAAATCAGTGGCTCCGTGAATGAATTATCACATAATTTTTAAAATGAATTGTCTCATAATGAATTAGCACATAAATTGAAAAATGAATTATCTCATAAAAAATTATTTTTATGTGATAATTCATTTTAAAATGAATTAATACATAAACTGAAAAATGAATTATCTCATAAAAAAATTCGAACGAAAATTTTATGCACTAATTCATTTTAAAGTGAATTATCACATAAAAATGATTTTTCGCTATTTATGCACTAATTCGTTTGAAAACGAAATAGTACATTAATTTAAATTTTCATATTTTATGAGCTAATTTATTTTAAAATGAATTAGTGCATAAAAACATATAAAAAAATACGAATTATCACATAAAAATTGGTTTGTATGAGATTATGTACTAATTCATTTAAAACGAATTATCGGATAAACTTCCGAAAAGCGCAGACCTCCGATTGTTCTGAAATTTTGCCCTATTTTATTTCGAAAAGGGCATATTTTTTTTCTTTTTTTGGAGCGCTTTTTTCTTTTTTGGAGTTATTGGAAGTACATGAATTATCTCATAAAAAAAATTATGTTATAATTCATTTTAAAAATTATGTGATATGTCATTATGCGATAATTGACGGAGCCATTATTTGTGCACTAATTCGTTTGAATACGAATTAGCGCATAAATCTGCATTTTCAAAATTTATGCACTAATTCGTAAAAAAACGAATTATCACATAAAATGTGGTTTTTTGGTTTTTATGTGATAATTTATTTGAAAACGAAATAGGACATAAGTTCTAAAACGAATTATCGCATGAAAAAATTTTAACGAAAATTTTATGCATTAATTCATTTAAAAACAAATTATCACATAAAATTTATGAGATAATTCATTTATTTTCAAATTATTTTGGTTTTATGTGATAATTCGTTTTTAAATTAATTACTGCATAATCTCATACAAATCGATTTTTATGTGATAATTCGTATTTTTTATATGTTATGACTAGGCTTGTGAATTTTAGTTCCTTAAAAACCTTGTTTAGACACCTAAAAAGTTCCTAAAAAAACAAAAAAAAGTCGCTAAAAAAGACACTAAAAAAGTCGCTAAAAAAATAGTTAAAAAAAATTTCCCAAATTACAGAAATTTAGATTTTGATACAAAAATTTCAAATCTACGAATGATAAAAAAGATAATAATTTTGGATTTTCATATTATTTATTGTGCGAATATAATAATATAGCAATTTCATTTAAAAGTTAAAAAAAAATATAAATTTCATTGCACAAAAAACTTAAAAAATGAACATGGATTTTGAAATAAAAATGTAAAAACGAGTTTATTAATTATTGATTGATTTATTGCAATAAATTACAAAATGCTTTCGTAAATTTTCGAATTCAAATTTTTGTCGGTTAGATCTGAAAAGATTTTTATGTATAGAAAATGATCTTTCAACTTCTGTCGAAGTAATAGGGGCAACTTAAAGGGAATTATTTCCTGAACTTTATATTGCTCGCAAATATCATTCTTCTGCCAGATATCATGTTTGAAATTTTTTTCAAAATTGAAAAATCCATGTTTTTCATTATGACGGCCTTTAATTTAAGAACAAAATTGGTAAAATAGTTCCTAAAAAAGTCAAAAATGTTTAAAAAAGTCAGTACAAGTCAAAAAAGTCAAAATAGTCGCTAAAACATGAAATAGGTAGAAAAAGTCGCTAACATATTGGGCTCAAATTACAGCAAATTTTTCGAAACGTGGAGATATTTTAATAAAAATCTGTTATTACGCACGACTGAAAAAAGGTAATTACCTAAAAATCACAACCCTAGTTATGACATTATGCGATAATTCGTCTCACCGAAATCAGTATTAAGAAAGAAGACACCATGTTTATATAAGATTTCCTTAAAATCCTACCTGTATAAAGGATTGTTGTATCAAAACAGCAAACTTACCGATATATTACGTTAGAAAGGAATTGTTATTTTTATAATCTGCTGATAAAAAATTAATATTAAATAAAAACAATATTTAATCTCAAGAATAATAATTAATTAAATATTAATTAATTTTAAACAATATTTAAAATTGGACACAATTTCTCATAAAATTAATTGTCTGACCGAGACCCCATTATAATTAAAATTTCTAAAGCTACCTGAAAACAAAATATACTATTTCTATAAAAATATCAATAATTTAGTTCACAGAACCAAAAATAAAATATTTCACAAACATTTAAAAAATATATTTTTTTCATATTTTAGTTCAATAATTTTACAAATCATAAGCTCATTTAATTTATACAAAAATGTATGCTAAAATATTTTGAAAGTGAGATTTTGCTTAAGAAATAATACAAATTAAGAAAATTTATCAATAATTTGCCATAATAAGTATCATTCAAGGATATTATTCAGGAAGTAATTTCTTGAAAAAACTTAAACAGGTGAATATTTTAGGCTTTTCATCCTAACTATACTACATACCCGGCAACTTTAAAACATTAAATCATATTTAATGAACTTAAAAACACTAGTTTTGTAAATAAACATCGTGTAAAGAAATGTCTATTGTTTAATAATTTTCTCACTTTTCAATCTTTTCTTTGAGTTTAATATTTGTATGTATGTATTTTATATATTATTATTGCTAAATAACTAATTAAATTAAATGAGCTTCTCGGTTTGAATGCTCTATTGCAGCTAATAAATCATGTTTTTGCCGAACGTATAATCGACCTTTCTTCCATGGATTTTGTAATTGCAAAGGTTTAAAGTCGTCACGTAGGCAGCGTTCTCTAGCACCAATTACTGCAACTAAACAAAAATTATTCAATTTATCAGCTGTATATATCGGACCTTCTTTTCCTTTCAACACAACTGCCATATTTAATTGCTTAACAACCAAGTCAACAACTTCGCGAGCCGATGTTTTCGGTGTAACATGTAGTTTCAAGCTTGTGCCACTTGCTAATCCAGTTTCATATGCAGCATACACTTGTATAATACCAGGCTGCTGTGATATCCCAGATGTAGATGCAATATTTTTACCAGAAAATGATCCTTTTCTTTTATGAATTTCTTCATCATCAGAAGAATGTTGTCGGACAGTTCCACTAGTGCTCGGTTTTGACTTTTCTGTACATGGAGATGTCGGCTCCGAAATATGTAATGGTTCTTTAGTTGTTAACAATTTCATTTCGCTTTTTAGCGCTAAAAGAGTTGGTTTCAAATAACCAGTTTCTTTAGTTTTAAGTTTAATTTTGTTGGTATTAGGTCCTTCGGAATCACTTGAAAGGCTTGCTAATGAATCAGTGGTATTAACCGTATAAGGTGCTTTTATATTGGGCGGATGAGTTGTTGTTGAGCGTTTTCGATGCTGATTTACTTGAAATTTTTTCGATAATACTAATGTGTCTTCAGATCTTGAAGGCGGTAATCTAATTATTATTTGCTCGGTATTTCCTTCCCCGGCTGAAAAGTAACTGTGTTGTGAATCAGCACTATTTTTACGAGATGACGAATCGGCCATTTCTGAATTTCCAATACTCAAATAACCTTAAAAATAAATATTTCATTAAATTATAAATTAAGAAAGAAGTCCGAGAAATAATAATTCGCATTTTCTTAAATTTGAAGAATTATCTGCTTCTTATATTTTTTAAGTAGATTATTTTTAATGGATTCTTAATATTTTTTAAATGTGGTAATTTCTTCCAATATTTGGAAAGGATATTATACCTCATTTTAAGCATGAAAAAATATATATTTAACGTTAGGTTTTTATTGTTTCTATAATCTTTTACATTTTGACTTTACAATTTTTTTAATTTAATTAATTTTAATATCAAAGTGTCGTTGATAATTTTCGCCAAGATATTCAAAATAGATTGAGTCAATGATATGTGTATGTAAGTTGTGTGTGAGTGAATGATACATATTAAAAGATTATTTTTTAATATATATATATATATATATATATATATATATATATATATATATATATATATATATATATATATATATATATATATGTATATATATGTTAGTTGTGTGTGAGTTTATAATAAATATTAGAGCATTACCTGGTGATAAAGATGCACATCCAAGATTTTGCTCGGACTTTGAGTGCTCAACATTCAAATAGCAATTTGATTGACTGATATTGGCAGCAGGACCTGGCCAGGAACCTCGGCCTGGGCTACTTTTCATAAGTTTATTATCACGTTGTGGTAGTTGGAGCAAATGAGCATTACTGGAATCCAAATCATCACGGCTGTCAAATTTGTTATATTCTAATATTTCTTTCATAGAAATCATTGGAATACAAGTTCGGTCTCGTGCGAAACTAATTACGTCCATTAACCACCGTACACCTTTCCATACCAAATTCAGATTAGATGATAATTCCTGGAGTTTGGTCAATCGCTCCTTAGCTGTTTGAAGTTCTGATGAAGAAAAAGCTTCCCTATGTGAGTGGTTTGCTAAAGCTGTGTCTAACTCCAAAATACAAGATAATCTAGAATACTTTTGAATAATACTGTTTTGATAAGTTCGTAAATGCACCATTTCAAATGCTTGAATTGGTAAACTTAGTAAGTCGCCACGTTGCAATAATATTTCCCTTTGACCAGGGACTGCACAGGAAGATTCAACTGGCGGACAAACGATTAAAAAACTTACATCAGGATTTAATTCTATCACTTCTATATCATAAAGACGATGATTAACAGCATCGTCCGGATTAACGTTCATATAGGTAAAAAGTCTACTCATAACATTTGTTAAAGCTTCAAGAAACAAGTTTTGTACATCTGATTTACCATCTAATTTAATGATAAACTCTAAGCTAGTTGCTTGGTAAAGATCTCTACCACGTCTAAGCACTGCCCATTCTTCAGCCGATATATGTGGATTTTCTCGAATTTTGAAATGTGGCAAGACATTGGGCGTTTTTGCTGGAACAACTATTTGAATTTGATCAACTGAACTTTGCATTTTCAAGTACCCTAAATATAATCCTTTATTTAATCGATTGGATGAGGTTTGATGGTAATTTATTTGATCAGCAATTGAGTTTATTAAAATTTCATTTATGTTATTGTCTTCATGCAAAGCAGTTACTTTTTTTTGCATTTTATTAAGTGGAATCCATCTAGAGTTTAAAACAGATATACTTTTTGGACTTTTAACACCATTTACACACGATAAAACTACGGTCCCGTGTGAATCTCTTAGCGGCTTATGATATAATTGTCCCAGATCAGTTGTACATAAGGCTGATTGCATTTGACAGGCCGACGATAACAATTTTGTTCGAAAATGAACGGCTGAAGCTGAATTTCTTTCCATGTCTGTACGAAGGGATTTTACATCATCCCAAGTACAAGCAACCTTTAAGGAAAATTATTTTTAATGGATGAGTGAAACATTTATTTTTAAGATTTTGGCCTTATTATATAAGTTCTCATTTTAAATTAAAATTATTTTAATTACTTAATAAACATTAATTTAAAATATTACTTAAATATTCTTAACTATAAACACATACCTTCATGAACCAGTAATAATCATTGTGTAGTGAACTTGGATAGGTTTCGTCTATTTCGATAACGGGTAAAAAGTCTTCATTCGTAACAAGAATTTTGTCCTCGTAATACAAAATACAGGCTAAATGTATTCCTCTGTGTTTTCGATAAAAGATGTAATAGCAAAATTTATTTTTAATATTATAAAAAAAATCTAATTAAATAAATACTAACCGCCGTAGATTTTTTTGAAATTTTGAAGTAGCTGAAAATAATTGTTTAATTGTTGTTTTCTTCTTTGGTCGTTGTACGCTCACTACATTTGTTTCTAAAGTTAATTCAGATGCATCACCTGGTCTAGCTAGCTTAACAGCCGCAAATAAGTCGTCTAATATTCGTTGTCTACCAGCGAAACGATTTTCGCGATTATCCAAATCACGCCAACCTGGCGAAAACAAGTAATAAAATGTATACCTACATTTATTGATCGTAATAACTAAAACAATTGAAAGGTACGCAAAAAAAATAGATCACCCAAAAGGAGAATCTTCGAATATTTAGTTCAATATTTTAAATATTTGTCTGATATGCACGGTTATGATGAACCTGCCTTGACATATTATTTTATATATCTTATTATATTGGATTTGGTAAATACAACAATTGAGAAAAAAATATATATATATATATATATATATATATATATATGGAAACTTATGACCATATTAACACTTACTTGATGGTATGACACTTGATGGTACTGAATTTTTGAATGGTCCCCAACCTTTTACATTTCCGCAACATGAACGAAAAAAATATCTGCGCCCTTGTGTTAATTCATTAATGCGACATGTTGCGCCCATAACACCTTGATAACTAGTCCATTCTTTAATTTCACGTTCTCCAACAATGTTACTAAAATCAGCACGTGTTGACCACTGAACTGTATATTTCCGTATATAAAATAAATAAATTCAAATAGCGGAAACAAAAGAGAATACAATTAATTTTTAACAACTTTACATGCATGATAAAATTACTAAGAAAAATTAATATTACGAAAAGATAATAAATAGAACATACATATAATTATAATTAAGTATAAATGATGTTTTTCTTTAATTAATTATTAAATGAAACAAGTTTTTTTTTTTTTATAAAATGGGTAAAACCTTAAGGAATCTGCCTAAGTCCAAGACTTTGCATGGAAATTTTATTTTTAAGGTTTTTATATTTTTTATTTCACTCAGGACCAAAAGTTAGTTCAATATGCTGTTTTATTTTAAATTCAGTTATTTTATTACGTTTAGAAAAGTTTAAAACAAAATATTTGATTAAATCTTATTTCATTGGAGGTCAATATACAATATGAACTCTGACGGATTTAGCCAATTTTAATTCATAATTTTATTTAAATAGACCATCCCTATTCTTTGACATGTTCTACATAAAACATGAAAATAAAATAAAAATATATAAATATACATATTAAAAGCCAGCAACCGTTTTTGGGGAAAACAGAATATATGTATATACTGATACATATATTTTTTATTGATCATAAAAAATGTTGTTTTAAACACGTAATATGTATAAATAATTTATCAAGGTTAACTTTGTAAATGAAACAATGGAACAATAATATACATGTGATTGTCGTTATGTTATTTAAAAGTCAAACCAGAGTATTATCATTTATCATATGGAAAGAGTAGTATTTCATATACCTGTAACATTATATTAACATAAATTTGTCACATAGTTATGATTGTAATTAGTTATATGTGTATATTTTTTTGTATTATGCTCAATAGGTGAGCAATCACTTATTATATTAAAAGGTAATCCTTCAATCTAGGAAATTACTTAAAATAATACCAAATTAGATTGAAACAAGATATAATTAATTTGGTTAAACATTATTTAGTTGTCTCTTTTATACTTTTTCTTCGGTCAGTTCCATATAAACATTTAAAACACATATTAAGTTCTGTAGTCAGTTCTGAGTATTTGGTGATTTTGTCTAAATTATCAATAAATTAAGGTACAAAAGTTGCAATCAATTAAATTTATCATAATAATATTAGGAGGGCGTCGAATAACCATGCCGTATATTCAAAAATTGTTCATTATAATTTTCAAAGATGAAAAATTATCAAAATGGTCTTATTAAACTATTACTTTGGCTATTGCGAATAAAAAATACTGTACATATATTATAAGATACTTAATAATTAAGTCGTGTAGCTGGAAGAAATATTAAAAGACAAAACGATACCAAAAATTAAAAATATATGTAGGTATAGTATATAGTAGATATGTATTAAGAATTTTATTAAAAATGGAACACATGAAGTGAATTATAACATTGTTAATACATATGAAATTTTTTCTGAAAGTAATAAATAACATTTTAACGTATATGTTTCATCATTTACCTTTAAATTTTGTACTAATAGGACCATCCATTGGTTCTAATATACAAACTGTAGTTGTATTTATTCCAGAAACATCAACTGTTACGGCACTTGTATAATCTGGTGGACGGGCTTGATCCCAACCTAACAGCATACGCCGTAGTCCTTTAATACGACGCTCCCATAAACCAATTTGTTTATCTGCTTCTGTACCAGTACATCCAGTTACAGATGGTCCACTATTACCTGTGTACGTAATGAAAAGTAGAATTTATAATTAAAACTACTTAAGGCTTCGTGTTCGAAGGTACGAAGAAGAGAATTGTAATCCTAGCTAGCTCTAAAGGCAGTTGTGAGTTAAACATGTATATTAGATTGGGACACCTAGGAAAAAAAGTAATCAACAAGATATTTTGTTCTTATTCAAGAAAAATATTAGGATTAGTTAAAAATTGTTTTATTTGTAGCTTGTGTTCTATATATTAAGTTAACCTAATAACCTAATTTTTTTAAAACAATTACATATATATTTTCCATCGTATACATAATATACTCTGTTAAGTTCGAAGTTTAAAATAAAATGAAACGTTAGAGTTTATAAAACTTGAAACCAAAAATAATATTGTGTGTCAATTTTTTAGTCATGAATAACAATAAATGGATTCCTCAAAAAAAAAAAACTCTGTGACATAAACATTATCGAGAATTCTAAACTGAAAAAAAAGATATTTAACAGGATTCCTAACTCCATAGTTAGTTGTTTGATAATAAAAATAAATTTATTTATTTTTTTATGCTTTAAGCTAACATTATGTTAAAAAATAAACAACATGTAAGTATATGTATCATGTAACTCATATATTATTTGAATTCTTTTGAAAAAGCATAAAAATATGGAAAAACATAAATTTATGTAAGTACTTTTAAAAATAAATAATAAAAATATATAAAAAACATATTAAGGATATTTCTTCAATTTTCGATTTTATAGTATAGAACGCTTACAGATATTATTTTTTTGTAAAAAAAAAACTTATTCGTTTTATTTGCATTTAATTTTAGAATGATAAATCTGAAGGAATACCTAAATGACTTTATCTAAAATTAAATATCTTTCACTGTTGATCTAGTTACTTTTTAATACAACATAAATAACTATTCTTTTTTTTTAAATTAAAACTCTTAGCATATTAATATTTTTCTATTTTGTAAGCCCTAAAGCCCATTTGAGACGACACAAAATTTATAAAATTTTTTTATATTAAATAAGTTATTTGTAAAAAAAATAAAAATCATTGTTTTGGTGCTAATAAAGTAAATATTGTTACAAGTTCACAATAAAGTTATAATTACATATTCCATTCCGGCACTGAAAAAAGAGGTAGCAACTGAAACTATTTCTGTAATTCTCGGGCAATGTAAGTGAAATCGAACTATTGAAACAAGAGAAGTTATTATAATATGTAAAAATAATTCAAAAAGGAATTCCTTTTCCTACAGGCACGTAAATAAAATAAACTTAAATTAAATAGTGTAGATATGCCAAACATATTTGACGTTTTAATAATTTTGTATAAAAAAGCGTAAATTATAAAATTAAAAAATTTTTTAATTCAATGAAATAAAAAAGATCTCCAAGATAAATTTTAATTTAAGTAATACAAACTTAATTTTAGCCATTACAAATTATTATATAAATATTTGAAATGATGAGAACTTTGAAATTCTTATAAAAATAATCAAATGTAAAATTATCTATTCACCTTAACGTTTATTAGTTTTATTATAAAAGAAAACAACATTACATACATATTAAAACAGAAAGTTTTTATTTTACAAAAAGAAAAATATAATTAAAAATTTGGCTACGGAAATTAAATTTAATTAAATTTAATTGCAACACAACCAGAACTTATAGATAGAAATATCTTATGTGATTTTCAGTTCCTAAAGATATTTTTTATTTTCCTTTAGTAAATTAGTAAATTAAATTCGTAATGAATTTTAATCACAGAACCTTGTGAATAAATGTTTGCTATAATATTTTATAAAGAATTGTTATTATAAAATTTTACATCCAACCCAAAACCGACTACTAGAGAATAAAACCAGAAATTGCAGATCTAACTAAATATATAAAATTAAAATAACTTTATATTAATTTTCTTTATGATAATAACTATCTATATAATATATATATTTTTGTCCCTTAAATATTATTCTTGTATTTAAAATTCAGTAGATGTAAAAATGGAAAACTTTTAATTTTACAAAAACTACAAAACATTTTTTTTTCTTTGTGTGTTATCTAAACATTGAATTTAGACCCTTTCTTTTATTAAATAAAATATTTAAATAACTAAAAGTTTCGTGCGCACGTCTTTCTTTATGGGTCATCGACAGTTGAGAAACTCTCCCATAAATTATGTTATTAAATTTAAAATATTTTTAACTATTTTCTAGAATCTAGAGCCAGGGGTGGGGAACCTTTTTAGAAATAAAGACCGCATTGACTATGCTCATTTCCCAAGAAGGCCGCACATAGTAGTTTTAATGCTGAATATAAGTAGATATGATTAGATTCTTAGCTATACTTTTTATTTTAATATGTATATATTTGCGAAATAAAGAAATACAAGCACAATGAAAAGTATTTTGTGAAAAAAGATAAATAAGAAGTATATTGTTCAACTTTAATGAAGTTTAATGCCAAGAAAGCTGCATTTTACCCTTTTTTCAACCGGAGCATGAGACCGCCTTTTATCCTCAGGTTCCCCACCCCTGATCTAGACGTTCAACAATAATTAGAATAACCCAAAGGAAAAAAATAGCCGACTAACAAGATAATTTATAATCAATATCATAATATACAAAACATAATTATTGTTTTATAAAATTATTTCAATTATTTACCAATTATGCTTGAAAATGAAGCTCTTGTACTTAATGGAGGTTGTGGCATATCCTCTGCTCCGCTCAAATCATGAATATGATTTTCAGCATCATGTAACAAATTGTTCAGATGACCTCCAAGGGATTCATGCATTTTGACTACAAATGTTAGAAAAAAATTTGACAAAAAAAAGAAGAAAATTTATACAGTGTTATATTATAAGATATCATAAAATTTTATTAAAATAAGAATAAATGAATAATGAGAAAAATCATAAAATGATGAACTAAAAATATGACATAATGATATTCGCCTTTAATCTATAACAGATTAAACAAATATTCAATAAAAACACCTATTTGATGCACAAATCATTAATTTTTAGATATTTTTTTTATTAAATTGTAGGAACGGATAATTTTGAGCATAAACATTATATTAATAATTAAAAGCCTACAAAATAAAGTGTTAATGAAGATTTTATTCTTTCACATCTAAGCCTCCGAACAAGAAAAGCATGGCTTCCCATATTCAACAATATTGAAAGAAAAGCTTTCGAAACTAAATTTCCGGAAGATACTTGATATTTTACAAATAATTCCCAAATTAATTTCATTTAACTTACACTGACTTCCTTCTATTGCACCGTGCTGTAATAACATCTTGGTCATTGAACGGTTATTACTTAAGACGGCTACATCTAGTGGTGATAGTCCATCTGTATTTAAGCTGGTCAAATAAAAATGTATGTGTATTATTCTTTTTGTTTCATATTTTATTTTCAACATGGAATCAAAAATTTTTATCATTATGAAAAAAACAAAGTAATTATATGCTTACCTATTCACATCGACATCAGTTGACTCTAAAATAGTTTTGGCTTTCTCTAAATGTCCGTGTTCAACTGCCGAAAAAAGTGCTAAAAAGTATACAAAAAAAAATTGACAAAAATTAATGAAAAATTTTGTAAAATAAAGAAATCAACTAAGCACAAACAATCGCATTGATTCCACAAAATACTGTTTATTCTCTTTAGTCTTCTTTGTTAGGGAATAAAAATGTTCCTCCGTCCAATAAATAAATCAATTTATACAGAAAATTTCAATTGAAAAATCAATTAAAGTGACAAATTGAGAATTTTCTTTAAATTGTATTTTAATTCGATTTGGAAAATAAACAAAAAAAATCCTGGAATTTGAAACGACGACAATAGAAATAATTCGCTATTGCTTTAATATATTTAACAATATTTTGCCGAAAATAAAGAATATAAAAAGAGAAAACAAAAATTATGGAGAATTAATAAATTTTGTTTTCCAAGTTATTCTGCTTAACATTTTATATACATATATAAAGAATTATTAACTATGAACACAATTCAACCCTCGTTACAATAAATTAAGGAATTACTAGAAAATCAAATTTTATTCTTGACTTTTATTTGGTTCAGTTTATTTTTTATACGTACTGTGCAAATTATCGTTTAATCATATTCTGCAAATTATATGTATTTCAAAAAAAAAATATATATAATTTTTAAAAAGGTAAATCACAAATTCACAATAGTTCCATTTGAACGAATAATAAGTACGAAAAGTTGGTTTTCATCAGTCCCAATATTATTAACTACTAAAATATCTCTATTTCAATTAGAGTTTAACTTAAATAAAAGATCTGAAAGGATTTTCTCAGGGTCAATAAGTATTGTCTTGCTAACATATTGTTCGATATATCGAACATATTGAAGATAAAAAAAAAAAAAAATATGAAAAAGATTGTGTTAATTAATTACTGAAAATAAGATGCAAATTAAAAGACAAAATTGAAAAATTAAATGAATTGAAAACAAAAAATAAAAAAAACATACCAGTTAAATGAATATTGATTTGTGTTAATTTGTCCAATTGGGCTTGTGCCAATTTCAACTGTTTTTTAGTTAATTTAGTATTACTACCATTAGAATGGTTATTTTGATTAAAAATAACTAAGTTACTATTATATTTTGACTGAAAACTGTCAGTTGTTTCTTTTAAATGTTCGTCCTCAAACAAATGATGATGTCCTTGAATTCGTTCTTTAGATTTACTATCGTAATATTGATTTTTTCTCTTTTGTCGCAAAATTGAATCGTCAGAACATTCATCAGCTGAATTTTCATTGGATAATTTTTTTTCCATTAATGTTTGTTTCATCTGATGGTTTCTATCCGTCAAAATATTATGAAAACCATTGGAAGTAAAAAATAATTTTGAATTTCTTTCAGATTCAGGTCGTTGCTGTTTACGCGACTGTTGCTTTTGACCAGGCGGTTGTGGCATGATAAATTCCATTTCATCTGTCAAATTGTTATTATGATTTTTAAATAAAGGTGATTTTAATCGAAAATTATTAACGATGGCATTAAATTGATTATGATTTTTAGTTTTTATGAGATTAGTAATTTTTTCACTATATGCTGAACGTAATAAAAAATTCGATTTATCTGTTGGTGAACTTGGTAACGATGATGGTTCAAAAATATTTTTCGATTTCAAAAAAGACTCTTCTGTTATTAAATCAGGCAAAGCAATTTCTAAACATAAAAAGGAAAATAAAAAAAGAAACAAAATGAATTAAAACAAAAAAAGTATAAATAGAAATTTTGAAATAAAGTAAATAAAATTCCACCATACAAACATAAAGTTAAACAATTATAGTAAATTAAACGATAAATACAAAATTATTACATTGAGAAAATTTGTTTTCTTGCAGAAATATTTATCTTTTTGCAATGAATTTTTTTTTAAGGAGAAAATAAATTTAATTGCCCTAATTTTTATTTTTTTCTCATTTTTCTTGATCGAATTAAGTACAATTAATAACCATATGTGCTTGACGTCATAATCAAATGGATATTTTCTGTTAATATCCTTAATTATGTTTCTATATGAAGAACGTTTTATCTCAGAATATTTATTATTGCAGTTACAAGGCAAATGTCTGTCTCAATATTTCCATTTCAAAAACAGACAGTGAAGAAGTATAAAGAGCTAATGGAAAAACAAATCATGTTTTTTCGAAAATTAGGTAAAACTGGCGAAAAAGGGAATTTTTTAATGTTCAAGGTTCATTTGAAAATTTAATTTCATAGATGGATAACTTATTTAAAACTACAGGTAGAAACAGAACAACGTAAGCTACGATATAATAAATGAAATCAAAATCATATAATAACTACTAAGTTATTATAAATGGAAGCATTGTGAGTGAGTGTGCTATGATACTGACTCTGTCATAATGTTTTTTTTAATTGGAACATTTTAACAGGATTTCATAAAAATTCAATTTTAAGCATCAACAATTTAAAAAAACGAAGAAACTTTTATACAATTTTACAGTAATATAGAAATGGATTTTCCCAACAGGTTTCGCTTTTAACGTAATATTCTCAAACGATAAGAAAAAGTTATAATGAATTTATTTTTCTTATAAAAATATTATTTGTTTTTCAAACGGAATGTATTTCGATCACGGAGATTCTTGTTTCAATTCAGCCCACTATAAATAATAAAAAATGAAAAAAAAGTATAGAAAAAATTACAATCATTTATTTTTTTAAATTTCCATAAGAAAAATGTTATTGTAATGTTAAATAAATAGTTACATATTGCAAGTTTTCCATAACAAGATTAATATAATCAGGATGAAAATTTCCTTACGAAAGATATCACATTATCAATTATATAAAATTTTTATTTCATAATAAATTGAAGTAAAATCGTTAAATTGTGTGAAAATTCAAACAATGCAATATTTTAAAAAAAATTATGAAAATTTAAATTTATTTATTAAACCTCGTTTATAAATTTAGCTTACGTTGTTCTGTTTCTAATTTTAATATGTCTTAGAGTTTTTCGATCTTAAGAAATTGTTGATTCATTTTATTTCTTTTTGACTGGCAATATTATGTAAATAAACTTTTTTGTAATATGTACATACATATTTCCCTTTTCAATGATATCATTTTAGCTTACCAAAGTGAAAACAGTTTTCAACTAACGAAAAAATCACAATCAATATTTGTAAAGAAAAAAAAAATGTTTCTGATGAAGTTTTATGGATAACAATGTTGATTGAACAACCACAAAATTTAATTTAAAAAATATTTTGAAGCAATTATTATAGTTTAGTTCTTTTTAATGGAAAAAATGAAAATTAATGATTTTAATACAATGTCCAATATTTTTAATAAAATAAATTTAACGCTACAAAAAATGATGCATGTAAACTTTATAACAAGTAACAAAACGATACTCATATAATTGAAGCTTTAAGTCTGTATGGTTTTATACCTATTTCCAATGAGAAGACATAAAGCTAGAATAGAATTGTGAAGTGCCCCCTAAGGTAAATATTTTTTTAATTTTGTATATTCTTTGCCTACACTTTTTCGTGAAATATTCTAGAATATTATTAAGTTTAGAATATATCAGTTTCATTGTTTCACCAACTTTCGAAAATAATTTAATATAATTTGTCTAATCAAACATATGTTATTAAATGTTTTAAATTTTATTTTTAATATATAACCCTTTCAGATTTCACCAAATGGTTTTTTAATATATACGAAATGAGGGTGTATGTAACACTTCGTCAATTTTTTCGTAGAAAATTTAAAACCATTTTTAGTACACAATGCGGCGATAGATCTAATACTTTATTTATCTGCGATGATAACACATATGGTATAAAAAATTCTTAAATTACCTAGAAAATATTTAATGTATCATTTTGAAAAGACTTTTTTTTCTCTAAAAATCTCTTATCATCCAGTCCAGTCAAGCTTAAATCTTTTTCAAAATAAACAAAAGAATTTTAATAAAAACTTTCCCAAAAATATCTATCATAAATAAACTATTTTATAAAATTTTCAATGATATCATTTTAGGTGATTTTAGTTAAATTTTTAAATAAACTACAAATTTTGATTTTAAAAATAAACTCAAAAAATTTGAAAATTTAAGTTGTTATTAAATATTAATTTTGAAAATAATCATTAAATCGAATATTTTATAATTTATTTAAAAAATTTTTAAGGCATTCGTAGTATTTAAATTTTTTAAATAAATTGTTCTAAAATGAAATACTAAATTTCCTTTGAATTCTTTATAATTAATTATTCTGAAGTTTAAAAATGATATCAATCTTATAAAAAAAAAAATATATATATGAATAAAAAGAAATAGCTAAACACTTGAATCAAGCTCATCCTTTTTATAATTTATATATGTTTACATAACATAAATGGATTTTAGAGTACTTTTTTACTTATGTTCAAAGGAATCATTTTTCATTTGAATTATTTTAAAGAAGATTGTCTCATCATATTATATGGTCCTGATTTTTCAATGCTAAACCCATTTCATATATGTATATATAACTACATATTAGAAAAGGGAAATTTTTTATTTAATGTGATAAAAAAAGGATATTAATTTCCTGATAAATACTTTATACTTATTTTTTTTTATTTTTTCTTATCCATTGTTTTCATTTAGTTTTGAGAATTCAATATACTTATGTATGTATGTAGGTACCATACGCGTATATATTTTGTATAAATAGCAAGAAGAAAATATTAAATAGAGCATAATATGGGCTGGTCTAATTTATCCATTATACATATGTATATACATATATATATATGTATATATATATATGTATATATATATGTATATACATATGTATATACATATGTATATACATTATATATATGTATACATTATACTCAAACATTTTTTGGAAATTTTAATTTAATAAATTTGATATTAAAAAAAATTATCTGTAAATGAGATTCTCAATCAACGGTTGGAAAAATTATTTAAAAAAAAACAGGAAAGGTTTAAAAATAATTTAAATTTATTTCTCGGATGTAATTTAAAAAATGTAATTTAAATGTGATTTAAAAAATAAAAAAAAAATTATTGTTTGATAATTATTCCATAATGAAGACGGAGATTAAACATATAAAGCCAATGTTTTTTTAAGGATTTAAGAAAAAAAAAAAAAATAAATTTTATGACAAAGTTACATACCGTTAGCACAGCATACATTATGTCTTTTTATGGTCATTTATGATTTTTCGTAGATTAATTTCTTTGATTTAAAGTTTTTTTTTGGATTACATATATAAAAAGATCTAATTTTTTTTAATAATTTTTTTTTTCTATATATTTATGTCAAAACCAGAAAGTGCGAAAAACAAAATTTGCCTTTGAGGAATATCATTATAAAAAATATACATCATTTGATTTTGTTATACTTTTCTTTTCCTTTATTTTTATTTTTCCAAATAATAACAAAATATGTATTTCAATAAAAAAATATTGATGAATTGTAAGAAATATAATTTTTTTTTTTTTTATGATGAATTTCAAAATACCGAATCATCAAATTTTTTTTGAAGCGAAAATTGAAAATCTTGAAAATAAAATTCTGATTTTGAATGCTTGCGATATTTTTTTCATAATGCTTGCAACATTTGTTTAATTCTTCTGTAGTTACAGCTTAATTAATGTAAACTCCGCCAATGGATTCGGAAACAAACTTTTTTTTAGGTTTATTTTATTTATTAAAATTCCACGAAATTGTTATTTAACTTGAATTGACGTATATAATATAAGTATTTATCATATTAAAGACTGCATTATGTTTTTAAAAATCCATCACATGGTTAAAAATGATCTGAAAAAAATTTGGGAAAAAGAAAACCGAATTCGAAATTTATCATTTACACCTCTATACTAATTAAAATATAATTCATTGCACACCTATTAAATTTTTCTTGCCTTGTTTGATTTCAAAATAGATAAATCAGATAATGGAAAATAAATTAAATTATTGTAATTCATGTGCAAGAAAATAGGGAGCTAAGTAATTTCCTCAACACAAAAAAAAATAAAACCATGAAAAAAGAAAAACCACATATGTAAATGATATTGATTGATGAAAAATTAAATAAATGTATATATTATTAAAAATATTTTAGTTGTAAATACATTCAATTTAACATATATAAGCAATGATTTCCAATTTTATTTACAAAAAAACTACAGGGTAATGGTATAATGAAATTTATAGTTATTGGAATAATAAAGTATAATTTTATGATGAGGGTGCTTTTTTATTACTATTCTATTTTTCATAAATCAATAAATTTATTCCTTTCTTATAATATAAATATTAGTATTATATATTTATTTATTATTTTTCTTGAATTATATACGAATATTAAAATGATGATAGATTGTTAAAAACAAAAAAAAAAAGAAAAGTCATGTTAAATGTTAAATTTGGAAACAAAAAAAAAATTACTAAATTAATTGAATTTTATTTAATTAGAAATTTTTAAGAATTATCTCACACTATGTATAGAAAATTGGTTGGTTGGGCTCCATGAATTTTGACCGCATGAATTATGACCGCGACTGGCGGTCAAAATTCATTTTCAAAATGAATTTTGACCGCGCCTCAATTTAGAAAACAAATGAATTTTGACCGCTACAAAATGTGCGGACAAAATTCATTTTTAAAATGAATTTTGGCCGCAACTCAATTTAGTAAAAAAATGAATTTTGACCGCGGCAAAATGTGCGGACAAAATTCATTTTCAAAATGAATTTTGGCCGCGACTCTATTTAGAAAAAAAATGAATTTTGACCGCGACAAAATTTGCGGCTGTATTATGCAGAAATAGTTTCATCAAAAATATTACTTAACAAATATTGAAAATAAAAACAGCTTTTTCATACATTTTGTACGGCATCCTTTTGGAAAAGGCCTAAAATCATTTTTAAAACGACACTATTTATCGTATGTGAGTAAAAAAGGTAAAATATTTGTGGGGTAGACACAAGGTGAAGGGGGGGCAGCAGGGCGGCGGGCGGGAGGTTGGTCAGTGGGATTTGCTGCTGGCGCCCTTGCCCTTTTGCTTAGAACAGAATGTTTTATCGGAGGGTTGATTTCATTTTTTGAAATAAGTCATTTAAAATGAATTGTATCTTCTCCATAACTTTTGTGCATAATACTCGCGTTCCCGGCAACAACTCAATTTAAAAAAAATGAATTTTGACCGCGGCAAAATGTGCGGACAAAATTCATTTTCAAAATGAATTTTGGCCGTGACTCAATTTATAAAAAAATGAATTTTGACCGCGAGAAAATGTGCGGGCAAAATTCATTTTCAAAATGAATTTTGACCGCGACTCAATTTATAAATAAAATGAATTTTGACCGCGCGGTCAAAAGACATTTTGTTGCGCGGACAAAATTCATTTTAAAAATGAATTTTGCCCGCCCATACAAACTTTTTCCGCGGTCATAATTCATGCGGTCATAATTCAGTGCCCCGTTGGTTGTTGTGTGCGGTACAAAATATCAATAGAAAGCAAAAACTCTTTAATTAATTAATTTGTTGGCGTTATTTTTTCAAGAAAGGAACGTTTAACATACATTTCTGAAACTAAAGCTTTTATTCATCAATTAATTAAATGTCAAATTGAATAATATATGCTCAAAATCGACCCGGGAAAAAACATCAAAAGATCTATGAATTTAAAAGTTAATACTTATTGGATTCAATCAAAAGTTTAGTTAATTACTTTTATAGTTAAAAAGTTGTATATAACGATTGTATACACATTTTAGGTATACTTTTGATTTCGATATCTGTACTATATACTCAAGATTCCTAAGTAAACATAAATAGATAACTAAGAAATGAAAGTTTTATGACATTTCATATTATGTATTGTATAATAGATATATGTACCTTCAATTATATTTTTAAGGTTGAACTTATTTTCGTTTATCATTGATTTATGATGAAGAAAATATAAATAACATAATTCTTTGAAAAAATAATATCACTTAACTCTCCAAAAGCCTTGTTCAGTCTTGCGAGCCGTGTTCAGCCTTGCGAGATGCGCAAGAAATACAACCAGAAAGCTTTCGAGAAAAAATTCTAATGAAATTATTTATATAACCAACATTTCAACAACTTTCTACATTCGTGTGTGATAAACGAAATAATTTTACCATTAATATTATTTTAGAAATTTATGTATGTTATATTTTTAATTTAACGTAATGAATAATAAAAAAAAAATAAAGTAAGAAACCATAAAATTATTATTATTATTCGTATATAATCTTACCAGATGAATAAATTTCAGATTTTGTTTTACGAAATTCTCTTAAAGCCGTAAAAGATTTTTGCCTTAACATAACAGTTGGAGATAATAAACAGCCGGGAAATGATGGTGTTTTATTTTTGTCATTTTTTTGGCACCTGCGAAATATTATAGAAATACATAATAACATATAATATAATAAAATAATGTTAAAAAATATTACTCTCATGATAAATAAAAAATATATACCTATGTATATTATATTTATATTAAATATTTATTATAAAATTTTATGAATTTTTATGATTTATGTGAAAATGTATTCAGACTGACAAACAGAACCATTATTATAATTATAATTATTATGAAAGAATTATTCGTAATTAATAAAATAGTTGATTTATTTTTACAAAAATTAAAATTTTTATATAAATGTAGTACAATGATTCGGGAAAAAGAAAAAGTTTGAAATTTTGATAAATTTTCCCTTTATTTTCAAATTTTCAAAGGAAAAGTTATTAAATATCATTATTTTAAAATATTTTCTTGATAAGAACTAAAAAGTTTTTAGCAATTTAATTTCATTCCATCGTTAAAAAAAAATCTTTTAATATGTTCATTATGGCAAAATGTTTGAAGCTAATTGGCTCGAAAGAAATTTAATTTCTACAATTAAATATTTATCAACAACAACGGTGGGAATCAGGTGGGAAACCGAAACTGAATGACTGAACAAACCGTGGAATAATAAAAATACAGCCTATAATGACGTCCTATTCTTGGTTGTGTAAAGGTTAAAAAATATAACATTTTATGACATCAAAGATTCCTTTCAACGTTTAACTTTCTATTATTAGGGCTTAAATTTATAATTTCAATAAACTTAATTTTGATTTTATGAACATTTTCAATTTAAGGATATCAATAAAATTACATAGATGATAGAACTATAATATTTTACTTATAATTTCAATGTTGTCCACAAGCTTCACAAAATATATGTGCTATTTGATTGAACAAGTGAAATCCATTATAGTAAATTATTTTAATTTCCATTTACTATGGTCATAAAAATAAAATATATAAATAAAAGATTCTAAATACAAAAATCAATATTCCTTTAAAAGCAATAAATTATTATTGGAAAAGTTTAAATGAGTTTTGTTTTTCTGGTCACAAGAAGTTATATTTTTTTTTTATCATCGTTAAAGGATTTCTTTTAAACGTTGAAGAGGAATCATTAAGTGACAAAATTCGACCTTACAACTATATATCATTAGCTTTTTATTTATCTTGAAATTCATTTCAAAAGTCCTTTTAATCCGATTACATTTTATGGTATTGATTTTAGTCAATAAATTGAGACAAAGGCAGAGGTTTTTTAAAGAATAATACTAGTTTATTGTCACAATATTTAGATAAATTAGAAAATTTAATTTTTTGCTAATAACTTTTTTTTGATATATTTTATCAAAAACCCAAAAATTGTATTCACTATTAAAATTTAATTTCAATTATTATTAAAATTAGCAAATTTTAAAGGTCTACAAAAATAATGTCTAAAAATTTAAGATTTTTGTTTTTACACATACATTTTAAATTAAATGGAATTGATCCTATCAAAAAATTACCTAATAATATATTCTTTTCAAAATATCAGAGAAATTTCCATTATTCATAAAAACAAAAAAATTCGTGCTTTTTAAAGAATCAATTAGGCATAAAATTATTTGTACCGAAAAATTTATATTCTATAGGTGTTAAAATAAAAATCTTATATAATATATATGTACAAAGTAATAGAATTAGGCAAGGTGTTCATTAAACATATTATTTATGCCTTTTTGAAATCAATTCAAAAAATATATTGGATTTTAGTAAAGTTATTGATGTATTTCTGTATTTACGTATTTACGTATTTATTGTAAATATATATTTGAAACATTCATTCTAGTGTTATTAAACAAGTAATAATTAGTACATAATATGACAAAACATTAAATTACACTAAAATAAAGATGTTTATTTCTTGATTTAATTCTTATATTTGAATATTTTTAATATGTTGAGAAAATGTCCGCAATCTAAACACTTATTTGAATAAATATTTTGTTCGTAATCAAGAGACTTATTCAATAGGTGAAAAATGAATGGAAAGTTTAATAATTTTGAAAATCTCAACTTTTTATGATAAGTAAGTTCCTTTTGAAAATTTGAAATTTTGAAATACTTATTATCAGAACCAGCCGCTTATAAATTTGTATTCATTAGAGAAATATTTTAGTTACAAAGTTTGAAAAAGGCGAGTGAATAGGACAACAAATGCTTAGAAAAAGAATTTTTTTTAATACATATAAACTTATTATAAAAGCAATACATATCTAAACTCCTAAGGCAAAAACGTCTATATTGTCGGAATCGCAATGTCAAAACTATGTATTCATTGTATTATAGATTTTCCAATTTATTTACACTGAAACAAAACTATTCTTAGTCCTTTAATTTAATTTTGTAAAAATAAAATTATTCATTTTCAACAAAGGAATATATGTAATGTTCAATCCATCCAAATAATTTTATTCTAGTTTTTAATTTGTTTGATAATTTTGTTTTGGTATGATAGTTTGTGTTTGTTATTTTGATGTAATATGTGAGTATATATTTTTAATCTCTTAGGCAGCTTTATCTCGTTAGATTAAATTTTGGCAGTTTCAAAAAGTAAAATATGTCAAAAGTAATACATACTATTTTTTAACAAAAAACTTGATTTATTCTTATTAAAGCTAAGATTCATTTAATAAGGATACTTAATTTTTTTTTGGATTTTTTTCTGAATTTCTAAAATTCCTAAAATTTTAAATTATTATTAATTTTAACAAATAATCTTAAAAATCATTGGGAATTTTTCTCTTGTACTGTTAGATATATATAATAATAATACATATTTTATATTATACATATTATGCTGATCATTGTTTTTACCCATTTCCCCGTATAAATAAGTAACTCATTTACAATAACGATATACTAAATTGTTCGTGATCTATGGCCTTAAAGTCAAAAATAAAATTTTGTGTACGACAATAATCAGAATTTTGTTGATTTAAAATTTAAATAGAATTTGTTTACTTTTCTAAAGAAAATATGAAAATATATGCAAATTAAAGAGCGCACAACAAGATGTTTATCATGTCAAAAAATAAATACAAGTTGTCGGATTAAAGTAGTACAGCCAAATAATAATACCTAATAGTGGTGGTTATAATAGTATAGTAGTAAAATAAAAATAAGTCATTAAATTATATTGTTTTTTGAGTTCTTACTTCGTGTACTGTTCGACCACAGAGCTGCTTTTCGAATTGTAGCTGTTTTCATCTGATACTTTTTTTCCATTGAACGATTTTTTGGAACGGACTTTGACTGTTTCTTTAAATTTTTTTTAGCGTTTATTAAATCCAAATTTTCACTTTCAAAGTTATATTCAACATTATTATTTTTTAACAGATTAATGTCAGCACCAATAATTTCTGTTTCGAATTTATTTTCATTATAACTGACAGCTATTTTCTGTAATTTATTCCTATTCGGTGCGTGCATTTTTTTATAATGCTCTACATTCTTGTCATGTTTTCCGAAGTCCAGTGAAATATCCACTTGCTGAGCAGGTTTGATGTCCACTGAAGTCTCAATTATATTAATGTCAGTTTCATTATGTTGTTCATTTATCTGATTGGAAAATGTGTTAAAACCAAAATCAAATTGTTTCGTCTCAGCAAAATCTGAATTAATTGATTTAAATTCTTTGACTGAATCGCACTTTATAGTTTTAACTTTGCCAAGAGATCGAAAAGATGAACGTAGTGAACGTGTTCTTTTAAATTGACAATCAGAACTTTTTTTTTTATTTATATTAATCAATTTTTCAGAATTAAAAACAAATTTTGTTTTAAAATGTTTCAACGAACAACGTTCTTTTGAATTTCGATTCATAACGTTTTAAAATACCAATAACTATTTTATAATTTCAATTGATTTTTTTAACACATTTCATATATGTACATTAGTTTTTTAATTAAGTTTAAACATTGTTTTCAATTTTTGATGATACACGCTGTAACATGTCATTATATATATAGCAATAAAAATGAAAGAAAATTCAAATTCATTCATCTAAAATTTTATGAATAACTAAATTAAATAATGAAGTTCATTCAAAATTTTTAAAACAAATAACTTTCTTAAAAATTATAAATTTTAATTTAATGAAGGGTTTATGTAACATTTTTAATAAAAAATTTAAATTTCCTCAAAAAAAAAAAAATGTAACTTCAACATAAAGCATAAATCAAACATAAACAAGAATTTATATTCCCTATTAATAAAAAACTGAATTTTAATTGCGACTATATATACATTTAAATCATCCTAAGGCTTAATTTATTTATTTTGGTTGACTCTTGTTCAAAATTATCTTAATAAATCTAATGTATTTTAATTGAAAAGTATGACAGTTTGATAATAAAAAATTATAAAATATTCGATTTGCATTAGGGTTGAAAAGGACTATCTAAATTTTAGTACTAACCAACAACACTATTGACAACTGCTCGGAACTTGGGACTAATTGATAAATACCTATAAAGTTTTAACGCCCGAACTTAATTTTGTGTACAAGATAGAAAACAGAATGTTATCTTTAATATAGAATAAAGAACAACGACGGAAAGTTAAAAGCGAGATTCTCCTTTCAAAAATACTTAGTATACTATATTTATTGATATTTTTTAAGTAATTTTACAAATTTAAATTCAACACTACTAGATCTTATAATTCTTTCAATTAGAAAAAAAAAAATATGTGTAAACAATAAATTCCAAACATTATATAACTACTGGTCAAAATATTTAAAAAATGTTGTAATTTTTAGTTTACAAATTGGAAATTGACAGAGAATAAAATTTAAACTCTTTTTTTTTAACACCAACAGTTTAATTAAGTTTATTAAACAAAGAACTTGAAAATAACCGATGTAATAATGAAATTGATAACACAAAAAAAAAATTTTAAATTTAAGTTAAAAAGATTGTTAAATTTGGTCTATTGGAGAAAAATAATATCATTAAAAAATATTTATTACATATAAGATTTATAAGATTTAGAAATTTTAATGTTGCGAAAAAAATTATAAAATACACATTCGAAATTTATTAATGTTGTGTTATTATTATTGTTATATGTTTAATATACATACGCTTCTAATTTTACAAAAAAAGGAAAATTTCAAGGGAAACTATTATTAATAAATAATAATTTATGATCTACATTTTTTTTTTCAACCACGATGACCCAAAATTGTTAAAATAATAAAGGATTTAAAATTAAAATTAAAATATAAAAAATTCAAACAAAAATACATTAAAAATCAAACTAACTTTGTAATACAGATAAATTCTTTATTGAGTCTTTGATTATAAAGCTCTACTAGGAGCCAGAAGGGTGTACAAGTAGAATTTTTTTTTTTAAATAAAACTAGTTGGTATAGATTTAGAGATTTAATTTTTGTTTTAACGAAAAAAAAAATCATACTTAAACGTTCCAAACTAGAATTAATTTAATACCTAAAAGTTAAAGATTATGGCTATACATATATATACTTACATGGGAAAAGAAATAATACGTACAATCCACTGAGGTTTATAAAAGAAAAAACTTCCACATAAAATGAAATGAACCTTGAAATTAAAAAAATATAATATAAATTTTTTTTTTAAATATTGAATACCATAAAGAATTTGCTACATATAATTATGTATTTTTTTTTTCTTCTTAAAATCAAAAAAGGATTCAACGCTAAAAAAATTAATGAAAAATCCCATAAAAATTGTTTTTTTTATTAAGTTATGGAATTAATATGAAGAAAAAAAATTTTTTATAGGTTTTTAAGGGCAAAATTAATAAAATTATAAATAAATGAGGATTGTATAATATGCAATGTATCTATGTGTATACATATATATATATGTATATACTATATATATATGTGCATGTAATTAAGATTCTTTTCTTTAAAAAAATTGTCTTTGAATCTTAAACTGAAACTTTCTTTTTACATTTGCATAATCGAGAAAAAAATATCGAGATAAATAAATATAAAGCAGAAAGTTTTGAAGGAAAATTCAATTATGGCTTTGGTTTTTAAATATTTTCTATAATGCAACTGGATATGTAAAACGAAAAATAAATAATAAATTATCAAAAGGGAAAAAATATTTTCCATATGTTTAACTGATTTCTATGTGCCTGCACGTAATTTAATAAAATTTCTAGAGTCATATAAAACCGATAGGGGTTTTTTTTTTCAATTTGCTTCATATTTTCTTGCGTTCATATGAAATAATAATTATTTCTTTCTCGTTTTGCTTAAACAACATTAGCAACAGAATAAATATTTTTTTTATGCTTATTTAAATAAATAAATTACACATATGTACACAAACATACATATTAACAAAAAAAAATTATATAAATTTATCTTTATATAATTGTATACACGCATCAGTGGGACATATTCATTTACATACGTATGTAATGTACTATCCTTTCCACTCCAGTAATTTTTTATGACACCAACTTGTCGGTGATTTTTTTTAACAAAACTTGTTAGGTCTAATTTACTTTTATTTACTATGGATCACATAAAAGTTACACATTATTATAGAAATTTATGTAAGTATAAATTTATTTATAATTTGCTCCCCTAAAAATTATATTTTAATTGCTTGAAAATAATAACAGGATGTAAATGTAACAAATGCTAGTTTTAATTAATTTCAACGATTCAACTTTTATTATTACATACTTAACTTGAGTTTTTTGTAACATTCTACTGATACTATACTTTATAATGAAATCTTTATCGTAAAGTTTACCCCTAAACTTTTCAACTTCCTATGGGGAGTCTTTTTCTCTGTCTAGATTTCAATGCTGAGTACGAATATGTCTGTCGCTTTTGTCGAAAACAATTGGTTCTCGAGTCGACTTTTGTCAAATATTAATTCATGATGGGAAAATATTATGTATATAGTTGTCGACAAATGAATACCGAGCTAGAAAATTGATTTAATTAGAAAGATATGTATATTATGTATGCATTCATTATAAAGTTTTACATACTTTTACATTATTATAATATGTATGTTTTTTACATTTTAAAATTGAAATCAAGTCAAGTATAAACAAATATCAAAGTTATGTACACACAACTAAGTGGTTTTTGATTTTTAATAAGTATTTATGAATGTAAAAATGTTATTGTTACATAAAATTAAATTACTTTTATGTATATAACTTTGAATATGTACATCAAATTATTCTTAATACATCTAATTTTTCTTAATCATTTGAGTTTGAAGGTAATAATGTTACTTGATCTTTGGGCAAGAGACAAATAAAATCTATATTACATGTTCTCTATGGGAATAATTATCTACCAATAGAAATTATTTTTTGCTTATTTTTATGATACATATTAAATTATATGCATAAAGTGAATTATAGAGTTTACTAATAATTGTTCTCTATTGATTTTTAAGAAAAACATGAGAAAAAACTTTTAATAATAATTTTCTAAAAGTAAAAAACTTAATTTCATTCTTAAATCCATTTCACTGTATTGATTCTAATCTAAGCTAATGTGTTATAAAAATATAAATTACATGATTGTAAAAAATCCGATTAAATATCGTAATTATAATTTTTTTTACTAGAAAAAAGAAAAAATATAAAAAAATCTTATTCAGTCCTTATTGTTGATTCATTTTAAAATTCTATTTTTTAAATTTCTAATCTTATGTTGTCTTCTAAGGCAATCAAATTTAATTCGTAATATTAAATGTTTGTAAAAAAAACTAACATTTGCTCAACCTAATGAATATATTCTAAAAATGTCTATTCTAATTAAAAAAAAAAATTATTAAAAACAATATATTTTTCTCTTATGTTAATTTCTACTATTTTCCTTGTCGTCTACTCTAAATTCTTCCGTCTAGGTAATAACTTTGATAAAAACTGACATAATTTAAAATATGAAAACATCCTTCTTTTCACATTTACATCATGCTGTAATAATAATAAAAGCTACATCCACTTATAATTTTTATTATTATTACAATATTTTCTTCTCGCTTTATATATATATTTTTTTTTTGAATAAATAATTTTTACAAAAAGTCATAATCTATTATGTTCTCTGTTAATGAACATAAAGTTGAATTAAATGTTGATTACATAGTTAAAAAAAAATAAAAAAAATTCCGAATCAGAAACTCTTTTGGTGATGTTGTCGTAATTTTATAATATAGGTCTACTGTCTCCATATAGTTAATAGAAAAATTTCCAATAAAAACCCTATAAAATTACCATTTTTAACTGAAATGTGTACATTATCATATGTGCAGCCTAACACTTGTTTAAAATAAAATATTTTCTACATCAGAAAAAGAATGTAAAAATCTAATTTAGAGAAATAATGTATGATCTCTGATTATTTAATAAAAATTAAAATTGTGTTCTTATTATTCAAGGGTTTTAATTTCTGGATTGGAAATAATAATTATTTTCCATACTTGAATTGATAACGCTCTTAGGGCTGAAAATAAATGTTTATTCTTTAATTTTTTTTTTCTGTTTTAAATAAGTACAAATGATAATTTGATTATTTATCATTTAGAATAATATTCAATTTAAAAGGCAATTATTATAAGAACAACATTTATTATACAGGAAAGTGATTAACAAAACATCATCGTCGTTTATCATACACACATAATTATGTTTTATATCATGATGATTATCATTTTTTGCTTTGATTGTTTTTACTCTAAAAATTTATAAAGTTGTAAGTATAAAAATTGTAAAAGAAGTGTCACAAAAATTTCTACAAAAAATAAAATAAAATTAATTTTCAAAAAAAACAAAATATTGAAGACCTCCGTTTAATTTTATAAAACATGACTGGAAAACAAAAATCCAATTCTATAATTTTTGATGCAACTTAGATATACACGAAAGTCACTCATGTATAATCAAACACAAAAGATGAAATGTTCAAACTGTAGAAGTCGTCATATATAACACAACTAACGTCGACACTCCTTATATTGATATTACTTAAAAACCATCCCAGTTAATAAGTTCGTCGATAGCTGCAGTAGTTGATATGTGTGTCATTGAGTGAATAATGAGTGATGGCAAAAAATTATGTTAATAGCAAGTTAGATTACTGCAAATAAAAAAATATATGGTATTGTACATTGTATTGATTATTTTTCCATCCTCGACAGAATTATGCTTTTAAAGCTTTGTTAACGTTATGACAACAGATGTTCACAAAAAATATTTTCAATAAAAGCGTTAATAATATAATTATGTTGTCTTGTACATGTACACGATATACCGTATAAATAAATGCTTCTTTCTTGTGTGCTTAAAGCAAAATACAAATATATATGGGAATATAGGTAGTTTTATTTTATTCTATCGGACAAATAAAAATTTAAAAATGGATGATAAATTCAAATTTTTCCACATTTATTCTCACGTTTTTGGATTTCATTATTCATGCAGGATAATTTTTTATCACTATTTTCGTACCGTACGTATTGAATTTATACATATAAATATGATATTACTCTTTATGTCAGTTTTAGTTTGAAATAACATAAATCAGAAGTTTTTAAAAATATAGTATTTCAATTATTATGTTCATTATGACTAAAATCTCGCTAATATTGATTTCTAAAATATCGATTCTATGTAAATATCGAAATAATTTTCTTATTTTGTCTGAGCGAGAATCCCAAAATCAAGATTTGAGCAGGAATATTTAAAAAAAAAAACAACAACAGAAACACTTAGATCAAGTGGACAAGTGAAAAATGCACTCAAACTCTAGATTTTTACATTTTATTTGAAAAAAAAACCACATTCAACCATAAATAAATAAAAATAAAACAAAATAATTAATAAATCTTTTTGATGTACTAACATTACATCTTTATATCATATTTTCACTTTTAACAAAGTTATTATATAAAAAAAAACTTCAGTAATAAATTTCTTTACATTTTCTCATCTCAATTTTTTTTTTTAACGTATTTAATGAACAGAAAGAGATTTCTATTAAAGTTATTTATTTCTCAAACATGAAGAAAATCTACGTAAATTAAAAAAAAATCAACCGGAATACATAAGTATGTTTAACTTTCACTTTTTTTTCAGTTTTTTTACTTTTGATATTGTACTTAATATATTTATACATTAAATCAATTAAATACCAATAATTATAACGAAATCATATGATTGGTAAAAAAAAGCACTAAAATATGACATTTGAATATACCAGAAAATTAATGTCATGCCAGATCAGCGGCTCGTAAACATTCATAACAAAATTTAGTAAAATTTAAATCAGCGGCTTCCCAACATTCATAACAAAATTTAGTAAAATTGAAATAAACTTAAAGATAAAAATTTTAATGATTTTTTCATCTCTCGCTTATAATTGATTTGTTGGCCACGAATTTGACCTTTATGATTTCGTTGTAAACATTATTTTGTTCACAGCGCAACGTTTCGTGTTGTCAAGTTCATCAGTCCTTTGTGCCTATTTTACTTTATTTTTCCCATAGACGAATTTTTTTCTCCTCTTGTTTTCTTAGCTGTTAATATTTGAGGATTTCACCTTTTACACAAACCACATAACTTGCGGGAAATTTTTTTTGTTTTAAATTATTTTCATTAAATTTTATTCATTTATTATGGTTATAAAATATACCTATATGTATAACAAACCTAAATATAGCATAACATATGTACATATATATATTTAAAATATTTTACTATAACTGTTCACAGCAAAATTATAAACAAAAAATCTTCTCCCGTAAATGAAAATAATAATACATAGTATGTATGTATTATATATTCAAAGTACGTAGGGCAAATGTCTTTTATAAAAAATTAAATCCAGTTTAAGGCAATGTGTAGTAAAAATTGGCTTTGTGTAGACTTGTAGAGAACTTATAAACATAAAAATTTGAAGGAAGTTTGCATGATACCAAATAATTAATAAAATGGGTATGATGGATTACACAAAACTTTAAATTTAAATAAATAGGTAAATTTACTGTTGACAAACAGTATAATAACTTTTTTTGATGGACATTTTTGGTCGTATTACCATCCCCATCTACTTAAGAAGCAAACATTTGTGTTGTTTCAAGTATGGTTTTGACTGCAACAAATAAGAATATTCACTATTCAGGGGCCGAATACAATAACTAACTCTCTTTAACATCACTCAGCCAACGTCGTAATGTAGGTTCACTTTCCATTTTTTACAAATACTTTGTTGGAATGGATACGTGTTCCCTGGAAGTAAAGGCCCTACTTCCTCAACTTCAAGTATTTTCACGCCAAACACGTACCGCTTCAACGTCACACCCATTCTTCGTCAAAATTCCCAGATGTGATAGAACGAGCTTCGGAGATTCGTTTTCAATTCGCACCTCGAGAATGTGGAATGCTCTCCCATCAAAATTGTTCCCGATAGCTGGCGGACGCTTGATTTACGACTTGCACCGCTTTAAAATGATTATCTACTAACTGTCCCACTTTTTAATCCCGTCTAAACGTCCTGTCCTCATTACCAAATCCATACTTCTTATAGTATAAAAGGTATCCCACCTAGTTATTTGGTAACTTTAATAAAAGAAAATTATAAAATTTGGCGTCAGTTTTCGTGTTTTTTAAGTTATTGTAAACAATAGTTTTTTGCATTCTCATTGAATAGAAATACACATTAAGAATTAATCTGCGCCTCAAAAAGTTAAAAGTCGAACTAGTGTTTTACAATAATTGTTTACATACTTTTACCGTATAAATAATTTGTTAGCATCGAAAATTTCTAATTAAATTTTGTTTGATGTTGTTATGAAAATCGAGATTTACCCTCATCTTTATAGTAATAGAAGCAACATTTTATAAATCAACAAAAATTGGTTTTTTTATGTGAAAATACTTTTTTTGTCGTCGTCAAGCGAAATAGAAAACTTAGTGAAGAAGAAAATTTATTTTTTGTGAAATGTCGTCAAATATCTTGTTAAACAACATAAAACATTTTTTTTTGTTTGCAATTCTCAACGGTATCACTGTTAATCTCGTTAGAGCTTTGGAATAAAAAAATATTTATAATATGAAATTCAAAATGTTTAAAAAATATAAATTTTACAGAATTTATGGATTTAAGAGACAGATCAATTTTATCCTTGCACATTATTCAAAAATTTTCCATTACCAGAAAGTGGAGCAAATATGATAAATGTACGTAAGTATGTATATTTAAAATGCTTGGGTATCATATAAATAATTTTTCAGGAAAAATACACATTTTTCAACATTTCATCCGTCGAGTATTTGAGTACTTTATGAAGTTTTTTAACGTTTTCTTACAGCACGTTAAAAAAATACTATCACAACAGATTTACGTACAGTTTCACTAATGAAATTAAAACATTCTCTGCCGACAAAGTGTTGCAAAAGACTAAAATTTAACATTCGTGGTCTTGTTTTGTCTTTTAGTAGACTGTTTGGTAGTTAAGTCTGTTGTCACGCCCGCAAATTTGTGATGTTAACACTCATCATTAGAGTTAGATTTATTTTTAAAAATAATAATGAATAAAAAATACTTCTGAAATTAATAAAACCTCATTTCTTCTTAATTTTATTTATTGGAGATTTGATACTCAAGTTGTTCAGAGAAATGAGCTATGATATGAAAGAAAAATAAATTCTTACAAACTAAGAATATAAAAATAAAAAAAAAATAAAACAGAAGAAACAGTAGGAATTTTGTTGCTTTTGAGAATAATTATAAAATTTTTCCCATTAATTTTAAAGAGTTAGAAAAAATGTATACAATAAAAAAGGACATTCACAACCAAAAAATAATTCGTCAGATCATTTTCACCTCCTGTGTTTATAGTTAGATTGGTATTTTTTGAATCATTTAAATAAGCTGAAATATTAGAGAAAAAATTACTAAAGTGTTGTGCAATGCAAACTTCAAATCATTCACGAAAAATTAATTAATTATAATAAATTTCAATCCGGAAGGACCGATTAACCTTTTAATTTATATTTCAATAAAATATTTAAATTTATTAAGAGCCCTCCATGTGAAATTCTGTTTTCTATTTCTGTTTTCTATTTTTGCAGTTTTTTTTGTTTTATTTTACAGAAAATAAACGGCCGTGGAAAATGCGACAAAAATTGTACGAAAAACACCTCTACCAGAAAATCACAAAACTATATTTGAATTTTATTTCTGTGCAGAAACTGTAATTTATTAAAAAAATTAAAAAATCCTTAGAAATAAATGAAATTAATTAAAAATTGTTTAGGAAATTAAAGAAATTCAAAATTTCACGTCACCAGCCCTGGAGAGTGGTATTTTAACTTTGTTTCTGCGTGTGAGATTTTTAATTATCTTTTTCCTTTACTTCAGAATCCAAGCAAATATGTTCAAGTTTTTTAAAGACTCATTTGGGCCAAAAAACTCAAAATTTAAAAAATCCGCCTCACCTACCCTGGAGCCAGTTATATACTCTCTAACATATCAAAAAATTACTTCAGTTTAGATTGTAGTAACCCTACAATCAAAGCCAAACTAAGACCAATTTTTTGCAATTTTTCACATTGAGGGTTCTTAAAATAATAAATTTATCTTAAATATTTGGAATATTGGATTACTATCGATTTTAATTACAAATATCATCATATTAAAT
This sequence comes from Hybos culiciformis, assembly GCA_964007475.1. NCBI lineage: Eukaryota > Metazoa > Arthropoda > Insecta > Diptera > Hybotidae > Hybos > Hybos culiciformis. The sequence goes on along the minus strand of OZ023273.1, from coordinate 535,322 downwards.
AATAGTTTTGAAATTTCTGCTATTTTAAATTAAGATTTTTAACTCAAGATCAAGCGGCCTGCATAAAGCTTTGAAAGAAACTAACTTCTATATCTTCAAGGCAACTAAATACTTTCTAAAAATGTTTTTAAAATTAATTATTTCGAGATATTTCAATACAATTTTATTTTATACTATCTATCTACATAAATATATATATTATAAAAAACTTTTATAATTCTCAGGAGGTGAAATATACATCCTTTATCAAAAAATAAAGAACAATATGTCTTATATGATATAAAGGGCCCATTTTCAACATTTCGATTTAAAATACTTTCGATTTAAAATACTTTCGGATAAATTTTTATAATTTTGCTACAATTCTCATATACAAATTTTCACAGAAATTCATTCTCCTCGCACAGTTACCGTACCACCAAGTTATCGTTTGTTTTTTGGTTCCGTCAATCCAAGTCTACTCTAATTCCACTAATCAACATCTACCTACCCAACATGCTAATGTAAATCGGAATCTATGTAAACTTTTAAAATAATTCTAAAATACAAACATTTTGTAAGAAAATAATTTAGACCCTGGACCTGGATGGTTGCGAGCTTCCAACTCCCAACTTCGGAATCGCTGGAATTAATCCTAAATATAAGAAGATGATATTGCGCATATTTTGCAACGAAATCGATTTATAATAAACATTTCAGTGGAGAACAGACGAACATTTAATGAAAATATTTAGTACACTTTTTTCATTTTCGATATAGAATTTTTCTCATATCATAAACAAAGAAGAAAAAAAAAACACATATGGCACGAATAAATATAATTTTCACTTTATACTTGGATACTAGATTTTGATAATATTTACGTGTTTGTAATGTATTTTTATAAAATTGTATATAAAAAAAAATCAACTGAAAAAAGTAAAACAATAAAAATTAAAGGTTAAAGTTAAAATTCTCCTTGCTATGTCATTGGTTTTCCCAAAGTGCATATTAATTTGAAAGAGAAAATGCTTCTTACATTCTTCTCTCATGAGTCACTTAATTCAATTAAAAAGGATTATGGAATTAGAAATCAAATCTTTTTTCGACCAAATACAGTATTATGTTATTATGTTTATTTAAGTAAGTAATTTTAAAAAGATTCAAAACAGTTATAGTAAAAAGTAAATTCAGGAATAGGAATTATATCTAAGAGTAAATACATGTTCGTACTAGGTCAATATAGGTGCAAAGATTCTGTGACGCAGCTGATAATTATCGAAATTTAGATAAACAAATATCCTTTCGGTATAAAAATTATGATGAAGTGAACAAGGTTTTTGTTATCTTTAAAGTTTTACTAATTAGGTATATTACTCTCATATAATGGAATATTTTCTATTTTCTACTATGTATAGGTAGGTATACTAAATTTAATTTTATTTAAAATTTAACTGCTCTCACAGAAATAAAAGCTAGTAAATTTCCAAAAATATTGATTTAAAAATTAGGGAATTTAGACCCCCAACTATTCTTTAGTGAATGCCAAACAAGTATTTCGATAATTTAACCCACTGAGATTATATTTTCAAAGGATTTTTAAAATCAAGGAATGAAGAGTGAAATAAACATTACCGTACTGAAAATGTAGGAAAATTTTAAATATGTATAATTTTTTTTTAATTGTATTTTTTAATTTGTCATATTTAATTTTTTTATTAATTCATATATAAATATATATATTTTGTGTTTGATTTTTACTAACTTTATTATAATATTTTCTATGAGGGCAAAACGAAAATAACATACTTTATCATGACTGCATAACAGTTTAATTATGCTGTAATCATTAAAAAGAAATCTAGATAATTTTGATAATTTTTAAGAATTTTAACTGAAATTATTCAAAATATAACTTTAAAAAACATTATTTATATTATAATATATCCTATTTCGTTTTAATACTTAACTTTTCAAACTTTTTTATTTAATATGCTATGATTAATCGTGAGAATGAGATATTATCATTAAATAACATCCACAATCAATTTTTGAGCATTAAGAAAAGAAATATGTTTATATAATTTGAATTCTAAAGTTTGTTTTTTACTCAAGTTATGAAACAAACATTGAACACATTTCCAACTTCTTCACTTTTGGCACATTAATGACAATACGATTTTGCTTATAAAAAAAACTCTAGGCAAAACATAATTTATGTGAAAACTTTATGAAAATATTAAAATATAATGTATAACTTTTATTAAACACTTAAATTTTGAATTCCATGTGAAATATTTTGAAATACATAGATGTTGTACATTGAACTATACATCATATAGTTGAAAAAATTACAGAATAGCTCAATTCAATTTTGGGATCTAAATTTTAAGAGATGTAGCAAACAAGATTTATACAGTACGACTGGCGAGGTTAAGAATTTCAAAAAATTAAGTGATTCTTTTTGTATTCATAACAAAAATAGTTTTTCTCCAATTTGATCCAATACCCAATAAAAAATAATATTTAGAAATATTCTTGTAAACTAATTTAAAGTTGGATAGTATTAAAATAATAACATAATGTAATAAATTAATAGGTTAGGTTGTGGAGGATCCAGATTTCCTTCCACTTAGGCATTTCTTCCAAGCTCTAGCTGTCCATCTTGTTTTTTATTTCTAAGAAACCCTGGAAAGATCGCACTCTTTTCGAGGTATCTCTGGGCCTGAATCTTGCAAGATTGTTTGCTTTTATATTTCCTTCTATTTTCGAGTGGCCGTTAATACTACTAAATTAATAAGTTCAAACTTAAAGCTCTAATATTTTCCGTAAAGACGTAAGGAATGAATTGTTACATAATTAAAACCAGCTTACATTTGTATCGAATTCAAACAACCGACCGAATGACCGAAATACAAATTATTTGTACAACAAGCATTTACGTTCATGATTCGAAATAAGAAACTTGCCAGTGGGTTTCTATTATTATGTTTGTGATAGATAATATAATAATACATATATCATATCATATATATATATATATATATAATTGTTGTATAGTTGTAGATATCTCAAACTTTACTATTTATTTTATTTGCGAGCCCCAAAACAATATCAATATCTTATCTTATATTATAATTACAGTGTGAAAAAACTATAGTAAATTGACATAAAATGTTATAATGTAGTTCAGTTTCAGTATAATGCTCTGTTTATATTCTGTTTACGCACAAAGAAGTTTATCCTTTCACTGATTATGTCATTATTGTGGTGTGCTGATGGTTTGCCTTAAATATACTGAATAAAATTACCTTTGATGATGTGATCCGAGATAATTTAGATATTTGAAAAATATATATGTTCTCGCACACAAGAAAAAAACAATTTAGTCAGCACTAAGAAAAGTTAATAATTTATTGGGCGAATGGATTGGGGATTAAAAATGGAATTTAATGAAAATTATTATATATATGAGAAGATGTCGACATTAAAAAACTCGTTAGCCCTCAATTATTTCGTAGTGAGACGGAGGAAGAAAATTGATTTCGATAAAAATTAGTATTATGTTTATGATACAGATAATGCACACAGGTAGGTTGATTGTAGGAACCCTCAATGTTTTGAAATATGAAATTCGATCCACACATTATTGATATTGATCGAAGTATTTTTTGCATCAATTTCAAATAGAAATTACTTTTGTTTTATTTTATTCAAAAATATATAATCACAATGTATATTATTAATAAATTAATTTATTAAAGAAACTTTTCTAATCTTATATTGAACAATAATTAAGTTTCAAGTTTCAATAATTTATTATACAGATAGAAAACAAGATGGTATATCATTACTTAATTTTACAACCATTATAATCTGATTGGATTATTATTAATACTGAACATTTCTAATGTTTTGAGTGGAAAATTATCTAATTTTTTATTAATCTTATGTACCAAAAGCCCCTATATATACGTAGATACTTGAGAACGTACGTATAGTACAAGATATATATAAAATTCCTTATTATTTATTAGTATAAAAATGTGCACAATATAAAATTGATCAAATTATGAACAGTTTCATATACATATACAACATACATACATTATATAAAATATAGAAATTATGTTCATCCTAGGTCTGAAATTTATATTGGATATGTTGTATATAATTGCTCATAAATTAAGAGAATCTATGTAACATTCAAAGACTATTATTTTTTTTTGTATTTATAATAATAAATATTAGTAAGAATAAATTTTTTGAACTGAAAATAAATTCCAATTTATCATAAATTGATGATATTTATTTTTAATTTATATTTTATTGAAGTTTTATTAGACTTCAATGAAAAATAATAAATAATATAATAATATACATATGTATATTATACGGATAAGACTTTTGTATTTTTTTTCATAATTAAAAGGGAATAAAATGCTAATTAGAATTTTTATGGTGTAGAAATACATACTTTAGCTTTATTATAAAAATATTTAACAAAAATCGAGCTTGGTTGAAGTCATAAACCAAAGGACGATTCATAATTAGCTATAGTGACTTAGTTTGTTTTTATGTTACAATTAATCATAATCCTCGCTACTAAGATCCAATGTACGTAAATTTAAAAGGTCACAAAATCAATGAAAATAATCAAAAAATTTTATCTACTTGTTTTAGATCCCGACATATTCTGGCAGTACTTAAGGATATACAATACATAAGGACTGAAAATATTTTTTTCTTTCTTTCTAATGTAAAGTAAAGTTAAAAAAAAATATTCTCTTAGTTCTACAAAATATTTTAGCAGTAAAATATTTTTCTTTTTTAAAATTTCCAAAACACAATTATATATAAAAAAAATTGAGAAGGATTAGATCAATAAAGCAAAAAATCAAGCTTTGATTTGCGATGAATTTTTTTTTTCATTTATTAATGCTGTATAACGTTTTTTATCCTTTTATAATAAAATATTTTTAATCCTACTAAATTATTTTATTTTTTTTTTAATTTATGTTAATTTTTTTTTTATTTTTGTAATAATTTTTCATTTTTATGAAAAGAAAATTAGCTTCCTACGATTTCCACATAATAAAAAAATATGTATATGATTTAAAAAAAAAAAGAATGTCAAAATATATACATTAAAGTGTAGTATATTTATCGAATATTTTATTTTTATTATTTTTTTTTTTTAAATAAATATAAATTTAAACAAATTAATTCCATCAACAATCTCTAGCGCATTTAAAAAATCATATCGTCCCGTTCAAAAAGTACACTGAAGAAGGGTATAAAGATCTTTTTATTTTTGTAAAACAAAAATCCTTGTTGAACTCAACTCAGTATAATACAATCTCAAAAAAAAAGAAACATATACATTGAAGAAACAATGAACATATTTCAATAGTCCTAATATTTTGTTTTACGATCGTTATTCGTAAAAACATCTTGTTAGGGTTTGTAAAGTTTGCAAATGCAAAAAGAATTAAATTCTTGGGTTTTCTGGGCTCAGTTGTTAAGTTATGAAAGCAGCTGTTGAATAAGCTAATATTAAAGGAATTCTATATCAATTGTTTTTATTATTATTATTATTATTATTATTATTATTATTATTATTATTATTATTATTATTATTATTATTATTATTATTATTATTATTATTATTATTATTATTATTATTATTATTATTATTATTATATCATTATTATTAATATTATTTTTATTATTAATATTATTTTTGTGTTTTTAGAAAATGTAAATGATGCATTTTAAAATATAATTCCCACAAATAGTACTCATTTATAGTTTTGGATATAATATTACGAAAATACGTACATTCGAGCATTTTGTTTTGTCCAACTTAAACATATGCTTAAAAATAATTTATATGTTTCGAAAGGATTTTTTGTTTTTTTATAAACAACAAAATAACTGTCAGAATTATATAGATTGTGCATTTTTAATTTATTTTTATCTTAAAACGGACATAAATATATACAATAAATAATTTAAAATGAAGGGTCTTTTTACGTTCATTCAAAATAAAAAAATAAAGTGGTTTTTTCACTCACAACTACAATAATAAATAAAGCAGATGAAAAACTTGTGTATATAGTTAGTTTAAAAATTTGAAAAAAAAAAAAGTAATTTTTTGTTTGTACGTATGTTATATTGATGCAAGAAGCAAATTCTCTCAACTACAGCAAAATATCCCAAATTCAAAAAAAAAGAGCATCCATTTTTTTAATTTTAACAAATTTAAGTTGTTTTTAATAAATCCATAATTTCTGTCTTTTTTTTGTCTATTTTCAATTGAAAAATTATTTACAGGCTACAATTTCGTTAGGAAATTTAATTTCTTAAGCACCATAATATTTCATAATAATAACCGGTAATGCCACACTTAGAGAAATCGAGAAAAATTCATCACTTTTATGTATGATGAAGTATACACACTAACAAAAAAAAACTCGTTAGAAAATCAATTATAAAATATAGGATAAAGATTATAAGTTATAACCAACCACGTCAGTTTCTGATAGTATATGTGCTCAAGAGTAAAATCTTGCGTTTATTATTAAATTAATAATAAATCGGAAAAAATGTACCTATAGTAAATAAAATATGTAGCAAAAGTTATACTATTTACGCAAAAATTATAAAAATATATATATTTTTATTGTTTTTTCTAGCGAAGAATAAACCACAAAAAATAAAAATATCTTAAATGAATAGATATTAAAAAGTTAAATTATAAGCTCTTTTTCCTTGCTTTGACCAATAGCTAATCTTGCTAAAGTCATCCATTTGGTACGGATATACAGAAATTATGTATTAGCCAGTTATCTGTTTTTGAATATTTGATGGTATATAAGATTGTAAGGAAATTCCTTGATATTAATTCTACGGTATTAAAAATTTTAAATAATAATAAAAAAAAATGCAATTCCTTTAGTTACTACCTATCATATTTATATTCTATAATAATTAATAAGAAAATAATATAAACTTGTTCTAGTTATTATCTATTTAGAGTTTATGTAGATGTATATGAAGGCCCGGAGAAAGTTGCAATGAAGCCCGTGCCAAACAATATTTCGCCAGCCTCTTTCTTGTTCAATTTGAATAATGAAAGAGTGAAGATTTCTCCCTATTAAAAGTATTTTTTTAAATTTTGATGAAATATCACAAGTCATCAAGAGCTATTTTTCACATCAGTATTTGAATTACATATTTATAATCGAACCAAGATTGTAATAAATTTGTTCATGTTTTAGGTCTAGGTAAAACAAGGTAGGTACCTAAGTTTGTTAATATGAAGCGTTTTCATTTTAATTTTCTTAATTTTTTTTAAAAATGAATTATTTAGGCGAATGAATAACCAAAAATAGTTTAAATTATATAATATATTATATATTATATGATGTATAACATATATATAATTAAATCCGATTTTCAATTTGAATACTATATATTAGGTGTATCAGCAATAATTTGTATGTCCTTCGAATGTCTTTCAAAAGTTGTATTTATTTAGGGCTTTCTAACTTCGTAAAAGGGATTTACAGATTGTTTTATTTTTGTCCACAATAAAATTTTATGAAGAAGAAAAAACCTAAAGGTCTTAAATAACAACTTTATTTTTTTTATGAATAATGTTAACACAAACGAATAATAAAACAATAGAAAAAAATAAAATGGTTATTTTTGAATCCTTCCATATAAATTTCTTACAATATTAATATAATTTTAAAAACTTAGCATAACATTGATGGAATTATATATTATGAAAAAAGGTTGAAAAAAGGAAACAGTAGTGTTCGTGAATACCAAGTTTTTGATATTTTTATTTCGGTAAATAAAGTATATATAATTGGCTAAATTTCGCATTTTAACCCAAATGCTTCTAACCATAGAAGAACTATGTTATTGGGATTGTAGTTCTTCCGCTCATGTAGCCTGACCTAATCTAAGGGCATTAGGCACCATCAGATTTAAAATATTCACACTACGCAATTTATTACATCTATGTACATATATAACATCTATAGGTATATTTTTACTACGGAAACTTAGATTTATTTCATTGGCGTAACTATGATAAATGGCCAATGAAACAAACAAAATGATGAGAAAGATTACTAGATTTTTTTAAAGCTTTTTGATGCATTGATCCTAAGTACGATATATTTAGAGCCCTATAGCCAGGGCTTAATTTCAGCTAGAACGGCGTTCCGTTTCTATTGCAACATAAAAAATTATTTTTATACCAAATATCCTATTTATGTTTTTTTAAAAGCCATTTAATAAAATCGATAAAATGTTAAAATTTCTATTAAATTTTTTTCTGGTAATGAAAATTTAATTTCTTAGCTTTATTTAGGAACGAAATGTGACAAAATTAAATAGTAGAAAAGAGCAAAATGCCTGTAAAAAAAATAAATTAAAGTCTATAAGGAATATAAGATTGATTAAACTTTTCATGAAAAAAAAAATCTATGATAATTTTTTTTTTAATGGATAATTTTTGTATAAATAGAAATAAAAAAAATTACAAACATTTTTGTTAGTTTTAGATTTGCGAAGGCAAATCTCGATTTAATTTTTGAATCTGTGAGCAGGTGAGCCTTCTTTATTAGAAATAAAAGACGATTTTCAATTTAATTCTTGAGTTTTATTTGTGCTTATTTATTTCAAATGTCGGCAGCAACGCAGCTACAAATTTCCTAAAATTTCATAAGTTTATAAAATATCATTTTACATGAATTATTTAATTAGGAATTATATTTACTTTTAGTGTTTTAAATCTTTTGCCTAGGTAATCTGCTACTAACTATGTTTTTGGATTGTAATCAATTACAATTGATTTCAATCGTTAAATTTATTTTAATTTAAAATTTAAAATTTTACTTTATTTGAATTCTATTCTACTATAAAAAATGATCGCAAATGACAATTCATTTTGACAGCAAAACATCACTACCTCCTTACTATGCGTTAGTTGGTTTTTAATATTGGCGTTTTAGCACAGTTTACTGTTCAGAGCCGTCACTGGTGGTGACACTCCCCCCTGGTATGGCAACGATATCATCTATTGGCTTACCCATATTATTGGATCTGACATCTAAAACTGCCAATTTTACCGCGGGTCTTGTATAAATTCCAGTTGCCGTCTGAACTGTGGCACTTCGTACTTGACCATCTTTGGATGTGTTAACATCTAGGACTATACCTTTCGACCAAGTATTACGTGGTCCCTTGTCATCAATTATAATTACAATATCATCCTTCTTTATTGGTGGAACTGGATGAAACCATTTGGATCTTTGCGTCAAAGTTGGCAAATATTCACGAACCCATCGCTTCCAAAAGGCATTTGCAAATCTTTGGGCGTTCATCCAATTTTTCCTTAAGACCTTCTGATCATCACTAAATTCACCCAATGGCTTCATTCCGTTTGAACTTCCCAATAAAAAATGATTTGGTGTAAGTGCTTCATCACTTTCATCTTCAATGGGCACATAAGTTAACGGACGAGAATTTAAAATGTTCTCTACTTCAATTAACATACTTTGTAGTAATTCGTCTGATGGATTCTTAGTGGGCATAATTTGATATAACGTCTTTTTCACTGATTGAATTAACCGTTCCCAACTTCCTCCCATATGAGGTGATAATGGTGGTATAAATTTCCACTTGGTTGTGGAGTTGGTAAATTCTGTGGATAATAGGTTTTGATCCAATTTCTTTACGGCCAATTCAAGTTCTTTCTCAGTACCATGGAATGTCGTGGAGTTGTCACTATAAAATTCGAGTGGTATGCCTCTACGAGAGATGAAATTTCTTAGGCTTAGAATGCATGAATCGGCTGTAAGACTGTGAACAACTTCAATATGAACTGCACGTGTTGTTAGGCATGTTAACAATACACCCCAACGTTTTTCGGTTCTTCTACCAATTACTATCTGCATTGGACCAAAATAATCAATCCCAACGTAGGAAAATGGACGGGTGAATGACTGTAATCTTGCATATGGTAATTCCCCCATTTCTGGTGGTTTTGGTGAAGCATTTTGAATTTTGCAGAGTTGACAATTTTTATATTCATTCTTTACAGCTGCTCTGAGTCTGCTAATAGAATATTTTTGACGAATTTCATTTACTACGGTTTCGTGATTATGATGATGATATTTTTCGTGGTATGATTTAATGATCAAAGTGGTGATAGGATGTCGTCTAGGAAGGATAATTGGCCTTTTCGTAAAAGCAGGTATCCCAATTGCTGCATCTATACGACCTTTGATTCGTAAAATGCCGATTTCATCTAAGTATGGAGACTGTTTGTAAATTGAACTTGATTTTTCAATTAAACATTTTTTATCATCTGGTAAATTTTTATTTTTTAGCAACACATTTATTTCTTCAAAATACGACTCATTTTGGGCTTGTTGATATAAGTAATTTTCAGCTTTACTGTATTCTTGTTGTGTTATTGGACCATTCAGTTTCTTTGTTGGTCTTATATTACACATTACATTGTGGCTGAACCGGTAAACGTAGGCAATGGATCGAACTAACCTTGACCATTTTGAGAATCTGTCGACATCAATTAAATTTGACATTACCGTAGCATGATGTTGTACGTGTGAAATTAATTCTTCTTCTGTGGGAGTTAACGGAAGAATATTTTGTGGCCATTGATCTTTTGGTAACCGTAAAAAGTCAGGTCCCGTGAACCACCTTCCACTTGATTTTAGATCAAATTTATTACTCCATTTGGTAGCTTCATCTGCTACATTTTGTTTGGATGGTAACCATCGCCATTCATTTACTTCAGTGGTTTCTAGTATTTCACCAATTCTAAATGCTACGAATTGTCGAAATGCTCTTTGATCTGAGTTTATCCAGCTTAAAACGGTTTTTGAATCGGTCCAGAAGTACCTTTCACTAATGTGGATTGAATGTGATGATTTAATACTAGAAGCCAATCGTGTTCCTAATATAGCAGCTTGTAATTCCAACCGTGGAATGGACAGCATTTTTATTGGGGCTACTCTTGTTTTAGCTCCGATAAGTGAGCACTCAATATTTTCATTTTCACCAAATCGAAAATATGCTACAGCCGCATACGCTTTATCGCTGGCGTCAACAAACATGTGCATCTGTACTTTATCTTTATTGATGTCTGGCTTATTTATATAACATCGGGGTATTCTGACGATTTCAATTTTCGGAAGCAACTTTATCCATGACATCCATTTTCTAAATTGATTATCATTGATTTCGTCATCCCAGTCGATTGATGATTTCCAAATATCTTGTAATAAAATTTTTAAATAAATTAAAAAGTTTGCTATTAGTCCAAGTGGATCATAGATTCTCATTAAAATTCTCAATACTTCTCGTTTGGTCGGGCGTCGTTTTCCGGTCAAAATATCTTCATTCAATTTGTTATATTTTATTGGATAACTGAATGTATCTGATGAAGTTGACCACCACATTCCCAGGACCTTTTCAGAACTATTTTCGGAATCTACATTTAAGTCTTTGTCATTATTTTTCCCTCCAAGAACTTGTTGAACCTTTATTGAATTAGAAAGCCAATCACGAATCTCAAATCCACCTTGTTGATGTATAAATTTAACATCATTTGCCAGTTGGATGATTTCATCTTCTGAATCCATACTATCAAGTAGATCATCCATATAATGATTTTCTATAATAGCTGTTACTGCTCTTGGATATTGATTTTCATATTGCTTTGCATTTTCATTTTTGATGTATTGAGCACAACTGGGTGAGCAGGATGCACCAAATGTCATGACATCCATCATGTAAATGTCTAATTCTTGATTAATGCTATCTCGCCATAAAAAACGCTGGGAATGACGGTCTTCATCTTTCACCTGGACTTGATGGAACATTTCCCGTATATCAGCACATATAGCATATTTTTTCTCACGAAATTTATTTAGAACTGATGGTAGTAATGTTAGTTGATCCGGACCCTTCAATAACATAGAATTCATTGATATACCGTTAACTTTAGCTGCTGCATCCCATACCATTCGAACTTTGCCTGGTTTGTTTGGATTTGTAACCGTGAATATTGGAAGGTACCAAACTCTTGAATGGAAAGCGCTGAGTTCAATTTTAGATAACTTATGGATATATCCCTTCTCTTCATGTTCTCTTATTTTATTTTTTAATGTGTCGGCTAGATCTGGTTCTCGAATCATTTTCTTTTCCAAGCATTCAAATCTTTTCTTAGCCATATGAAAACTGTCGGGAAATAATACTTCATCATATTTCCATAAAAGACCAATTTCATATTTGTTATTAATTTTCTTTGCAGTTGATTTCATAATTTGCAGAGCGCGCTCGTCTTCTTTTGATGTTAATGGTTGGCTTGGCTTGGTTACTCCCAGATTATCAAGAGATATATAGTCCTTTACAACTTGCTGCAATTCTTCATTTATAGTGTGATTACAATCGCAAATATGGTAATTGCCATACACTTGTTGCGAAGTCGCATTTTTTGTTAAAGAACCGTATACGTTCCAACCAAGACGTGTTTTTACAGCAATGGGCTCATTTTCATTGCCTTCTTTTATTTTAAGACTTGCTCCTAAATTTGTATTATCTAATCCAATTAAAATGCGTGGGATTGCACTTTCATAAGAATCTATTGGTATACCTTTTAGGTATCTATATTTTGCTGTCAGTTCTTCAGCTGAAATTGTCTGAGATGGTAGATCTAATGAGCGAACTGTATGTGCGTTTGTAATTGAATATTGTTTATTTTTTTCATTTATGGCACTGATTTTTAAATTTACTAGATGAGAATCTTTTTCGAATCGCTGGGTATTGGCTGTCCATTTCAAGCATAATGGTTTCAGCTTTCCGTTCAATTTTAATTCTTCTGCTAATCCTTTCTCTAGTAGAGTTAATGATGAGCCTTCATCCAAAAAGGCAAAGGTATTAATTTTATAATTATTTTGGCCATATAAACTTACAGGAATTATTCGGTATAAAATAGTTTGATTTTTCAACTGATGAGTGCAGCTATACTGGTTTGCAGCACATTCAGATTCTTGACTTGTTTCATTTTGTTCTTTTTTGTCTTTATGTAATAATGGATGGTGTCGATATTCACAGCCATTTTTGCCACATAATTTATTGACTTTACACTTAGAATCTTTATGTTGTACTAAACAAGTTCGACATAATTCATTTTGTTGTACTGCTTTCCATTTTTGGTTCAAACTCATCTCATGGAATCTTTGGCACTGTTTGACTGTTGAACAACATTCATTACAAACAGGACATCTTGCTTCATCATTTTGCATCGAATCAGTTTCTGAGTGAGTATGAACAGAATGCTTTGATTTATTTATTTTGTCATCCCTTTTGTTTTCACTAACTAGTTTTGGAATATTGATTATGACTCGACTTAAATTTCTTGAACGTTGAACTATCCACGAACTAAAAGTTGCTATGGTGATATTATCGGTAGTGGAGATGTAATTTGACCAATCTAACTTTAATTGAATCGGTAGTTTATCAACCATCTCTTGTAATAATATTGGATTGTTAAAATAATTAGATAAATTTGATGCCACCATGGTAGCACATAAATTTTCAACTGAAAACGCAAATTTAATTAAACTTTCCACTTTTTCTATTTTCGGTGGTGGCTCTGCTTTTATTTTCTGAATCAGAGTCTGGATTATTATTTCTGGTCTACCATATAACCATCTTAAAGTTTCAATTATACCCGGTACATTTGATGGCAGCAACAGTCTACTTTTTACACATTCTAATGCTTCCCCTTTTAGGCTTCTCTGCAGCCGGATTAAATTTTCATCATTTGAAAATCCACACATTCGAGTTGTATTTTCAAATCTAGAAATGAAAAGTGGCCAATCTTCAGGTTGCCCATTGAAAGTTGGAAGATCTTTCACCAACGCTTGTCTGGATGCCAATTGCCTTGAATTCAGTTGTGATGCATCATCATATGACATGCATTCGTCTTTTGTTGACATATCATTCTTTCCAGTATAAACTTTATTTGTACTTGTTTGATTTTTGATATTATCATTTTGACGTGGTGCTGTATTTGTGTCATAGTATATAGGATATTGCATGCGATTTGAATTTATATGTTGATTGGTATCATAGGTATATGTTGGAGGCGGTAGTATAAAATTAGAATAACTGTACATACCTGGTATGCTGACTGGATGTTGTTGCAATTTTTGGTATGAACTTCTTACTATTGGTTGACTATTATTGTTGCTATTATTGTAGAAACCTGTTGGTTGACTGTTAAAAATTTGAGAAGTTGGAAACACCTGTGGTACTGGAATCGAATATGATGGAAGTCTTGATTGTTGATATGACTGAGTTAGCGCTTGTTGCACATAGGAACCGAAAGTCTTGATACTGGTGGTTATTACAGGTTTACTATTAATGGTTGTTGTTACATGTTTATTGCTGATGTCGGTTACAACATATTGATTGTTGACATTAGTTTCAGTGTTCACATTTTTTGTGGCGTTTGTAACATACCGATTGGTGGTACATTGATTTGCCGCTAATCTACCATTTGAATTAACCCAACCTTGAATACTTTCTGTTACTTCATTTTCGCCTGCTGAGCCAAGTGAATCGTTTCCATCATCATCGCTTTGATCGATAGTTTTTTCTAGTATAGAATATCGCTTTTCTAAATATTCTTTTTCGATCTCATGTTGTGCTTCGAGTTTTTCCAGTTCAAATACCAACCTCTTGTTTGTGCGACCTCTGATTGACAAACTTTCGTAACTACCTGAGTTACTATTTTCTTTCGAGCTGTGTGATGGATTTGTTGTTTTTGCTTTGCAATTTTCACAATTCCATTCTACTTTCTTAATGTCGCTTGAAACATTTACGCATTCATAGTGAAACCATTTCTTACATATTCCGCATTCAACCATATCGCAATATGAATCTGGTTTTTCACACTTTTGGCAGTTGAATTCTTCCGATCCTGCATGTACTGATGAATTCAATTTTTCACTCATGTTATCGGATTTTTTGTAGGAATAATTTGATGAATTTTTATAACCTAAAAATTTTCTGGATTTCACAACGTGTTGTCCAGTTAGAATTTAATTTCTTTTAATGATAAAAGAAATTTGTAGAATGTTAGTTTTAGATTTGCGAAGGCAAATCTCGATTTAATTTTTGAATCTGTGAGCAGGTGAGCCTTCTTTATTAGAAATAAAAGACGATTTTCAATTTAATTCTTGAGTTTTATTTGTGCTTATTTATTTCAAATGTCGGCAGCAACGCAGCTACAAATTTCCTAAAATTTCATAAGTTTATAAAATATCATTTTACATGAATTATTTAATTAGGAATTATATTTACTTTTAGTGTTTTAAATCTTTTGCCTAGGTAATCTGCTACTAACTATGTTTTTGGATTGTAATCAATTACAATTGATTTCAATCGTTAAATTTATTTTAATTTAAAATTTAAAATTTTACTTTATTTGAATTCTATTCTACTATAAAAAATGATCGCAAATGACAATTCATTTTGACAGCAAAACATCACTACCTCCTTACTATGCGTTAGTTGGTTTTTAATATTGGCGTTTTAGCACAGTTTACTGTTCAGAGCCGTCACTGGTGGTGACAATTTTCATTTGTTTTCTTTTATTGTATATTTTTGTCACTCAATGGTAATAAACTTTGTTGATTATAGTAAACAATTAATCAAAGATCCAATTGAAGGCTCGTAATAATTTGAAACAAAAATAAGATAAATTTTTGTCCTGTTTTGAAGAAAAAATGGAATATATTTTTAGCTCCCTAATCCTAATTTGATTTGACTTGGGTACTAAAAGAAAAAAGAAATTTAAAAGTTTTAGTTAAATCCTAATTCAATTGATTATTAAATTATAATGAATAAATTTATGGCATAATGGTTTAACAGAACTAAATGCAGCACAACACTGTGGACTTTTATGTAAGTGTAAGTTTTCTCCCCGTTTTAAATCAACAATGAAAAACGAAGTTTCACGCTGAAATAGTCATAAGAAGAATAACATTTCTGTACTGCTTTCGATCATATCAATGCCCATATTTGCGAAATTTTGTTTACTTTCATCGAAGCTAAAGAAAACGTTCATCGAAGCTAAAGAAAATATCTCGCTGATTCCAGATTTGGCATCTAGAAGTTCTCAACTGGTTAAGGGTCCAAATACATATTTATATAAAATTAATATTAGATCAAGCGTAGATCAAGGTGACCACCAGGTTGATTTTGTTCCCGAAAAAAAAGTTGCATAGCGAACAAATAACGTAATAAAGAGATCTCACAGTTAAAATTGCTTCTTAAAAGGCAGATACTACCGTGAAGAAAAGCCTTACTTAGCGAAAAATAACGTAAAAACTTGGACCCACCCTGCGTTAAATTTTTAAAATTTATAAAAAAATAATTTGTAAATCCAAACAATGCAGCATTATAAATAGTCAGGTAGGACTTTAAGTTTTTGCTGTCGTCTAATCCCTAAGTCAATTTCATCTTATTGTTCCTTATCAATTATAAATCACCTCTAACAATTTACTGATCCCCATCGTCTATCTATCTGTTTATGTTTATCTATCTATCTTAATTTAATTTTATATAGAATACTTCACCACGAAAATTATTAAGTCAATGGCCTCGTAAGCTTTATACAAAGGAATCAAATTTTTATACAAATAATTATATTATAATGTAATGTATTTTTTCTCTTTTTAATATAAATAAAATAGGTATTTTCTGTTTTATTCATAAATTATTTTTGTGGTAAATTTAAAATTATCAATTTATAATGAACTTTATTATTGTAGGAAATTAACTAAAACACTTTTTTGCTTGAAGATAAATTTACTTTTGAAAAAATTTTCTTTTTCTGTTTACTTTTTATTATTTTCTTTTCAAACCAATGTATCAATTTAATTTTTTTTTGTTATTTTTCTTTATTTATTTTTCTTTTTTATTTTTATTTTTTAAGAAAAAGCTTGGAAAACACAAAAAAAAAAAAAACATTAACTTTTTTTTTTATTTTCTCATTTCTCAGGCCAAAGACTTTTTCCAAAACAATCTTTCATCATTCATGCATTGAAGATAATAAATTGAATCAGAATTTTTTTTTTATTTTATTTCTTGTTTATTAACAAAACGAACATTCATTTTCCGTTATATATGTATATGTACATACATACATACGTATGTATAAAAATTAAACATGTTTATAATTTTTTCGGTTTAAATTGTTAATAAACACCATTTCAATAAAAAGAGATAGTTAAAATAAATTTCTGGGGCAAATATTATTAGAGAGTATGTCTTTTGGTGACTGGCTATTTTTAACCCATTGTCCAGCTAAAATGAAAAAGTTTGTCTGTTATCCCGAAATATAAATAACAGACTCCTCACCACATTTGATTTATGTGATACTGTTCTTTTTTCTTTCTATTATATTAGGCCATTAGGGTCTTGTTATCATAGACAAGATACGGTTTGAATTATGGCCATGCACATTAATACATATATGCATATTGATATTGGAATATAAAAAATAGAGAAAAAATTGCATTTTTTATAAGGGCAAAGATGTAAGTAAGTTTTGATTAAAATTAAAATAAAAATTTAATTTCGAGCTTGAAATATATTGAAGAATGGATGATTAAAATTAAAAAAAAAAGTTAAAATATCTGCTACATCACTATATTATAAGACATGTTAATTTTGGATGTATAAGAAAGACAATGGAAAAAAAAGCAGGTATTTTCACTAAATTTTATTTTAAATATGAAAATGTTATATTTTTAATTAAAATTGACTTAATCTACCAAACATACTTAATGTACTGCAAAATACAAAATTAAACATATTAATATACATATTAACATAATATTATCAACTAATAAAAAATATCGTTAAATGTTATTCCACTTCTTACAGCTAAAGAAAGATGTTTATCCTTGAGGTCACTAAACCCAGTAGACCAACAACAAAATAAAAAAATCCTTGTATAAAAAGATTTAAAACAACTTATCAAATAAAAGTGTAAGATTTCGTTAAAGAAAGTAGAAGATTTTCACATGAAAATTAAAAAATGTAGAAAGAAATACTTTATTTTTAGTTTATTTTGTTTGCTATGATGACTATCTCACTCTTTAAGGATTTTATTTTATTGATCCTTTTGTTTTTTGTTATTAAAGGTTTTGTAGGTATTTAAAAAAAAATGCTTTGGATGATAATATAATGTCACATATGGCATATAACTTATTTTAAACAATGCGTTAATAGAAATACCAAATGTTTCTTTATTAGTCGATTACAATACGAATAATGATAATGATTCCAAATTCAGACTCTACATATTTGTATAAACTACGCTATATTTTCCAGAACCTTGATGTTGATAAGATAATCCTTACGATTGCGAATATTGCTTCATGAAACAATTTTTTTTAAATATTTAAATAAATAATATACATATAATT
The DNA here is from genome assembly GCA_964007475.1 of Hybos culiciformis. Classification (NCBI taxonomy): domain Eukaryota; kingdom Metazoa; phylum Arthropoda; class Insecta; order Diptera; family Hybotidae; genus Hybos; species Hybos culiciformis. Next base: position 516,789 of record OZ023273.1, on the reverse strand, counting down.
TTTTAATCATTATACTCATTAAATTAAAATAAAATATTTATATTTACCAAATTAATTTATAAGATGAAGAAAATGTTCACATACCTGGAAAATAAAATACATGTTAATTAATTGAAAGGTGTATTTAATACTTATTGTGAATAACTATTTATAAACATATAAAATTTATTTTGCACGGATTTATAAATTTTTGCTTCATGTGATCATTAGCTTCAAAAAACTCATTTTTAAAGTATTAAGTACGTATACGAGAAGTTAGAAATTTATAAAAAACTTAACTTATAATCTAAATTATTTGTGTACAACAATTTTATTAAAACTTTTTGGTAAAGTTTGAATGTATTTCGAACAAAATAAGTATCGATTGTGCCTAGAAATTGGAACTGGGGGCTGAGAATGGATTTCGATAAATATAAGTATACGAGTGTAATATGAATTGAATGAAACTAAAAAAAAATCCAACCCTTATTGTGACCAAAATTGAAACTGAAAAAGCCGTTTGAAAAAAAATGAATGTGCACATATTTTATGGGTAATGGATACAAATCGATTGTAGTAACCCAAAAAAATGATTTTATCGTTGAATAAAAAAAGGATATTTCATTTATTATGTATGCAGTTTAATATTTTTATATATTAATTCTTATTCTGCTGGGTAACTAAAAAAAAACTTAAATTAAAGATTCACTTCAATTTTTAAAACTTTTGATTGACATAAATAGGAAACATATTGCTCCCGTGTCAATTTAAAAATTATGTTTCCAAGATGACATTAAATATATTTAATGTCATAGATAAGTCATAACTGAAGGGAAAATTACAAAAAAAAAGTTATTGGATAGAAACTTACTACGTATATAATGCCGTATTTTCTAACGCATTATAATGATATTAAAAAACAGGATAAAATTTTCCGCATTTGATATGTGGATTCAGATTTTGAACTCGCATATCAAGTTTACATTTATAATTATATGTATGTAAAGTGTGAAGAATTGTTTTCAAAGTGAAGTTTAGTTCGCCCATTCATTATTCAGTCACTTATCAGAGTCAAAGGACCCGATCGAAACAGACTTTCGGCTATCCATATAGTTTAATACTACTTGCTAAAAAATCGTGCAAATTCCACCAAAATAAATAAGTGAATCAGAATTATAGTGAATCAAAATAAATTTGAATGAATAGAAACACATTTTAAATTTCAATACATATAGACTTTTAATTTTACAAGGATTTAAAAAAAAAATTTATAAAATCCATAAAAATTTAAAATGACCAGGACTAAAAATTTTAAATTCAAAATTTTTTTATGCAAATAATTTTTTTTTCCATGTAAATTTAAAAAAATTTTAAATATCCATTGTTTGTATGCAAAAATTAACTTTCAATGGAACTACTGTATATATAAAGTATAGCTCGTATAGTACAATTATACACAAGGGATTCCTTTATTTTTTTTTTTAAACATTTCGTCATTGATGAAAATTAAATTCATTTTAAAAATTAAATTCATCAAAAATTCAAAACAAGGTCAGTTTTTCGTTTCGGATATAGTTTCGTTGTGTTTCGTTTTATGATGCATTCTATTGTTTAGTAAGTTTACTGTAGACCTTTAGCAATGAGTGTATTGTATACTAATTGATTTATAACTATTTTTATTTATATTGAATAAAATATTATAATTTGTTAACACAGAAAAATTTTTAAATTAACGCGCAACCAAAGATGTTTACGACTTTCAATGAACATAAGATACATTATGTGTATATATAAGATATGACTAGCATATTCAAAATAAAAAAATGAAAATGATTAAAAGTCTCTAAGTTTTTATTCAAAACAAAATGTTATATCCATGGTTGACAGATTAACATTTCGATCAGGCTCAGACGCTTTCATTGATTTATAGCCGGCTAGGTCAGGCAGCCGTCAATTTTCGGCAAAGCCGCCGCCACGAATTTATGATGATTATTCATGAATAGCCGCTAGACGAATTTTAAAAAACAATGAGCCAGCCACGAAATTGGCTTGCAGATACTAGTAGGATTAATTACTGAAAAAATATATCTATTTTTTAAAAAAAAAAAAATTATTTTTTTTATTTTTTTTTGGTTTCGAAAAATTTTTTTTGTTCCAGCTTTTTTAAGCCATTTCCACCCAGCCGCAGCCACGATTTTAAAATTTGTTAAGCCGCAGCTGCAAAAATTAAAAATTTGGCGAATGGGCCGCCGCCGCACTAAAAATGACGGCGTCTGAGCCTGATTTCGATACTCAAATTCGAAACGTGCACTATTCGATGAAAAACAATGCAATCGTCAAAAAGACAGAAATATTAAAAATTTAATCTTAATTTCAAATTTATTCACATAAATATAACATAGTACTTATGATTCCTAAAATTATTAACCTACGTCAAACCATTATTTTAGAGAACATGTACAAATTGTATATCATAAAAAAATACTGTGCCACACGTGCACAATGTTATACCAGAATGTATATAAACAAAAATTTGATAATAAAACTCAATATAGTTATAGTTAAAGTTTATTATTACACTATGTATGTGCTGTACGTACGTAAGCATTGTCAATATAAAATATCAAAATTATTGAAAATCTCGATGTTTATATTTAATAGACCAGTTTTTTTTCTGAAAAAAAAGTTCTGTCAAAATATTATCGAAGAAAATTGGCTTGACACTAGGTTACTAAGCTCCGTCGTCAAAAATGCATTGTACAAGAAAATCTACAGATTTCAGTTTTACTTCATTTAATATTAACTGTCAAAAACCAAAAAAAAAAACGATATCCAAAAAAATTAAATTAATCTATTGTGATATTTATTAAAATTACATTTTTTCTCAATAAAATACGATTTGTTCAATATCCTTTCTTTCTGACGACGGACGCGACGATGTGAAACAATTTAAGGAACAAACATTTCCACAAATTTACTTCTTTTTTATTTATAATAGGAAGCAAATTGAAATTAAAATTATTGCTGAACAAAAAAATTGTTCATTGTGCTCATGTAATCGAAGGATCTATGTGATAGTTTATTTAATTGAATTTTTGATAACTGATTAATAAAATAATATGTTCTACCTGTAAAGAAATTGTGATATCTACGACTTTGAATTTTTAAATTTAAAAAAAATCATTTCTATTCAAAGGAATAATAATATTAATTCAAACAAACTATATATTTATGTGTATTAGTGGTGGGATTCAGCCGGTTCTTAAAATATTTAAGATTCGCGCGAACCGTTTTTGTAGGTTCGCGAAAATAGCCTGAAAAAGTTTTGAAATAACTATTCACTGTTTTAACAGTCCCTCCGTGGCAATTTCTCAACTACTCAAAGAATATATATATATATAAAAAAAAAACAAATGTTTAACGAAAAATTTCAACACAGTTTTTAATAGTTGCATTTCAGACTGGTAAAGCACCGCTTATATTCGTTATTTTTTTTGTATGGTATACAACCAAATACTTGACTTAACTGAAAAAAGTATATTTTTTATTATTATTGATTTTTTTTTTTAGAATATTGACAGTATGTTATAAAAATTCAATTTACTTATTATATTACCATTTTATTGTTCTTTTCTTATTCACCTAAAAAAAGACATTCAAAATCAAGAAAAAAATAGCCTGAAAAAGTTTTGAAATAACTATTCACTGTTTTAACAGTCCCTCCGTGGAAATTTCTCAACTACTCAAAGAATATACAATTTAAATTTACACTGAAATTTGTATTAAAAATTTGACAAGCGTTTTACTTATTTATCTGAAAAATCTCCTTTTTCTTTAACTATGTTATGTGAATACTGTGAGTAAAGAACTAAATAAGAGTAAAAATATGCTTTTACAAAGTATTAAACGTGTAACAAGCAAGCCTGTTTTGAAATTACAACATTTGGAAACATCATCTAAAAATTTATGAGTTTTTATGAAGGAGAAGGTATATATATGTTCTGGAAAGGTCTTTAGAATCTAATTTAAAACAACTTTTTAGAGGATTCGAAACCACGAAAAAAATTGTACTCTTTTTTTTTACGGGATGCGAACCGGTTGTTAAATGTTTTGAATCCCACCACTGTGTGTATTGTATATATTTTGCTAACCATACCGGAAAAGGTTCACAGAAATAAATAAAAAATAAATTTTTTCTTGATTTTGAATGTCTTTTTTTAGGTGAATAAGAAAAGAACAATAAAATGGTAATATAATAAGTAAATTGAATTTTTATAACCTACTGTCAATATTCTAAAAAAAAAAATCAATAATAATAAAAAATATACTTTTTTCAGTTAAGTCAAGTATTTGGTTGTATACCATACAAAAAAAATAACGAATATAAGCGGTGCTTTACCAGTCTGAAATGCAACTATTAAAAACTGTATTGAAATTTTTCGTTAAACATTTGTTTTTTTTTTTTCTTATGCTTAAAAAGCATTTCAGTAACAAATAAAGTTCAAAATTGTATAGGTACAGTTAAATATTAAAAATGTTTAAAAAAAAATTTACATAATATTCGTCAGTTTGTTGTTTCTGTATTATTCTAATCTAAATAACCATTTATTAATAATTTTTCTTCTTTTTATTTTTATTTTTAATGTATAGGTACCCATAATTCTATTGTTTTAAAAACTCTTATTATCATTTTTGGAAATTACCAAACCATGAATTTTCTTACTACAGGCATGATAGCATTATGTATTAATATAAATTTTACCTTTTTGTTCCAAGGTAAAACTTTAATTTTTAAAATAATTTCTCGCTGCGGCAAAAAAATTGCGACAAGTTGTAAGACTGTAACATTAACCATTCACATTTTAGATTTTTAAAGTTCCATCTACCGATATAATTTTGAATATTTAACAGAATAGTATTCTCCATCGAAAATTAATAGATTTATTGTCGTTACAATTTCGTCATTTATATAATTTTTTTTTTAATATTTTAAATATAACCATAGATAAGATATAGTAATAGATGGCCCACTCAAAAGATCTACTACAGCGCCTGGTGGATTTGTGGAGGGAAGGTGAACTAAAAAAATAAAATTTTTGTAGGTGGCAATTTATTTCTAATATTTCAAATAAAATTATTAAAATTCAAATTTGCAGGAAAAAAAGGAGATTATGAATAAAAGATAAATTTATTTTTATAGCAAATTTTTTATTTTCTTAATTTTTTTAGTTCATATCACATTGTGTTCTAACATTTTCACTTAAAATTCTATTTATTTTATTGCAATAATTATTAATTAATAAATTAAATGTATAATCTTAAATTTATTATTATTATTATTATTAATCTTAAATTAACTTAAATTCCAATAAATCCAACTTTGTTTTTGTTTTTTTTTTAAATAAAATCCACAATTAAAATTTAAATATATTCAACTTTTTTATTTATTTATTTATTTCTACCAGATATTTATAATTTTTTCTCAAAATAAATCACCTACACGTCCAAACGCTTTTATTTAAAAAAAATAATAAATAAGAAAAAAAGCTCAGCCGGCTGGGTTGACAATAAAACAAAACGTAAACAAACAAGAGCGCCGCATGTGGTTGAAAGGTGAAACACATTAAGAAAACTGAAATTAATTTTGTTCTAAGTGAACCTACCATGAATATAACCACATCCCGTATTCTAAATCGACTGTATAAATTGTACATAAATTTGGATGATATGAAAAGAAACTTCAACTAAGTATAAAATTCAACTAAGAAAAGCACTATTTGCACAGTGATTCTAATTATTGAAGTCTAAAACAAAAAACACTTGAATGATAAGTACAACAAATCAAATCTTATGCTTTATTCACTAATTACCCTTAATTATTTAAAGGAAAAAAAAAACTTTGGCGTAGGAGGTTGAAGATATTGTATATAAAATATTTATTCCATCCAAAAGCTAATAAACTTGCTTTTATTTTTTCTTAAAAAGAGACTAAGAAAAGAAAAATCGATATTTTAATATCTTTTTAAGTGTGAAAAAAAATTTTTTTTTCCTCTTTAAAAATAAAAATCTGAATGAAAGAGAATAAGTATTATACAATACTATATGTATAATATAACGATAACGTATTTAAATAAAAAAAATCCTTATAGTTAAGGTCATCCATTGACCATGAATTAAAACTAAAAAAAAACAAAAGTATCTTGTAGTAAAATGAAAATTCAGAACACGAATTGAGACTTTTCCACTCCAAAATTGCAACATAGAATGAATATAAAGATCTCAAAGCCAGAAACTTAATCAAATTGAATAATACTGAAATTTTACTTTTTTTATTCATTTAATTTGTTAATTATTTATTTTGTCTTAAAATGTTTATTCAAAACTTAAAAGACTAATTTATTTCTTTTTCATCATTGTATTTGTCTGGATTTAATTCGAAATAATATTCGTGTAGAAACAGATTTGTCATTATTTTTTTTAATAAATTTTAAAGACTTTTTTATTTTGATTTATTTAATTGCAGAAATTACTTCTTTAATAAGTTAAAAAAAAGTACATACAGTCATTGTAGACATTATGTAGGAGTAAGTGAGTTTATTTAATTGAATTTTTTATATAAAGACTTTTTATTAGCCAAGATGCGCTGTGCTCTAATTATTACAAAGCAATTTTAAAATATTTTCAACTCGACTCAAGGTCGTGATCAGTGACCAACAAAATTACAATCTTTGGTATTGAAATCGTGAGTAAATTATAATACGTCGAATAGATAAGTCATTTTGACTCTTGCAATCTATCTTAAATTTTAAACTAAACAATTATCATAAAGCACACATTCATTTCATTAAATTTCAATGTCTTACAATGCATAAACATTACTGTGGTAAGATCTCGAGGTTTGACTACAATATTGTACCAATTCAGATCCGCTAGTATTTCTGTACCCAATTTATTTTTTAGCAATTTCATACACTTCCCGTAAAAATATTGAAATTTTAAAGATGCCAGAAACTATCGTGAAATGTTAAAATTTTAAATAATCAGAAATGTTTCAATAAAAATTAAATTAAAGAAAAAGTATTAGAAATTATTAAATTGTTGGAAGCAAAATGAAAAATAGTTTAACTTGATTGAAGTTGAAATTATTTAATTTATAATAATTTTCAATGTACTTTGTACATGTACATTCATAGTTGTATTTAAACACGGAATAAAGAAATTGTCAACAAGACGGAATAAAAATGTGGGTGCTTTGATGCTTCATGTTATTTTACTTACGAGTTACCTTAAACTATTTATTTTTAATATTATAAAAATAAAACTCTTAAAGTGATAATTTCCTCAATTTAAACTATACAAATAAATTGCACTATTAAATAATTTTGTGCGCGAAAGAAAAGTAAATTGTGTTCAATTTAAATAAAAATTAAGAATTTTGTTTCACAAAAACTTCTTAAAATGGATTCAGTTTTCAACAAAGATGATTATGTCGAAGAATAAGGTTTATCGTAGAAACCAAGTTCGTTACATTGTTATATTAGTTTATGCATATCTTTTTCAAGGGGAGGGAAGATTAGATGCTACATATCGATCATGCCCTTATATTATTCTACAGGAACTTTGGTTAGCTTGAATCGAATTTAAATATGTAAAATAACTGAGAATAGATGTATAAAAGTGATAAAAAAATTTTATCTTTAAACTCAAAATAATAAAATATTATATTAGAATATAAAAAGAAAAATGCATTTCTATTTGTTTAAACTTTCCCATATAAATACTATTATGTTCATATTACATTATGTTGATATGTACTTCCTCTGTCTTTATCTGTTCTTCCAACTAGAATTTATTAATTAGATAATTTACCTACATATACACATAACTTTTAATACTTATACTACCATTTCAGTGTGTTTGAAAATTCAGATTCTGAAGAATTGAATCCAAGCCCAACACAGAAGCATATTATTCTATTTATAACTATGGTTATTCTATTTATAACTGGTAACGGCCCAGAAAAGCTAGAAAACAGCAGTTGTACTAGCAAGTATTTAATCAGTAAATAATTTAGTAGATAGGGAGACGGTTTCAAAGTAAACCAGAAATTAATGGATATTTAAAGCATTATATTTAATATATTAGCGATGTTCCCTTGAATTTTTTCCTAAATTTATATTGCCTATTTACATGAGAATTGTTGTTGTTTGTATAAAATTTGTCATAAAATACGTAAAAAAAATTATGAAAATATAATCGCCAAGGGGCTATTATATTTGATTATTTTCCAAATGTCGAATAAATTCGATGAAAATAAAATAAAATTGATTTGAACCTTCAATAATAAATTAAAAAATAATTATTTATGTAAATTGATTATATTTATATCTTTTATAAAATTTTAAAGCGTTGTAAAAACTTTGTTCAGTTCAAAAATTCATAAATTGCGTAAAACATTTAATTCATAATTTACGAAAAATTCAAGTGAACAATACTTATTAAAATTTTACAGTATTTTAATATGTAAAAACTTAACAACAACAACAAGATATTTCGAATATTTTGAGATCTGTGTTATCTCTCAAAAAAAAAATTTGTAATTGTCGACTAATTAATTTTCGTAGTTTTAAAATATTTTTAGATCGGTGTTAACTCACAGTCAAAAATTTAATAATTGTTAATTTTTATCCTTTCCATAAGATAACAATGGATAGCAGTTTAATAATTATATAAAATTTACAAAATGTTAAAATTAATAACATATTTTCAATTAACCTAATCAATATGAAATGAAGAGAATTCACAATAATATTGAAATATCTATCAACCTAACCTAAATATAATTATTAGCACAACTCAAAAAATTATTAAAAAATGGTTTCAAGTTAATTTTTTTATATAAATTTCTCTAGCTTCATCTTATTAATAAATATTAAAAAATAAAATGAAAACTAAAAATTGGTTGAAAGTAATTTTAACAAAAATCGATTAATAATGAGTTTTTCCAAACACTAAATTAGCTTGTTTGTTTATTTCCTATGTATACTAAACTATGTTTGTTTTATTGTGGTTTTTTTATAGCTTAAAATACTTAATGACGTGCAAGATTTTATCAAACAATCAATATGTAAATATGTATATTTTTGGCATTATTATTATTGACATTATTGTATTTTGTACTATTATTATAATAATGTTTAACATATATGACATTGTACTACGTATACAATAAATATTAATGAAAATTATGTCATTAGTAATAAAGTTACATTCCTTGATGTCCGTTTGAAGACGAAAACTTTAATTTTGTGTATAATATAAACGTCATGCGTACTTTCTGTTAATATTTCAAAAATAGTACAGATTCATAACTACAATCGAATATTATGATAAATTTTATGAAACATAAAGTCAATTGACGTTATATCCCATTGACGTTGTGACGCTTTTGCTACTTTCCTATGTTACTTTGAAGATCTAAGTTACAACGCAAGTATTATGAAGAAAAAGAATATTGAATTATCAAAAAAAAAATTGAACTTATTTAGTTTTTGTCCAGTCTTGTAAAATTAAAATTTTTCCTTTTTTTGTTGTTATATACATAACAACTAAAAAATGTGAATATACAATATAGATAATAATATTTATGTACAAAAAAGAATTGTTAAAAAATATCGAATTACCTGTGCATTATCCTTTCAGCATTTAATAATTCTTTAAAATTTTCAATTAATAATAATAATTAATGAATAAAATAATGATTGTCTGGAACTTATTCAAGTGCAAGGCTACGAAATTGCTTCAATATTATTTGATATTTTATCAAGTTTCTTACACAGTATTCAAATAGTTAACAACATTTTTAATTGATTTTTTTTCACATTCCTATATTTTGTCAATGTAAAATCAAAAATATTGCATTGAATTAAATTTTTTTTATTGAACTTTGGTTCTCGTATGGTTGTAGTGTTATAAAAATTTACGCAGAGTTATTTTTCAAAAATAGAATTTTTCCTTAAACGAGACAAGTCAACAAATGAAAATTCATACAAATTCCAGTTTAAGATGTGCATCTAGCCTACGACCTTAGAGGTGTCGACCGCGCTGTAAGATATCGACAATACAACTTCAACATGAAGGTCGACTGTGATTATAAATTTTCTAATTTCACACAATTCACATAGTGAGAATATTTTAATTGATATTAAAAAGAAACATATATCGTTCGTTTTAATTATTAATCCTAATCCTGAAAATAAACACATTAATTACAATAAAGGATGCGAAATCACTATGACATTTTTTTTAATTTAGTATAAAAGAATAAATAGAATTTTTGTAAGTCAATTTTCAGCATTGTTTTTTGTTGTAGTGGAAAATAACACGGTTTTTAATATAAATGTTTATCAAAGTCAGTATTTTTAAATTAACTTATATTTTAATGAAATTTGATAATGTATAGAAATAAATTCTTATAATTGATAAATTCTCGTGTTTCACTTTATTTAAATAAAGATGACCGCACAACCAAAATAGAAATGTGAATTCGGGAAAATTTTTGGTTAAAATCAGATTTCTTGCCATCCAATTTTCTTTGATAATTTAATACCTTGAGGCTTAAACTGGGTATCTGACATGATGACAAATAAATCATAGATTTAAATTTACATGAATCTTTCTGGCTTTTTTTTTTTGTTATTTAAAAGTTTTTTTGAAGTTTTTGTTTTAAGCATAGTTTTACCGTGAACCACAAAGCTTTTGTTTTGTATTGTATTATGACGTCCTTGATCAGGCCAAAACTTTACAATTAACCACAAAAAAATATTATAAAATTTTAATTTTTTTTGTTATACGTCTCAAATGGATTGGGCTCGAAATCCCAAAAAATCAAAATACCCAAATTAGAATCCCCAAATCAAAATCCCCAAACAGAAATCCCCCAACACACAAAATACCCTTTCTATTGGTGATATCATATTTATTAAATCAGACATAATTTTAATTAATTTTTTGTAATTTTCAATATAGAATATTAATTAAAATGATAAAATGAATGTGAAAAATAACTTAATGTTGCAAAAAAAAAAATGTAATTGCACAAAGCAATATGTACTCAATGCATTTTAGATTTAAGTACTCAATTCTGTCCATCTCAGATTTATTCTAGCTTCGCCTTTATTACTATCATTTCCTTGCCTATTTACTATTCAATAAAATAATAAATTACAGAAAGTTAGTGCGAAATATTGTAGGTATCTGTTTTCAATGTTCGTTGTAGTTTTTATTTAGAAGGCTTCTTTGTTTGGGAATTTTGTGTTTGGGGATATTGTGTTTGGGGCAAATGCTGTTTGGGAATTTTGTTTTTGAGAATTTCAAGTGTCTCCGTTCTATAATAATAAAGCTGCTTTCAATTTTTTTTTTTAAACAAGAAGATTAGGAAATTTCACTACTCCTAATCTTCTACATATACATATATACATTTGGTCAAATCGGTAAAAAAAAAATATTTTTAATTTTTTGATGTTATTATTATTTTTATTATTATTATATTTATTTAATTTAACTTTTTAATTTTATTATTTTTGTTTTTTTTTTTTTTGTTCATTTTAAAAAGTGGTTTCAGAGTAACAGAGTATGTTAACCACAAACCTGAATTTTATTATGAACTAAAATTTTTCACAAAATGAAATAAAAAAAAATATATCAAAACAAAAACAACTAAACTAAGTAATCTTTCAGTACAGTAGTGGTGAAAAAAATCGTACATATACAACAATATAATTTATTTACTAGCTTCCGCTAAAACTTTTAATTAAATAAATTTTTTTTTTTTTAATTATAAAATATTGAGATCTTACAATCTTACATTTCCATTTTCTAAATTTATTTCAATGTAATTTTTAATAAAATTTTGGTAATACGATATAATTTTATTAAAAAAAATTTACGAATTTTTTCTTTATTTGAAAATTAAAAAAAAAAAAAAATACCCGTGATGAAAAAATAAAAAAAAAAAATTATATATAATTACTTTTTTTTTTTATTAAAAAACGGCCCGATTTCTTATAAAATAGGCACTATCCATAACAATATAATAATATTAACTAACTAAAATAACAATAAAATGTTTTTTTTTTATCAAATACAAATACAAATTCCTTATTTATAAGATATTTATGAGTATAAGAAAAAAAAAGTATTGGGAGAAATTCAATTTTAAAGTTAAGATTGAGAGATAGACAATTTCAAAGTAAACCAGGATTAATATACGGGTATTAAAAAATTATATATAATAGTTAGATACTTATTGAAATTATATGATACTAGGTGATAAATAATTATAATTGTCAATTTTTTACTACAATGTCAACATATATTTCCAAAAACTCACGAATATAACCACATTTCGAAGAATTTAACCATTATTTCATAAGTATATTCTAATTTTCTTGTTGTGAAGACACATTTTGAATCATATGACTTAGATAAGATTGAAGTATGATTGCTTTTTGATCAAAACGCGGTATCATTTATTTATTTATATACATTTATTTATAATAACAAAAAAAAAGGAATAACAATGCTATATATATAATTAGATATTATTATCAGTAGTTTAAATTGAATTGAATAATTTTAAAATTATAATGAACGTAAGAGTTAAGAGAGAGACTTACTTAACTATTACATTTACGATTTTGAGAGAAAAATATAATGTATATTCCGCTTAGTTTAACTGCCCATAATAAAGAAAACTATATTTACATATAATATATGTATGTATATTGTAAGTAAAAAAAAAATTAAGTATCATTTAGGTTTTCTTGGTTAATAATAGCTAGCGGCAAGTTCATTTTTCTTTTCGATCTCTTATTTCATATTGAAATAACTGAAAAAAAAAATATAATGGATGGAGTTTACAATTACATTGTATACATTTATTTAGTTAACATTAGAGTAAAAATTAAAATTTGATATATTCGAAATTTATTTACATAAGAAAAATATCGATTTAAATTCACTTAACAACTAATATTGCAATCTAAAGAAAAGTATTGATAGCTGGATTCACAGTTTTGATTTTTGACGATCTCGCGAAAGACTGCGAACAGTTATAAACACTGTTTTTAAAATCCAAATGAGGTAAAAAAGTTGAATTAAACATGTCTCTGGGTAAGAGGATTTTTCAATTTAATGAGCAACTTAGGGAAAATTTACAGACTCTTTGAAGAAATCTATAACTATAATTCCTCAAAATCAAAAAATACATGTTATGTCTGTCAAAACTCTTTTTCCGATAAACTATTGATCGGTATTTGTGATCTAAGTTTTCATTTCAAGCAATTTTTTTTGTTAATATCGTCAAAATAAAATATCTTCAGGTGGAAATTGGGACAAAAAAAACTAATACATGTCCAGAATAAACCTAAACTTAACTATATTTTATTCAAAAGAGAAGAAAATCAATTGCGAAAGAGATGAAAAATGTGTTTAAAAAACATTTACAGAGCTAATATTTTGGTCAGCTTAACACAATAGAAATAAAAAAGATAAGAAAGTGTTTGCCAGTACTTTAAATTATCTTTTATTACCTATCGATTTTTAATATTTACAATAATTACGTTAATACCTACTTTCAAGAGTGCGAGAATTATACAAATCTCGAGAATAAGGTAATTTTTTGAATTTGAAAACTATTTTCTAATTTATATTTATTCAATTATTTATTTATTTAATATTTTTATAATTTAGTAATTTAAAATAATTTGAAAAGTTTTACTTATTTTACGGAGATCGATACTTAAATTTTATTGATACTAAACCTTATTAATATATATATAAAAAAAGTTATTTACCAAATTACCATTTTGATTATACATATTTTATTTAACACATTTTCGATTTATTTTAATCTGAAAATATTAAAATCCTGTTCTTATTAATCATCAAAGCTTGAACTGCTGTTATTTTAAAAATTTATTCACCCCATCATCGTTCCACTACAAAATACTATACAGTTTTTATGAACCTGTTAGTGGTATAACCGATGGATCAACTAACTTAATTTTTTTTTAAAGTTATAATAAAAATCTAAATAACGAGATTATTATAGGTATATAATACCGTTTTTGTCTGATTTAATTAATATTTTTGCATAAAAAAGGGATACAACGTTTCTTTGTTCAAAGATTTTCGTGCAGTGTATGTAATCTTTCGTAATTCATATCCTCAACTAAAAATTGTTTTCTAGGTTAATAAATTATTATATTTTGTTACATAGATAAATTTTAGTGGAGTATGCGATATACAGGAATATTTCTAGCGTTTGAATGGCATTTGCCAAACTATTTAAGAAAAATTAAACTACATATACACAGAGACTGATTAAACAAATAAAAAATGTTTTTTTTAGTATTTTTATAAATATGTATAATAAAGTAAACATATTAATAAATTTAATAATGTCAAATAATAATAAATTGAAAAAGCAGAATGGTTCCGAAAGTAGTTCTTGTTATAAACGAATAGGAATTTTAATAAGTAACTTTTAACTGAATGATTATCTTCATACGAATCTCGAAAACATTTTTACACAATTCTTTTAATTAAAATTGTTTTGAATACTCATTATCGACCCTTTTTTGTTGTATTATTTAACATTAAGTTTCTTTATTTTCAACTAATATTTACAGAGTTTTAGAGTAAATGTAAACTACTGCTGATGGACCTTACTTTATTGACTCAATGTTACTGGGTGTTAAGAGAAGACACTCCAATCATGTTAATCTTGAAATCAAAATAACATAGATAAATAGCTTTTTTAGAGCTTTCTTTAATTTTCAATATTTTATCCGAGCCTGTTGATTTTGCTCTGATGATGACTTACCACCGGTATAGAATTTATCAATTTTAACATCATTATTATATAAATTTGTGTGTACAAATAATTGAACATGAATGCATATTTTTAATGGAATATGTTTAAAATGTTTTAATTTTAGTAACAAAATTTCATTGAATTTGAAAATAAATAAAAGTTAATATTATTATGTTAGCAAACAAAACCACATAAAATTCGAAGAAGCTATCGAACCCACGATCAAACTTACATATGCACATACATATGTAGTTGCCAAAATTATTATTATACATTTTTTTTTCGTAAAAATTTCTCCAATCACTTTTTTTTTATTTATGTGAATATTTTTTTTTAACTTATATGAATATAACTTCTAGTAAATTTCATAACATAAAGAAGCTAAATAATTATAAAAATAAATGTACAAAGTTAAGCCTTAATTAATATTGTTTAATTTAATAGTTGGATAAAACAACTTCCTTGAACTAAATAAATACCTACTTATTATTTCGTGTGCTGAGAAATGAAACAACGTATGACATTTATACGTCATTATTTGACAATAGCACCATTCGATTCCTCGTACTCGATTTTATAAATACAACTACTTTGCAATATTCTTAATGTTGATTAAAATGTGTTTTTTAGATGAAAATTGTACGCTACTTGATATTTTTTCATATGTTTTTTTTAATTTTCAAATCTTTAAATTCAAATTACTCGAAACTATACTTTTCATTATACGTTGTTTCATTTCTTAGCAGGCGATTTTGTGGTTGCTTTTTTCACAAAAAAAAAAGTTTTTCCGCCATATATTTTATTTAATGTTTATGTAACACATATCTGTAAATATAAGAACATACAAGTACATGACACTACACACTGACGGCATCGCTTTATTAATACTATACAAATTTTTTTTTTGTAATAAATGTATAACAAACGACCATTATAGTTTAAAATCAATATGGAATAATTATAATTAAAAACACAATTTCAAATTTCATAATTTTATGGTACCGTGACTATGTTTTTATTTAAAAAAAATACCACCCTTCGTTAAGTTTTCTCTCCTTCAATAAATTTTCAGTTCAATTATAATATGTATTTACAAACATAAGAAAAGAAAACAGAAATCATAACATTCATTGTCCGAGAACCAATTTAGTTATTTTTAATAAATTACCAAATAAGTACTTTACATATATGGATAATAAAACTAACAATCCTAATTAGTTTATGAATTATTTATTTTTATATGTAAAATCTATGTATAGTACACTTTTTGACGTTTTTTGTAGACATTATTTCGTTTTGAAAACGACATATAGTCTGTAGAGATTATGTCGTTACTTTTGTTGGATGTACGAAAGATTTTCAGTCGTTTTGAAAAGGACGAAAAACACATTTTGTCGTTCTTTTTGTATAAATTACAGTCATAAACGTGAAGAAATTCTAGTATCTTAAATAAATATTATTAAAATTTTTTATTAAACTATACATTTGCAAAGAGTCTCTCTCAATCAATAAATTGTTTTGAATTTTGAGAAATTACTTTTTGCGAAGTGTCCCATTTTTGTAACTGTGCATTTGATAAAAGTGTATTTTTTGCCAAATGGGAATATTTAAAACATGAAAAATGATTTTGTGATATACATTTGATGATGTAGGCCGCTCCTAAAAAAATAAACACAAAAAAAACTGTATACGAATATATATAGACTTTAAATAGTTTTCAAAACGACATAACGTCTACCAAAAAAATCAAATTATGTCTACAGGATTTTTTTTCGTTGTTTTTGCTAGACGTCTTTTTAAAAATTTATTAATTTGCGTTAATTTTTACATATCTTTTGAAAACTTTATTTTGGTCATAATATCTATGGAAACAAATCATTAAACATTGCAAAATATTTATATATTTGTATGAAGCTGATGGGCATTAATTTATATTGTATTTAAAAATATTTTATTCGTAATTTTTGGTGTATGTTCTTATGAATAAAATTACTTTTTTTTATTATTTTCTTTCGCATAAACTTAGCTTTCACTTTTCATTTGTTTAATTACAGAAAACAAAAAACATTAATGCCTTTATTTTTTATTACAAAGTTAATTTATATTTTTGTTTTCCATTTGTCATTCGCGATTATCATTAATTTAGATTAAATTGTTTTAATGAATTCTTAAGAAAATTGTACAAACAAGTTTGTCCTATTCTGTTTAAGATTCAATTAATACAGATTTACGTACCTAAGTTTTAATAGCAAAATGGATAGTAAAAAATGTATTTTTAGCTCAATACGTTTATTGTTCATTGTATAAATAAATAAGCAGAATATAATGTAGTTTAAGAAAAATGTTCAATGGGATGATTACACCTTCTATGCAGATAACTGGGGTAACTGCAGCCGCGATACCAGAGCTTGCTATTTTTCTCTTCTTTTTTTTCGAGTTAAACAATAAATGCCGCCCCCAACAAATTATCAGTTTTTAGTTGAAATAAAATAAAATAGGTTTTTAATATTTACCAACTATTCCACGATTTTGTTTAGATCTTCTGCCTGCAGACGGACTTAATAAGCTTTCTCTGCGATTAATAAATGTTGTTCCGCTGGCACTTCCAATACTGCCACTTCCACTATAATTAAAATTGTAACCATAATTAATATTAAGCTGAGACGGTTGTCTTGTAATATTGCTTCCAAAATAATTTTGATTTGATGGTGCTGTTTGTAAATAATTATTATTTGTGGAAGCATTTTTACTATAATTATAATTTAAATAACATGAAGATGAATAAAATTGATTAGAAGTTGTACTATCTCTAGGAACATCAAGTGAAGGTCGTGGTGAATCATTCCAAACAGCTTCAACCATTGAATCAATACTAGACGAACGCGGTAATTTACTATTAATGAGATCACGTCTGAAATAGAAATAAAAAATAAATAAACAACTACAGAAAATAAAAAAATTAATTGACGAAACAATAAAATGATTTTTCCAAAGACAGTAGTGGGTGTGGGATAATTAGTCAGAAATTGCACAAACCTCTTCAAAAGTATATAGTTCATTAAAAAGAAATAAGCCAGAACTGGAACCAACTGGATGATTATTAAATATAAATAGAACTACACTACTTAGGTGTAGTCTATTATGCAAGAAATGAACATAAGTTGTGATTTATATATAAGTGCGGGTTACAGCTTTAAAAAAATTATCATGTAATATCTCAGACCTTTTGTACTGATTGAATTTTCGTCATATTAAGCCGAAATTTTGTTTGTATTCATACAAGGAAATGAGTTTACATTTATTGAAGTACATCAAGTATTAGTAAAATTAAATATACATATATTAAAATTATATCATCAATATTATATACTAGTCGAAACCCGTGAAATATCCACGGAAGTTAAACAAATTTGGAATTTTTGAAATATGTCCTCACCATTTTTAATAATATTTTCCAGCTTTTACTTTGTCTTGACTTCAAATTTCTAATTTTAATTTTTTGTCAATCATATAGAAATTACATTGCTTACTTACTGATTGAAAAAAAAAATACATACATAGATACATGGTCGAATGCCTATTAATATTATGAATATACTAGGTGTAGGTATAGGTATAGGCAGGCCCAGGAAGAGGGGGGGTCAGGAGGGTCTTTTGGCATGGGCCTCTTAATTTAGGGGACCTCCAAACAATATAATACAAAACGTTTAAAAAATTGACTTGGCACTTTTATGTACGCAAGTAACAACTAACTGTTCGATATTATGATTTCGATCTTGTGGTTTTTAGTGAAATATTTATTAACATAAGTTGAAATCTAATGTATATAAAAAATAAAATTTTTTATTTCTCTGTCCTCAATCACGGCTAAACCGATGGACCGATTTGGCTGAAAATTTGAATTTAAGTAGTATTAGAAATTAAGTAGTATTAGTATTAGAAATTTTGTTCCGAGTCCCGGGGGGCTATCTTAGATGTCGGTTTTTCAATTTAGGTATATTCCGATAAAATGTTATAGCGTTGGACTCTAATCGACTATTTAGAAGACTGGATTTGTTAAGGCACCCATCTGAGGTTTTGGGTTTCCGATTTAGTAAATTTTAAAATTCCGTTTTTTTAGAGCACAAAATCTGGATTAAAGTGTTGATATTAATATAAGTTCGATACTACCGTGCGAAGCCGGGTATTTCGACTAGTTATTATATAAAAGTTTATTAAGCAGTAGTTACTACTTGGTTAGTACTTAGTAGTATTTTACGTTTTCAAAAGTTTAAACTGAAATTGTTTTAGTTTTTTACTCTAGAATTGAATGAACCTCTACAACTTAGTTTTTGAACTCCATTAAAACTACGGCAATTTTTTTTTCATTAAATAGGGGGCCACATATGTTGTTTGACCTGGGCCTCCTAGTGTCTCTCACAGGCCCTGGGTATAGGTATAGGTATAGGTATACATTTTTACATTTCGACAACATTTTCAAACGATTAAAAAGGATATCTTATGAAATAGAAAAAAAGTTACATCCATGAGGATAAAAATGTTTCTTGAATGTGTTATTTTCTTTTTTCTTTTTGGAACCTCATTTTAATAACTTGTCAGACTTTCAATTTTTCTTTTTTTGAACACTATCTACACTTCTTTGAATAAAAAAAATTAAGTTCATTTGTCAAAAAGGTGGTTAGAGGGGGTTTTACATGAGAAATTGAATTGAAATAATAATTTATTATAATTTTTCCTTATACATTTTAATTTTACTAATAGTAGATTACAATACATGTTATGAAAATTTGTTATTAATAAACACATAGACACGAGTGATATAATATTGCGAGTGTCTATGTGTTTGTGTGTATACACAACGAGCTGTATAACAAATTTGATTAACATGTATTGTATACTACTTTAATGTGCATGTGAGAGGGAGTTGCAAAGAGAGAATATAAAGATAATTTATAATAAAAAATAAAGATAAAAGAAGACAAGGAAATTTTTCCACGTTAATTATCCTTTAATTTCTCTTTCTTTTACAGATAAAAGAAGACAAGGGAAGTTTTCCACGGTAATTATCCTTTAATTTCTCTTTCTTTTACAGATAAGGGAATTTTTCCACGTTAATTATCCTTTAATTTCTCTTTCTTTTACAGATAAAAGAAGACACGGGAATTTTTCCACGTTAATTATCCTTTAATTTCTCTTTCTTTTAGAGATAAACGAAGAAAAGGGAAATATTGTGAGTGTGAGAGATATTATTTTTGTTTATAGTATTACGCACTTCAAAATGAAGTAAGTAAATACAATATAGGGAAATGTAAATACAATTTACATCACAGGGAAATGTAAATACAATTTACATTTCTCTATAATTGCATGTGTATAGATGCATGTAATGGACCATTTACCGAGCTAAATTTGCGAATGTAAATACAACTTACCGAAGACATGCACAATAAATATTATTACTTTTCTCTAAATAAAATAATAATAATAGTGCTTCACCCTTAAAAAAATTTAAAAATTTCAAATTCTGAATTTCAAATTCCTAATGTATTTTGTTAGTGTAATTTAATGTCAAAAAAAAGTTTTCGGGTGAACACTTAATTTTTCACTTTTTTTCATAAATTTCAAATATTAATAACAAAGCTGCAAGAGTAGGATTTTCTTTCCCTAAATTTAGAGAATTTTATTATACTGGGGAAAAATTATGAACAAAAAATTATTGTGCAAAAAAAATCTCAGGAATTTTGCGGACGCTCTGAGGCGTGTATTTGAAATTCACAACAACAAAAAAAAATTTGAAATTTTACACTAACAAAATACATTAGGAATTTGAAATTCAGAATTTGAAATTTTTAAATTTTTTTAAGGGTGAAGCACTAATGTTTTTATTTCGATCCAAAATTATACTAACTTTAAAACTGCTCAGTGTGGATTATGTCGAAAGTATAAAACCATGAAATTAAAATATTATAATGTCCTAGCCGACATAATGACGTTATTTACAACATAATTTTGTATAAAATATCTTGAAAACAAATTCAATATTATTTTATATAATGTCATAAATGCTCTCAAAACTTTGGGGTCAATTTTTTTCGAAACATGCTTTTTGTAGATAGGCATAGGATAGTATAATTTTGGATCGATGTGTTGATTAACTTTTCTTTGATAGAAAATAAACTAATTAAAATTTTCTTGAGATCATTTTATTGAGATTAAGCTGTATAATTTTTAAATAAATATGTTAAGTACATTCAGGTTTCATTCATTACTGTCTATAATAATAAATTAATGAAATCAATTAAATTTTTTTTATTCGTAAGTAGATTGTACTAGACTTTTTTTTCAATACCGCAATCAAGATTCCGTGTCGTGGCTTTATTAAATGAATTCTAAAATCAACCTAATGAACCTGAAATAAAACTAACTAAGTTTTTTTTAAGGATTTGTTTTTAATACATGTATTTATATAAATAATCAAAGAAAATGTTTATCGACATAAAAGTTGAGAATATTGAGAAAATGAGAAAATTAAATTAAATATTAAACTTCAATTTTATTTTCAAATATCTCTATATAATAATTAATAATTAATTGAAGGATATAGAGAAGAAATATAAAAATACTTTTCTTCAATGTTAAAATTAATGAAATACAAAAACAAAATTGCTTAGATATCGAATATTTTTCAAAAAACAGAAAATATTATAAATGTTTTTATTTTTAGAGGTTCTACATAAATCCATCGTTCATCTATTTAACATAAAAATTGTCCTATATATGTATACTTTTATGATAAAAAAATAATTATTTAAATAAAAAATATCCATGGATCCCTTCATGATTTGTGTATATTTAATGAAGGTAATTTAAAGTTAAATTTCTTAAAAATAAATTTTAAATTTTTTTGTAAAGAAATTTAACCTTGTTGTTTTAATTTTTATATGCATACCTAGTGAATTAAATAACTCTTCGGAAAAAAAGGACTTTTCAGAAATAATATTCGTTTTCTTTTTTCTGAAATTCGTACTTATATTGATACATCTACTTACACACATAACCTCCTATATCCTTTAAGGGAAACTCTAGTGGTTACCGACCGATATGCATATTGAACTTTTTTTTCATTAACATAAAAAACTATTCAAAAAATATAACTTTTGAATTTGTTTTTATTTTTTAACCGAAAATTTCTTCTCTATTTTTAAGTTTTATTCTGTTTTATAAAAAAATGCACATTAGGAGATAGACACTTGTTCTTAACTAAATTTAGATAATTTAAAGTTTTTAATATTACATTAGGTTATAATTGAAAACCAAATTTGTTGTCGACATTTTTGTTCGTAATAAATAATCTTTAAGTAAACTATAATAATAATAAGATGATTTGTTTTAGATTTAGACACAAATGAAGTTATATTTTGGATTCTTTCGATACTGATTAAAATTTCGGAACATAACGTTGAAATAATTTAATTTATTTTTTTCGATAGAATCAATGCATCTTGGCTAAAATATAATTACATATTTTGTTTAGTGCGAATTTTCTGTACCTAATTAATATGATTTTTTTTTTTTGTAATTAAAATGAAAATACAAAATTTATATGAAATGGGCTTAAAATTTATAATAATCTATCTAGGTCTCTTCCTCTGTTTCCTAAGGAACATTTGATAGGGTTGCCAAATGATCTCTTTAGAAGAGAACATGGTCTCTTTTTTTAGCTTCACTCTTTTTTTCTTTTTTTTCTTTTTCAAATGGTCTTTTTTAATCTCTTTTTTAGACTTTCATTGTTTTCAAGCTATTTTAAATGTTTCCGACGAGTTATTAGATTTAAAGTTTTTTTATCAGAAACTAATAAAATTCCAAACTAGGAATTTTATTCATAAATTAAATCAGGTTATCCCTCAATTGAAAATTGCTGTTCACACCATGATTTTTTTAACCAGGGTTAATTTTGTTGTTTTTTATTTTTATTTTTTTTGTTAAATTTCTAAATAAAAATTAGTGAATAAAATTTATTTTTATGCTTTTTTTAGTTTTTTATTTTTTTTAATTATTCAAACGTACATGCCCAACCGATAATTTTTTTACGTAATCAGAACATATTCTTTTAATCCAAATAAACAATGCTGGGTTTTATCAGGTGAACACACATTTAACTCGACTCTAAAACAACTAAATGTTTTGTATGATAAACCTTCTTTATCTCAACAACTATTTATAAACATTTGCGAAACCTTATTTAAACGCGAAGTTTTAACAGCTTATAATGACAAACTTTGAAAAAGCTAAAGTGGACCTAAGAGAGAAATAGACTTACCCCTGAAACTGTAAAAGGAATAATGGTAGTAGCAGTAGCATATAACTTGAAGAATATCTCGTGTAAAGATTTTTACTGCCTAATAAAAAATGACGAAAAATTCTTAAACACAGTTTCTAGATCAGGCAAATATGATTTCGTTCAATAATTTTTGTATAGTAAATTTATTTTTTTTTATATATGTCTATAGGTTTTATTGGATTTATAATTTTATTGGATTTATAATTTTATTGGATTTATAATCTATGAAATTTCGCAATAAATAATTTAAGTTCAAAATTTATGATATTTAGCTTTGTACAAGTAAACAAGTTAAAATGAATTGGTGTATGAGTTATGTAACGTTACTAACTCAGATAAATTTTATTGAAATAATTTTTGTTTAATATAATGTAATACATAATTAAAGTTTGAATCTGTTTGAAAACTTTTTGAATTAAGCTTTGTAAAGGTGAAAATTAATTACTTCATTTTTTATGTGCATCACTTAAGTATTTTATATTAATGTAAAAAAAAAACTGAATAAATACTAAATTATATTTCTTGGTCTCTTTTTTATCTCTTTTTTTTTCACCCGAATGTTCTCTTTTTTTCAGTGTTTTTTTTAAATGTACTCTTTGTTGACTTAACTTATTTGGCAACCCTAACATTTGGTATAATACCGCTTTATTCGATTCATGTTGGTTTCTTGTTTTAGTCCAGGGATAAAATAAATAATTTCATTATCCTTTCTATATTGAAAGTGGAGAAAAAAATACTCATTTTAATTCATTGCAACCTTTTTCGTAACTTATGCTTTTATATTTTCAAGAAAAGAAACATTATTTTGTATCAAATATATTATATAATAATTATTACTGAAGATGAAGGTATAGGAAAATTATATAAATTTATTGCTAATTCAGATTTAACACATGTACTTATGTTTATGTGTAGTGATCAGGTATCCATTCATGGAATTTTAATTTTCCTTCTTCATAGATGTTGAGTTAATTACCTCCATAACTAAATACAATACCTCATCCTTATGCGTTGAATATACTATGTAACATTCTTGTTTCCATTAACTAATTAAAATTTTATTCAATGTACATATGTCAATTTAGTGTAATATGATTAATTTTTATAAAATAGATAATTTTCATTTTATATGTACATGTAAAGGTATATTTCACATGCACATACATTATGTTTATGTGTTTTATCATGAAATAAAAATATGCAAAGAGTCTAAGCTAATTTATTTCCAAGCAATTCATTGCCAAGTAATTCATCGCCAGCAATTCATCGCCAAGCAATTAATCCCCAAAAATGTCATCCCAAGAAATTCATCGCCAGTAGTTCACCGCCAAAAATCTTTCTCTAAACTATGAAAAATACGAAATATTGAGGATTATAAAATTGCTGTTACCTTTCCCATGATAACCTTCTAGGTGATTCGTCTCTTTGAGTTGGACTTTGTTGACCTCCACTACTTTTGGTCGTTTGGCTTAATAGTCTTGCCAACCGATATAACGCTGTATTATTTGATGATGTACTGGCCCCTATGGAACTACCAGTAACTAATGTATTTGTCCCACTAGAACCGCTTATATTTTGTTGCGTGATAGTATTACCAGAAGAATTGGTTGTTGAATTACTCGCTCCACTGCTCACTGACATGCGATACGCACGTGCAGCTACAACATGTGGTGCTGGTATTCTGTAATTGACGATAATATTTAAGTTAGTTCCAATATGTAACCATTAACATTTTCAAAACAATGTCACAAATATTATGCTTTATGTTTGGCTTTGTGTTCAATTATTTCATTTTTTTTCCTATACAATATTTTTGTCCTACATTGAATATTTTTTTTACAATTAAAATAATTTTTTTTTTATATACCTGAGCACAACAGTTCCATCTGCATGACGTTCATACTCATCAAATGCATATATATAAGGGTCATTAGGTCCAACAGTTGATCCACTTCCCAAAATGGGTGGACCACTGTGTGTACTACCAGAAGACTTTCTACGATATTCTAAGCCTGCATCATCGCTGACTAAAGAAGCTCTTGAAGATTTCGGTTGTAATGACCATCTAGCACCATACGATGAACTTGTTTCAGCTGCAAAAAGGAATTATATGAATATGATAATAATACATGATATTATTTATATAAACTTGTACGTAAATGGGTACAAAAGGTATACAGGAATTTTCCATTATGATAGCAATAATTCCTATATTTGACAATAAAATAAAAAATGTATATAATGTAAAAATTTATTCCTTAGGAATAAATGCAATTAATTTGATAAGAAAAAGCGACAAAATAAAATTTCAATTGAATAATTAAAAATGAAGAAGACGACAAATAGTAGCTAATAAAAAATAATTGTTATATTATTATGTTTACATTTATTAAAATTTTCTTTGATAATAAATTATAGGATATTTTATTATGAAATAAAATGTTTATGGAAACAACAACAAAAATCAAAAGAAAAAAGTTACTGATTTATTGCAAACAATAATTGAAAAGAAATATATACATATGTTATGTACAGTTTATGTAATATGCTTGTTGTCCTGCCAAACAAAAATTATGAAACGAGAATATTTACGAGATTTTACGCTTTTTTGTTTCAAATCTTTTTATAAAAGCGTTTATTTTGAATCGATGCAGTTTCCTTTTTCTTTAATTTTAATATAGATAGAAAATGGACGTATCTATTTTAAATAAAATTAAAATAATACAATAGATAATATAAGTAATGTGTTTGTTTCCTCAAATAACTTCAAAAATATTAAATACCAACTTGTGTATTATATATTTTTCTAACCTGTCGATAAACGGTTTGGATCAACTTGTGTATGCAATATTGATATTCCTGGCACAACTATTGCTGGTAATGTTCTAGATCTTAAAAGTGGTGGAGGTCCACTTCTGTAAGCTTTTGTTTGTGATGCTACAAGTGCCGCAGCTTGTTGAGCAGCTCTGAAAATAGAAATCAAGAAAACAATCTTATTAAACAAAAAGATTCAAAATCAACTGCCCGATATTCATAATTTTTTTTTTTGTTTACGTCGAAATATTTTTAATTGTTCTTTTTTAATAAACAATTCAAACACTTGAAGCAAAAATGTGTGCTCCCTTGAACATTTTAGGAGTTGCACTAAGAAGAAAATTGTTAGCATCCTCCGCAAGAAGTAGATGTAAGATAAATACTTCCAAAATGATATGACAAAAAAATTAAAGGAAGGCCTAGTATATTCAATTAAAATATCTTGAAGTTTTTATTTTCACTTAGCCATGAATAAAAAATTAGGAAATTTTTCTTTAAAATTGGAATAAATTTGTTGTTTCCACAATTCGGACATGATTGATTACACATGACTAATTACCGGCGCGACGGACATTTTCTGCGTTTATATTCGCTACTTATTATAATTGTGTTATAAGATGAAAAAAAAAAAGTTTATATCTATTCATAACAAGAAAATGTCGGATTAGTCCTATGAACTTAACTGGGTTACATTGGTATCGAATATATGCTCAAATGAATTAATCTGATTTTATGCTCTTAACTTATTGGATAAAACTGAAAATAAAATCAGAAAACAAAGAGTATATCAATTGTGTTAGATTTTTATACTATATGAGCGCGAGATAATTTCCACTACCATAATTAATAGTATATATAATGAATCCTGAGAGCAATTATGCTATTGTTTTTATTTTTCTAAAATGTATCGTTCCGGTTTTGAGATTGGACTGAACTAGAGATATGAATTATGTCAATCAACATTGAAAACGTTTTCACTTTCATTATACAATTCAATGTCGCCAAGCTCTAACATTAAATTTAAATGAATTAAATTTAAATATATAAATAAATAAATAAATAAATTAGCATAAACTTGATTCATTCTCGCATAAAATTTTATTGAAATCTGTTGAATTTTGTAATTCGATATTTAATTTTGTTGGAATCATTCATTCAATTAATTCTCAACATTTTAAAATTTCAAAAGAACTTAATTTTTTTAAATTTAAAACAGAATTTAGTTAAAAATAGAAAATATTTATAAATTTTAAATTTTAAATTATTTTTGGTAATGCCGTATTTTTTTTTTTTCAAATTGACGGTGGTAAAAGTGGTAAAACCCATAATTTTAACGGAAGCTAAAATTAAATTAAATAGGCATTTTAGGAAAATAAAATTATATTGTAAACATAAAAACATTTTTTCTTGCTTCTTCTTATACGTAAATCAAAAATGTACCGAAAAAGAAAACCTTAACAAATAATAATGAAAGCAAACAAGATAAAAAAAAAAATTATTTTTAGGTAGGACAATTTTAAATTAACCGGAAATTTAATAAAACAAAAATTTATTTTTAACTTTTTTTTACGCCACACAACATTTTATTTAAAGCCAAAATGTTGTGAAGTGTACCACCGCTTGTTCCAAAATTATGCAAATACTCTACAACTAAGTAAAAAATTCTCCTCGAACTGCTAACTTTGTATTTTTATATTTATATCTATCTAAATACATTAGTTATATATACATACTTCTTATATAGTTTTTTAATAATATTTAGAAGGAAAACCTTTTATCGATTCTTTTTACAAACAATAAAAATGTAATAACAAAAAAAAATTAAAACATAATTACTAGAACGATATAATTGGAATTGTTTCACATGTCACGGAAGGAAAAGATAAGGACAATTATTGAAACAATGAAGTGGAAAAATATTTCTTCCACAGTGTTAGCTAAATTATTATTTACAATGTTCAACGTACCTAATCATTCTAAAATGTGTATGTTCGTTTTTTCGTGAAATAATTTTCAAAAGTCAAAATCTAAAATTAATCTGATCATAACAATATTTTAAAGTACGATTCAGCTATCAACTTTAGTTTAAGGCGGATGATAACATCATTATAATATTTCGTTTGTTCTAAAGTACCGTTGGGAATTTTAAGCACTCCTTTCGAAAGTACAGCCCTTCATTTTCATATCATAAATAATATCTGTCTGTCTATATATATTTCAGGCCACCAATAAAAAAGGGCCTCGAACAAAAATATGTTTCAAAATTAATAAAGCTAATAGATTCAAATAGTTTAAGGATTCGCTCGTAGTTGTTATAAAATATGAATTTTAAACAATTTAATTAAATTTATATCTGTATATATTTGATATATTTGATCTATAAATTTTTATTTTTCTTTAATTTTGGTCTGATGGTATTCTAAAATATTTAACTTCGGGCTCGCAAAAAAAGAAAAATGAATAACATATTTACATAAGTATTTATTATTATGTAAATGTATAATTTGTAGAATATGAATATTAATATGTCCTGCTGACTGATTTATGATGTTTTTTCCGTGACCAACAGAAAGATTGCATGGAAAATTGACGAACAAAAAAAAAAATATTGTACAAGTACATTATGCCGTTCCAGAAATATTTTAATTTCAATCTGTAATTGAATTCTGATTTGTTTTTTCTGTTTTTGGAACGTAGTTCCTTAACTTAGAAAAACATTTTGAAAATTTCTTCCTGAAAAAAATAAAAAGTTTACAAAAATTTCAATTTTTTTTTTATTATTATTATTTTTATTGAAAATAAATTGTAAAAATTTTCTCATACTCTTTAAATATATACCTATTTGCATACATACGTATATACAATATACCTAATACATAAAAAATTAAAATACGTTCCAAAAAATTTTTTTTTTGATTATGAAAATATCTGACGATCGTCAGATGTGGATCGTCAGATGTGGAATCCTGTGGACCGTTTCATTTTAGTCAAGCCTTAACGCGGCTTGACTAAAATGAAACGGTCCACAGGACTCCACATCTGACGATCCACATCTGACGATCGTCAGATATTTTCATAGATCAGTTTCACGTAGGATTTCAGTAAAATCACGGAGAGGTCTTCAAATGTGGTTTTCTTTCAACCTAATCGAAAGTAGCTTAAAAACTATGAGTACGGTGAAATTTTTGTTACCCGAAATTCGGTCTCGTTCCGAAGCTACAGCCACCTAAAGTGCCAAAAACAGTCATTTTTTGCTCCCATTTCCCAGCTTAATACAGATCAGATTTCACTGGTCTTGGTTTTAAATAAAAGGTCTCGAAAAATTTGAATATGTCTTTTCATGATTTTTTTAATTGTACCGGATTCTGATCCTTAATCTGCATTTCAAGCTTCTTATTTCTGTTATTTTGCTGAAAAAAAAATAAACAAAACAAATTTATTTTTAGAATCTATATATTATAAGTTCCTTTTTTGTATGTTATGAGTTCTTGATAGAAATTAATTTTAATAAATACAAATTATTCGCAACAAATTTGAAAAAATAATTATAGTAACAAATAACAATAACATTAAAATAATAAGTAATATTAATATCGTCCATTTTTTCAATCTTGAGTTCAAAAAAATAAAAAAACAACCACAGGTCTAGTTCACATGTACATATAATCTGAACCAAATTTAATTTAATACTTACCTGTTTGGAGCTACAACTCCTAAAGTTTAAAATTTAAAATTTTACCAGCAGTAATAAGTTCAATTACATCTGAATTAAATTTTTTCATAATTTCCACTCATTATAATTATACAACTTGTAACTAATTACCACGAGAAACGTTTTCTGTTAAATATTTCTAATTTTTTTTTGTAGTAAGTATTACTTCAGACGAAAAATTGCCATTTTCGATATAATAAACAAAATAAAGGAAATAATTATGAAATAAAATGTAAAAATAATTATTTTTTGTGTGTAAAGTTAATTTTTTAAGTTAATACAGCGAATAATTAACATTTCTTTATTGAATTTCATTTAATTAAAGAAAAGAAAAATATTAAAATTTCTTACATATTTTCAAAGGTAAACATATTCTATAGTCCCTTTAGAAAAAAAACAGCTGTTTTTTATATTATTATTTCTTTTTTAAAATTAAATTTTTATCAATATTTCAAAACCATTTTTTTGTAATTTCCAGTCGTTTGTTTGTAAATTCCTTAAAAGACATATTAAAATTTTTCGAAACCTTTTATTTAAAACCAAGACCAATGAAATCAGATTTGTATTAAGCTGGGAAATGGGAGCAAAAAATGACTGTTTTTGGCACTTTAAGTGGCTGTAGCTTCGGAACGAGACCGAATTTCGGGTAACAAAAATTTCACCGTACTCATAGTTTTTAAGCTACTTTCGATTGGGTTGAAAGAAAACCACATTTGAAGACCTCTCCGTGATTTTACTGAAATCCTACGTGAAACTGATCCATAATCAAAAAAAAAATTTTTTGGAACGTATTTTAATTTTTTATGTATTAGGTATATTGTATATACGTATGTATGAAAATAGGTATATATTTAAAGAGTATGAGAAAATTTTTACAATTTATTTTCAATAAAAATAATAATAATAAAAAAAAATTGAAATTTTTGTAAACTTTTTATTTTTTTCAGGAAGAAATTTTCAAAATGTTTTTCTAAGTTATTGAGTTAATTGGAAAGTTATTTTCATAAGAAAAGTATAATAAAAGATCTTTTGCTTTAATTTTTTTTTTTTTGAAGTTTTTTTATTGTGGTAAGAAATTGTAAAATATTAACATGTAAATTTTTATGTTAAATATTATCCCAAAATTAACTTTACTTGTTCTAGATTTATGATATTAAAATTAATGTTTTTCCTGAAGATGGCTTGGAACTAAGCCGAAATATATAGAATTTTTACATAGACATATACGTTTTATAAAAAAACGTAACCCATCACTTTGATGAATTGATACTTCTAGGCTCAGCAATACAACACCTCTCAGGTAATCAACATAAGTACTATCAGCAATACAAACAACAAAATAAAATTAATTTTTTATTATTAACTAATTAATATTTTATAGTTCAAATAAATTTTTAATTTTCATACTAATTTCAATGTAAATAAAAATATTGCATAATTTTGTCAATTTTGCATAATTTCGCAATTGAAATTGGTCAATTTGGATTAATTGGAAATGAAAGCTCTATTTGAATATTGATTGAAAATGAGAATTACTTATATATACTAAAAGGAACTACGTTCCTATCTGGTGTCCTATGACAGCTCTTGTGTTTTTTTTTTCTTACCACCGTATTTTATATACGAATATATGTATATATAATTACATTACTTACATAACATACATACTTATCAGAAAAAAAACAAAAAAAATATTTATTGATATTAAAATAAATTCAATTATTTCTCTTTCTGGTTTTTTTATGTTAGAAGATTAGGATTTTATAAGAAAAATTTCCTAGAATAACGAGAAAGTAAAAAAGTAATCTGATTGAAAGATTATTTCTTTTTTTAAATATTTTATTTTGAAATTTTTTTAAATAACTTTTTAGGCCAAGGACATCACAAGAACATTTTTAAATTATTTAAGTTTAAAGAATTTAATATTTTTTTAAAATATAGCATAGTATTGAATACTAGGTATGTACCCACACGGCGCTAGAGAAAAAAACTATGGTTGTAAAACTTTAATCATAAATAAAATATCAAATGGTACATACCGTACATATATATGTTACGGTAAATGTTTATATTCCGGTAAATGTGAGTTTAAAAACCCGTAAATGTTAATAATACATTACATTTACCGTCCCGATTAGTCCCATTTTTGTGTATAATACCTAATAATGATACAATTAATTCTAATAACTAATCTATATTGTACGTATCTTTATTTGGTAGACTAAATAAATAAATTATATAAATGAATAAAACCCAGATTGATAAAAGAGGGTTTTTCAACTTTTTCCAATAATGTTAAATTACACTCAGTGAAATGCATTACCATTTCAGTTTATTAAAATTTAATTTTTTTTTTTTTTTTATTTATAAATTGTTTATTTATTTGAAATTCATTTGCATAAACATAATGTTATAAAATCTTACAGAGCTTAGGCTTAGATCTACCTTTTCTACTGAATACAAAATTTAATATACTTATTAGTTATTACTAATATAGGTACTTATTAATTTCATTTTAAAATTTTAAATTTTGACGCAAAATTATTGTTAAAAAGAAAAACCTAATGAAGCACTTAAGAACTAAAACAGTAAAACCACACTAAAAAAATTTAATTTGAAAAAAAAAAAGAAAATAACTTTAAAAATATTAATTTTTAAAGCTTGATTTACTAAAATGTGTTTTCAATTTATATAAATTTAAATCGCGCAATTTACGAAAATTTGTTTTATATAACCAACATATAACTCATATAAGATATTAAACTTAAAAAAAAAACATTAATTAAATGTTTATCCTTATTTTGATAAAAATTTAATCAAGGAGGTAAGGAAATTGAATAAAAAAGATGTGAAAAATAAAATGAGTAAAAAATTCCATTAATAAATATGGGATGGGTGGAGGAAATGTGTTAGTTCTTTTTTTTGTATCAAGCAAAAAATTCTTTGATTTAATTAATATTAAAATGCTTGTAAAACTTTTCATTATTTTATTTTCTAACTTGGTAAAAAGCATTTTCATAATTATTGTGGATTCATATATATAAATACATATATATTTTTGATGAACGATAATTGAAAAACTTTTCTAACTTCTGAATATCTTACTAAAAACATAATTACATAATCGAAATATAAATACATATATACCAATTTATGTATAATAAAAAAATAATAATAATAATAATAATAATTCTAAATTTTATGTTCAATGTTTTTCTTATACCTTTATTCCCAAAGCAACTAAGATACATATTTTTCATTAACTTATGAAGAATTATTGTTAAAAACTAAATGAGTAAATGTTCAAAAAGAAAATAATTCAAAAATAAAAATATGGTTTTCGAGAGATAAAAAGATTTACTTGTTTGTTTATCAAAAACTAGCAAACTAACTCACATAAATTATATTTGGAGATTGTTGGTTTCAATTTCGCTGTGAGTTATCTATGGGTTTTAAATACAGAACTGGCAATATATGAACCTGAAGGTTTTGAAGTTAAATAATAATCTAAAAATGTTAAAAAATGTTTTTTTAATGAAATTTGTTACATAATAAAAATTTGTCAGAAATGGCGGAATAGAAAATTGGTATCAAACTAGAAAAATCTACAGTAGTACAATTTTTTGTTTCTTTCCGATCTATCAATCATTCTATTATTTGAAATGATGAACACATCGCCTACTTTAGAGAAGAAGTGATGGCGAATCTATGACATAGGTCATAGACCATTGGTTCCCAAAGTGTGTTCCGTGGAACCCTGGGGTTCCACGAAAAAATTTAGGGGTTCCGCGTGACAAATTTTATTTCATTAAAAAAAACAAAAATCGTATTTAACATATTCACATTTTCCTGGGAAAGTTTACAATCAAAGACCAAATTAAATTTACAATTTTTAAATAAGGCAGCTGAAAACACAAGCATCGGTGGCGGTTCGAACTTATGAACCAAAATTTATATAATTTTTTTTGTGCAATATACCCGTGTATTCACGCCAATTTAATTTGACCTTATCATTCAAACCAGAATGTCAGTTAAAGCACATTTATTTGCGAGTTCAGTTATCAAACATAACGCTCAATTTTAAGAAAATCATGGAATCAAAGAATCAGATGCATTCTTCACATTAAAGTTTTTCATTTATTTTAGTTTATGTTTTTATTAATTATTTTTATGATGAATTGTTTTTTTTTTAAGTTTTGTGTAATTCAATGAAATTTTAAATACTTGTTTCATTTAAAATATTTCATTAAATTTTGAGGGGTTCCACGACCAAAATAGTTTGGGAACGACTGATAGATTGACAAAGTTGCGAAAGAAAACTGGAAATATTATAGCGGCATAAAAGCATTAAAAGAATATAGAATTGCTTATAGGGTTGATTTATTAAGTTATTGTGTTGTGATGATGAAATGATGAATAATGATGCGTTCGTTTAAAAAAAAAAATCGTTTTATACCATTATTGTATTAATTATAGTATTGATTAAAATTTTTATCTATTCATTATCTTATATACACTGCGTAGATTTACTAACTATTTGCAAATTTAATTTATTTAATTTTCACTCTTTTTTTGTTATTAAAAACTAAAAAATTAAACGTTGCATACAAAAATTATATACTATTATTAAATTGCAAACCTGTCTTGCGATACTGAATCAAAAAATATTTCATAATTTGATTTTGAATTGGTATAAACCAGCTTTTGAATTAAATTTTGTCGTTATGTATAATTTTGAGGCAAAGAATTTAACGATAAGGAAATAAATAAATAGCATTATTTTTCTAACTTAATAAATATATTTTTATACCTGTGTATAGTACATACTTCGATAACGTTTCTGTTTCTAAATAGATTTTTCACTAACTTCACTAACGCAATGTCTTATCGAATAAAAATGTATCGTTAGAAAAAAATTCAAGATTCCATCGCTTTATAATTAATAATTAATAAGTGCATAACAATCTTTAAGTCCTCTAAATTAATTTTTCTTAAATTTATAAAAAATTAGTTTCAAACGTTAATATAGATAAAGTAAAAAGTAAAAAAAAAATTAACATAATAACATACATACAATGCATGTATATAAGGTAGTAATTTATTTTACAATAATATTGAATTTTTTTACATTAAAACTTTTATAACGTATACATTTTGTTAAGTAATGTATTCAATAATATATACGGCATGTAGACATAATGTACGTTTAATATTTATCCATTATAAAGTATAGCACTTGAAAAAAGTTGTAATGACTTTTTTGTGAAAGTAATGTGCTTCATATGTTTTCGAAATATAATTGGTTTTCCAAAAAAAAATTAATTGAGTATGAAATTACTTAAAAATGCAATATAAAAATTAAGTGACGACGAAGAGAAATAGTATAACAAATAAAATCAATATTGCTATCTATATAATAAAACGAAACTAGTTGCTAGAACTATACCTTACCAATACATAAACATTTTTTTGCACAAGAAAAAAATCCATAATCTAAAACTTAAAAGTGCAAAAGATACTTTAAGATAGTTTCAACGAATTTGCCCTCTTATTTTTCGAGTATTTAGCATACAGTTTTATTTCCGTATAAATAGGATCACTTACATTTACATAATGTAGTATAATTATTATTGTACTACATTATGTAAATGTATTATGTATTATAATTATTATGAAAAAAATTATCAACCCTTTTTATTTGGAAGCAAAAAAATTTAGTCTCATAATTCCAAGAAAATTTGATCCTTTCTAAATAACTTCAAGGAATGTCTTTTTTAATTATGTACATAAATTAAATTAAATAATGTGTAAAATGAATTTAAGCGTTTTTAAAATATTGTAAATAATAATGCCAAAGATCATCACCACTAAGTAGTTTCAAAAAATTTGTTATTTGTAGCCTTGAATTAACAAAAATTTAATCTTCTAATGAAAATGTGATTTTGAATATCAATAGGAGTGATGCCGGTAGTTCAAAATTTCCCGGTGCAATTGACAAAACCAATCTAAACCTGCTTTCCTTATAAATTTTTTGAAAAATTTGATTATCTTGATGGTTTATTTTAAATTTTTCATGTTAATATATTTCGTGTATTGCTTTTCTCACAAAGAAAGGTGAAAAAGTTGAAATATACATATTTGAAATAAAAAGTGCTTACACTATAAACACTATAAAGATAAAAAGTATTTCTTTAATATCCTAAAAGAACTTTCTTAATTCTTAAAACGAATGTTAGATTTTCTCTAGCCGACACATTTGAATCAAATATTTGTATTTTTATCTATATTATAATATTTTTTTCGTATAAATATGACAAATTTATGGATTGTTCGATAAAATAAAATTTGTTTATAAAATTTATTTACTTTTATACATTGTGTACCTAACTACTTATGTAGTTTTCGTTGCTTTTTTCTTATATTTGGGATAAAAGCCTAGTAAGTATAGTTAGAATCTATATTTAAAGAAATTTTATTGTTCTAATTACTTATATAATAATAATATTAATATCTAATACTTAACTAATAAATAAAAAATTTAATTTCTAAGAGTAGAATCAATAATTTCAAATAGAAAAGTGAGAAAAGTATTCTCAATAATAATTAAGCAATAAATTTCATAAGTTTTCTGTATTAATATAAATAATTGCTTTCAAGTTTCATTACATCATTGCCCTGACTAGGATTCAATAAAAACTTTAGTGATCAAGGCTGAAATTTTTTTAGAAATACTATATTGTACATATATAAAATACATTATATATATATATATATACAGGCCCGGCTCGAGGCGTGTGCGAACTGTGCACTGCACACAGGCGCCGTAGGCGCCAGTAATGAAAAAGCGCCTAAAAGCCAATATGAAATTTAAATTTCAACAAAAATATTTTTTTTTTTAAATGTATACAAATTTTTTTTGAAATTTTGATTTTTGGAGCAAACGAACTACAAAATTATCTGAAATGTTGTCTCGCAAAATTGAAAATGATATTAATTCAGAAAACATTTTAAACTGGATTTATAACAATAATGTTGAAGAACTCTTTCCAAATGCACTGATTTAAGGGTATTACCATAAAGTAAGTATAAATAT
This sequence comes from Hybos culiciformis, assembly GCA_964007475.1. Classification (NCBI taxonomy): domain Eukaryota; kingdom Metazoa; phylum Arthropoda; class Insecta; order Diptera; family Hybotidae; genus Hybos; species Hybos culiciformis. The sequence goes on along the minus strand of OZ023273.1, from coordinate 479,972 downwards.
GAGAAATTCATTCCATACAAAAAAACAAATAAAAAAAATTAAACAAAAAATATTAAATCAAATAATGAAATCACTATCCCATTATGCCTTGTTCGCATTATAATTTAAATTCCACTTAGATTCCGGAAAACAAATTGCCGTTCATATTACAATATTTGATGAGAACTGGAATTTGATTATGTATAAAAAACAATTGAGAAAGAGAAAAAATGTTTATTGTTAAAAATTTTGACTTTTTATGTCGCTTTTTATCAATTTTATTTTGTTTTTTCTTCATTTTGACTCGAATTTGACAAAGAAAAATTGTTGCCACCTATAACAAAATTTTATAAAGTGAGTGAAAGTAACTATAAATGTAGAATTCCAAACCTGACAAACTGGAATATAAAAGTGGAATATACAAATTCCGGAATATTTTTTATATGAAAAATCCAGTTCATATTCCTGAAATATTCCGGAAAACAGCATATTCCACAAATATTCTCCTAATGCGAACAGCATATTACCGACAATTGGGATAGTGATTTCATATAGACCGACATTTTCTGTTTAGTTTTTTTAATATGAATTTTTTGTATGGGATGAATTTTTCTTATTTATGCTTACTTTGTGGTATTTGTTGAAGGTTTATATTACAACTTCAACACAAATTATTATTTAAGATGCAAACACCTCAACTTTGAATAAAATATCAACGCAATGTACTATGCCAATTTTCAACTACAAACAATGTTAAGATTGTAGGGGAAAAGTATATAAATCAAAGGCAATCATATACATCAATAAATTGATATAGACAAAATCATGAATAACTTTACCCGTTTCAGTTGCTAAAGGTGAGAGAACTTTTCCAAAATTAAAACCGATCAAAAATTACTTCAGATCAACTATCGCGCAAGAAAAATGGAATTTAGCTAGTGTTTGCTTTTTGTAGCCTTTGAGTATCTAATTGAAAACTTTTTCAAAGGCGCCAATCATTCCTTGCACACACACAAAAAC
>OZ023273.1:209955-478773 GCA_964007475.1 Hybos culiciformis | reverse complement strand
GCATTTATTTTATACACAATATTATATCTATATATAAATTTATATTATATGTATGTTATGTGTTGTGTATAACTGAAATTTTTCAATGTTAAATTATATTTTTAATATGATTTATTACAGAAATCAAATTACGATTATCAAATTGACTTTTATGAGTATTCTGAGTTAGAGTTTTGAAATATTTCTGAACAGGAAATTTTTATTTGAAACGTTTTTCAACATATATAAGTACAAATTTAAGAAAATTTAAAAAATATTTTTAAAATGAGGAATATGGAATTATTTGAATTTTATCATGTTTATTATACGAAAATGTAAATTTATTGTAATACATTAAATGAGAATGTTAAAACATCACAGAAAAATTTTTAATTACTTTATTTAATTCGAAAGAAACAAAAAATTTAAAGAGAATAAAATGATATATATGAGTGAATTTTAGCTAGGAATAATGTTTATGTTATAAAATTTATGATGATGGTAAATTATTGGTAACAACAAATTTTTCTGATTTTATATTTTTAATAGCAATTCATATCAGAATTTAATGAAATGGGGAATGTTGAAAGAAATTAAATATAGTATTGATTTTGCATTAAATTTGATGTAGTATATGTTAGGGTGTGCCATTTTTAGGCGACTTTTTTTTTCAACGAAAAAACAGACTGAAAATTTGCAAGAAGGTAAGAAAAGAAGCCTGTTCAAAGTGGAGCTCTTAATATTAATATTTAGAGGTGCCTCTATCTAATTTTCCATTTCCCATATAAATAACATGGGAAAAAAAATTTTTTTTTTAATTTTTCTAGCTTGGCATTCACACCTCATATAAATAAGTCGATAGCATATTCTTGTAGAGAATTCAACGCCATGCTAGAATGCCAAGCTAGAAAAATAAAAAAAAAAAAATTTGTTTCCCATGTTATTTATATGGGAAATGGAAAATGAGATAGAGGCACCTCTAAATATTAATATTAAGAGCTCCGCTTTGAACAGGCTTCTTTTCTTACCTTCTTGCAAGTTTTCAGCCTGTTTTTTCGTTGAAAAAAAAAGTCGCCTAAAAATGGCACACCCTAAATGTATTTTATATTATTGTTTAGAAGCTTAATTTTTTTTAATTATATCCCAGGTTTTGAGACGAATAAGACAAAGAGGTATAAAAGCCCATAATCGTACAAATTTGTTTTGATCAATATTTTTACAGTATTATCTATTTTCATTTTTTTCATTTAGATTTAAGTAAATTTTGAGAAAAAAAAATTTTCAATCACTTTTTTATATTTTTTCACTCCGTGGCTCTGAAATTTACCAGTGACGACATTTAAGAATCAATTGGATGACGTATAGATAATTTTAGCAGTTCAAATAATCTCGCTGCGATGAAGAAAAGTGCTAAAAATTAAAAAAGTCAAATCATCACTTGAATTTTACACTTCAAAAGAAGATTTTTCACAGTTTCCTTCATGTAATCGCTTTCCAAATGCCATCACTCGTAAATTTTTGCATCGCAGCATTACACAACTTTTGGCAAAAAATGTATTCCTCGAAATTTAACTTAATTTTTTTTTTATTAGTTAAAAAGGAACAAAATAGGTTGCTATAATTGAGATAAATATAAATATGGAGAAAACTGTAAAAATATTGAACAAAAAAAAATTGGAATACTTGGGTACGTTCTATTTATATGACTGAGGTACTTCATTATGAACGTCTCAAACACCACTTTGCAGCCAGTCTTATGATAGATCTATAGTAACATCTAACATTTTGTATGCAAGATATTGATATTTTTTTATGATTCCGATTCTGACGAAGGACGCTTCTACAAAAGACAATAAACTAATAAGATAAAAATAAAAAAAAAAATTAACAAAACAATGTAATATTTCACTCGAATACATTAATAATTTTAATGTCATTCGCAATCTTGAAATGATAATTTATAAATAAACCACTGCTTTATTATTATGATAAATAAATCTTTGATAAATGTTCACAAAAAAATTATTTAAGTGCTTTTGATGCATATAAAATCAAGTATCATTTTTAAACCATTTTATTTAATTCAGGAGCAAATTTTGATTCAAAACTTTTAGAAATTAATATTTTTCCCCACTCCACCAAAATGATTTTTCTGAAACTTTGCACACATTTCATTTTCGGTGCAAACAACCCACCAGTGATGCAATTTTGTCGACGAAGTATTCGAGATTCATTATTTTTAAACTACTTTACCGAAAAAAAATAAATTAATATTAATTATTAATATTTATATTTTTAATGAAAAATGAAAATAAATTTGAAAGAAAATAATTAATAAATATCTGATGTTTCCTTAATACATACTTATGTAAGTTTTCTTTTTTTTTTTCATTCAAAATACAAAATAGCTCAAAACCAGTTTCGTTTAATGGACGATTTTATTTTTTAGTCAAATACATATACGAGAAAAAATTTAAAAACATAAAAACATTATTTTTTAATATTTTTTTAATTTTTTCTGTTAATACTTCAATACTTCATGTGAAATTTCGTTAATTGAACTTTGAAATTATTTATTGACCTGTCATAAAATCAATAACCTTTATTACATTCCCATAAAAATAGAAATATATGTAAGTATTGTACATATATTTATAATGTATACATATTTACCTAATAGTAGTTATTGTTCTTATTTTTATTCATGTGTCATGTGCAATGTTTACAAAATATAAACATGACAATCTAATTTTTGTTTTTAAAGCCATTGTTAGATTTATTTTTGTTTAAAAATTTTATATTATGACAAACTTTACATTTATGTTCTACTTTAGAGATACAGTAAAAACATAATTAGGTATGTATTTAATAAAAAGGTTAGTTACAAAAAAAATTACTAGAACACAGATTTATGCAATAATTAAGCAACGAAGCGATGACTGACAGGAACATTTAATTATTTCGTCAATTTCTACTTAAGCAAAAACAAGAATGGTAGCTACATGACGAAAATCAGAAATAAAAATTATTTGTCCAGAATGCGAGGTCAAAATAAAATTTTAATTAAAGATAGTTTTTAATCTGAAATAAATTTTTTAAAAGGGTTGAAACGACAGTATTTTAATGCTAAAAAAATTGTGATATCTAAATTTAAAAAAAAAATTAATAAATCAAAATCACTTACTGTTTATCCTTTCGTTGTTGACGTTTTCTTTTAAAAGCTTTTTTCACTCTAAGCAATAAAAATGCAGCACGATCAATTGACAGTGATGGTGCTTTTTCGGTACCCTTTTTCGGTGCCTCATCCATAACGTTGAGGCCCTCAGGGTCCCGCGACACGCACGAACCAAAAGAACTCACTTTTGTTTTAGTTTTTTCGTTATTATTGTGATAATTCTAAAATATAAACAATATTTTTGTCAAAAATTGAAGAATGTATGAACATTTATATATTTTTTTTTTATATCATGTTTTTTTTTTTTTATTTAAAACAAAAAACAAATATAAGGATTATTATATTTATATTCTTTTTTAAAGGATTTAACATTAGTTTCTTTTTTCATGACAGCAATCAATAAAAAAAAACACACTGTCTTTTTTTTTAACTTAAATTTTTATATTATTATACCATGATGTATTAATAATTTTAACATTTATAATAATATTAATTTTATTTTATGTTCTATTTTTATATTTTTAGTTGAATTTTTTCTTCATCCTTTTTTCAGAGGCACAGAAATTGTTCTCCTTAAAATAAAAATAAAAAACCAAAAATAGGGTTTAATTAACACTTTAATAAAAATAACGATGTTTTTAATTTTCTTTTCGATTAATTACAAAGTAATAAATAAATCACGTTATACCTATATAGCTTTTAATTTTTATTATAGGATGGAGATAATCATTTTTAAAAACAAATTTATGGAAAGTTTGATATTTAAACTTTTTTCATTATCGATAAAATTTATTTGTTTATCTGCATATCTTATTCTTATTACTTTGCCTAATATACAAAAGACATTATTCTTAATAATTATTATGATATTTGCCGTTCGTTCATTTTGTACATTTTCCAAAATGCCCGGTCATTATGAATAACTTGAAGATAATTTAAGGAAAATATTATTTTCCTCTCGTTTCTCATCCCATAATTCTTTTATTCATTTTCATAACGTTTATTAATTGAAAATATCATCAAATTTGGCAAAAAAACAAGGATCAAAACCTTTAACCTCTAAAGCTATTCGAATTTTAACCAAGAACAACACATTTTTTATTATTACATCTAATCACAAATCTCTCATAATCTAGAACAAACATTAAGTACTAATTTAGAAATTAAAATGGAAAAGAGACTTTGCTATATCTGTTTGGCAACAGCGCAAGCAAAATTTTTCTTCATAAACCTTGGAGAAACTTTCTAGTTTCTTTGTATTCCAGCCATAAAATGCCCTTTATAAATTTGTAATGTTTTACTTCTAAGATATTTAGAAAAGAAACGAATGGATAAAAAAAAATTTATTTTTTTATTAAAGTTTGAAATCCTATAGCTGCTTGGGGAATGGTGATAAATTTCTGTATAAAAAGGAAAAAAATTTTTGGTTGAGATTTATCGATTCCAATCAAAAAAATGCAAAAATAGATGAGAGAAAACGAAATGAGATATTTTAACCTTTTTTTGTCGTTTCCAGCCATTGAACTAACAAAAAAAATATTGATGAGAAATTATTATTAAGGAACTGTTTTTAAATTAGAAAATAAAATATTATAATATCTATTTAATTTAAAAATTGAATTATTATTAAAAAGAGGAATTAAATAAAAACTTTCAAAATTTTTATTAATTCAATACTTGTTTTGCTTCCATATATAAAATCTTTTTTTTTTATTTTGAAAAGAACAAGAAAACTTTCAGAATTTGTGTAATTTGTTATAAAAAAATCTTATGAAGAATACTTTGTTTTAATTAAGATAATTGAAATTTCTCGGAGTGCAAATTTTGTTTGTATGAACCATTTGACATGCTAGAATATATTTTAATAATTTGTCTTAATAATAGTAACGCAGTCAAATAATAGTTGAAGTTTTTTTGAATATAAAATAATTTACGAGCTTTTAAAAAATACACTTCACAACAATACAAATATGTTGCCTTATATATTGTAGCGTAGGTAATATATAATTTTGTTTTTGTAGCTGCAAATTTAAAAACATCAATAATTTTTTTAAAAAATAACAATCCTCAATCAAATTTCATATTAAAATTTTATTTTTAGAAAGCGATACAATCTTTTTTATATACATATTTTTTTTAACCATTGGTAGGTATATTTTTGATTGATGTAATATATTATTTACCTAATCAATCAAAAATATTACTGACTCCTTTTTTATTATATTCCTTACATAATTTTTTTTTAACATTCGACCATAGACTAATATAACTCTATAACAGACTCACAAAATTCAATATTTTTTGTTCCAAAAAAAAATGTAGATTGGCTCCATTTTCATAGTACATAATTGTGTTTATTCTCAAAATAAATTTATTCTCTTTTGCGTTTTCAATATCAAATACGACGTGACGTTGAAAAAAACATAAAAAAATAAATTAATGGCAAAATATGTTTATGTTTTATTGAAAAAAAATTTCCACGATTATTTTATTCGTAATTGTGAATCTGTTATGTTTATTTCAATGTGATTTGATTTCACGATTAAAATTTCAATAAGTTATACTATGTGTATAATATACATTATATATTTGGTATAATATTGTTTTAACTTAGTTATTTATACTAAAATTTAATAGAAATTGGTTTCATCAATCTTTCTTTGTTTTGCTAAGATTTCTTTTAATATTTTATATTTTTTTTGTTAAAACAAAACAAGTTCTTGAATGTAATATATTTCACGTACAAAGCTTCTGAGAATTCATTTATGTATATAATAAGTAGTAGGAATCTAAATGATATGATTTAGACTAAGTTTCAAAAAAAAATTTTTTGCATTCAACAATAAAAGCTCTAGTTCTAATCAAGCTATTAATTTAATATTATTACTTTTCTTTAATATTATTAATTTTCTCGAGTTAAAAACTCACATACACATACTTTAATAATGCAGTTGGCGAATTAAAAATAAAAAAATACTTATCTATTACACATTACACTACATTACAAACTTTCATTCTAATTTTTTTTTTTTTTTGTAGACCAAAAAACTATTGTGTCTTATGCATATTCTGGTTTTCATGTACTATGTAGCAATTTCAATTCATAATACCTAATAAGCTTTCCTCTCATTCTCATGATTGTTAAATAATTTTAAAAACTTTTACCTTTTTTAAAATATTGTATGAAAATATAAATACATTTACTTAAAATATAGGAATAATATATTGAAAAAAAAACCTTTTTGAATAAAAAATATAAAAAATCTGAATTTATTTTGATAAACCAATTATGAATGATATCCTTAAGAAAAGTACGTACTTGGAAAAACAGAAAAAAATTAAAACAAAAAATATACAGGTAAGGGTAACGTATATTTTTTTTTCATCTTCGTTGAATTATTCCTTTTATATTATCTTCAGAATAAAAATGAAAAAGGAAAACAAAACATTATCGTAAAAATTATTCACATAAACTCAGAATTTCTAAAAAGCAGTTCTAAAAACCATTTCATGTAAAAAATCACTTAATTATTTTGTGAATTTATTGATCGGAATATTTCGCCGGCTTGGTTTAAACATAAACATATTATGGTTTTTATTATTATTTTCCTTTATTTTATTTATTTTTGGTGTTTTGCCAATAAGCTTAATTGTAATAAAATAAAAACGTGTATATAACAATAACATATAACAAAACTACCGCATTTATATGAAAAAAATAACAAATTTACCTAATTTATTTTCTCTTTTAAAATGCTAAAATGCAAAATCCTTGAAGATTATCCAAAAAAAAAATAAAAAAACGTATATCATTTTAACATTGTGTACTTGTACAGGATTAAATATTTTATATAAATACATAATTTAAGTATTGTTAAAGAATGATTATATTTTTTATTTATACGTTGATTTAGTTTTAAAAAAAGGCACCCTCATAACATTTGGAATGTCATTTTTGGTATATAATCAGGGCCATACTCATAGCAAAAATGTAAAATTGGCGGAAAATATAAAGAATTACACAATTACAGCATTATTGGTTTCTGTACCACACAAAATAAAATAATTTCATATATTATTTAAAGCCAAGAATTATTGCATGACGGCATTATATAATTTCGAATTACATAAAAAAAATTTAACTGACAACACAGTTTATAGTAGATTACAACACACGTTAAGAAAATTTGTTATTACAAAAACACATAGACATGAGTCAATACGAGACCGTTAGGTCGAGTGATATAATATTGACAAGTGTCCATGTGTTTTTGTGTATATACACAACGAGCTGTATAACAAATTTTATTAACATGTTTTGTATACTGTTTTAATGTGCATGTGAGAGGTAGTTGCAATCAATACATTTGCAATGCAAAAAATAAACAAAAGTTCAAAAAAATCCGCAAAAAAAAGCACGAAAAAAAAAAAAAAAAATCACCAAAACAGCTTAGCTCGGTCTCCCAGGTACTCTTAACGATAATTTTTTTTTTAATATTTTGGTTTTACTCCGTTTTTACAAATCAACCTTCATTTTTCTATAAGTATTTTCGTACATAATTTCATATAATTGCTATGATTTTTTCACGGTTTAATATTTATGTTCGGGCATAAAGGAAGTATAAATAGAGAAACTAGTCCCATACAAAAAATTCGAATAAAAAAAGTTAAACAAAATTAGATCAGACCCCCAAGCTTTTATTTTTGTTTAGAATATATCGCTATAACAAAATATTTCCTTTATTATAATTGTATTTTAATGTTTACTAGTATTTGTTCTCTATCAAAAAAAAATTGGGTTAGATAAATGTAAATAAAAAAATTATATTTGAAAGCAGACGCCGACGCGATCATAGATTTTGAGCGACCGCAAGGGACGCAGCGACGTTTTTTGACCTAACAGTAGCGACAAATTTTTAGGTGAAAGCGATCACTAGCAGTCATAGAAGTTTTTAAAAAAAAAAAAAAAACCAAGCAGCGACGAAAATGTTTGTGTTTTTTTTTTTTTTTTTTTTTTTTAGATTTTTTTTTTTAACGGTTTTTTTTTTTTTAGCGATTATCAGCGACGCAGTAGCGAGCAATGATTTTTTTTTTAGCAGCAGTTCCAAAAAATTGAAAATATCGCTGCTAAGCCGCAGCGACCAAAAATATGATCGCGTCGAAGTCTGTTTGAAAGCATTAATAAATTCATGTTTATTTACATATCGTAAAAGCACGAAACTGTAAGTTTGGCCGTTTTGACCTAATATTGTACAAAAATCATAAAAAAACTAAAATTTGAATATGTTCAAAGTCGAAAGCTCTCATAAATTATCCGCAATGACTATTTCTATTTTCCCGAAAGTACCAAAACGTACTACAAAAAAAGAAAAAAAAAATTTCAAAACCAATTTTCTCAAAACTATGTTTTTGCAGTTTCGCATTATTTTATATTATTGGAATAATGATTTTTTTGTTCTTTTATTTTGGTTTGTAAGGATACTTTCACTTTTTAAGAATATCCCTTTCAAAAATATTGAGCCTTTTGTTATTAAAAGTGTTAATATAACAAACTCCAAAAATTTAAATCATATTTTTTTGATAATTTTGTTGCGTCCAAACAGCAATGTAATTATATACTGTTTGTTAGAAATTTTTTTTTATAAACATTTTGAGCAAAATAGTTATCAAAAAATTTTTTTAGTTAACTTATGATAAGAATTTTATAAATTTCAATGAAGACGAAGATACTAGTTTTTGAAAAAAAAAAAAAAATCATAGATGCAATAAATTGATATTAGCACATAACAGCAATACATATTTAGACACATATTTTTTCATTTATTCATTATAGTTATGATTTTTCGCACAACTACATTCGAATTTTTATAAGTTGTGTAATTTTAAAACTAAACATCCTCAAAATTGAAAAAAATTAATGAGTATTAGAGAGAATAGAAAAGCTTTTTTGTATACATATGTTTTGGGGGTCTGAAAAAATAGGAAAAAAAATAAAAACGATATTTTCAAAAGTTGTTTGACATAGTTACTCTATATTATACTTCCTTTATGGTTCGGGTTAGTTTAATATATATTTTTTTAAACTTTCAACATACAACATTATGCATATATGTATAATATTTTTATTTATTTATTAGATTAAAGGAAAATTAAAATTAATGTTTTTTTTTTCTTGCATGTACTGTACAATGATGCACATGAAAATGAAATTTTTATGTTTAAACTTAATTCAGTTAATTTTGCCTCAAATTTGATGGAAGAACTATCACCATTTGTATATAATACACAATGATTATACATTATAATTATTATTATATACAAAACTATTTTTTTAAAGCTTATTCAACTGGAAAAAAAATAATAAAAAAGATTTTAAGTTACACTACTTTATTATTTAAATATGTGTTAACTCATTAAAATGTCGAATCCAAGAAAATATTTTTTTTTATTTTAGACGTGTTTGTGTATATTACTAACGTTGACGTGTATGTATATTACTAAAAATTAAAATCGTGGGGCTATTAAAGGATAAAATTTAATGAAAGCAAATTCCATTTTAAAAGCAATTATTAAATTTAAACTTTTTTATTCTCCTTATACTTTCTACATATGTACATAAGGTGGATACATAGTACAATCCTAAAACTAAGAATTTGATACCCCATAAAAGAGTTAATAATAGGAAATTTCAATCCATGTACCTATGTTTCTTCTAAAACATGCTTTTTTAGCATTTTCATGCCGAAAAGATGCTTTTTTTTAGCAATTTCAAGTATTGCCGCCGCTGGTAAAGCAAGTGTAAAATTCACAGCATCAAAATATAAACTTCATTCAGTTTAAACATAAAAATTAAACTGTGTAATTTATCTCAAGAATTATAATGAGAGGCGACATGTTAATCATTCTATTAGCTACCTGTCGATACATAAATAAATTAAAATGGAATAAATAACAATATCATTTTTCAATTAACATGTTGAAATTTTGAAATTTTACCAAGAGTTAAACAAGGAATCTATTGATTCCATATTATTTATTAAAATAAAGAAGCATTAGATTTCATAAGTTTCTTGTATGAAAATAAACAGTTGCCTGCAGGTTACATTACTATCTACTAATGCAGTTGTAATGTAGTTGTTCATAAAATTCAAGTAGAAAAAATGTTAAAAAAATTTTTTATTTACTTACTACATAAATTAAAATTAAAAATAAACTTTCAGTAAAAAAAATGTATAAAATATAATTATTATATAAATGTTATATATTTTTTAAATTTTACAGAAAAAATAAATGGAACTTAATTTCTGTTTTTTTAAACTAGTTTGTTATTTTTTCATTTAAAAAAACCCTGAGAACATAATAATAAATTTTTTGAAAATATTCGTGGTGCAATTCAATGATTGCTTGATAAACATATCTATTATTTTTTATCAAAAATTAAAAAACGGACTGAGTTCTATTCCGCATTTTATTTGTATACTTATTGTTAACTTGTTAACTTGTTAATTTTAATAAACACATCATGTACTTTAGTTTAAAAATCTGACTAAACAGCCAGAGCGGATTTTTGTTAACTCTCCGTTTCACGAAATCGTTATTTTGCGAAAAAATATTTTTGCCAAATGGAATTAGGCAAAATGTCTTTTTGCGAAATATGTTTCGACGATCCGAATAACAAATGAGAGATATAGAATTTTTAAGGAAATAAAGAAAAAGAAGCTTAAAAAAAAGTTACAGATCGTTTTTATAATAGACGCGGCTACGGGAAAGCGCACGTCGATTAATAAGGACCGGAGACAACGGACAAGAATAAAACTTTGTAAATTTTAGATTTTGTAATAATAATTATACATTTATTATAAATTGAAGATTTTAAATTTTAAGGCACTGTCCGCGATATATGTATCTATTTCTTTTATATTTGTAATTTTTTTAATTATTTTTAATTGTTTTTATCATTTTTAATAATTATTTTTCATTATACACTCTATGGTTAATAATTTTGTTGAAGACGGAACGTTTGCAAACTTATTTTATTTTATCTTTTTACAACCGAAGCTGAAGAAAATATTAATAGATTAATTAGTCCAAATTTTCATATTAATTTGTAAAAAACAAATTGTGAAATAATTGATCATTATATTGAATTCTGTGGTTATTTTTTCAAGTATTAGCCTTGATTACTTGGTGTACATTTTTTAGCTTGTCATTCACCATTTTCAATTGAAGTACTTAATTATTATGAAGAAAGTGAGTAATGATAATTGGTCTTTTTATATTTATTTTCCTAAACACATAAATTACGTTTTTGAAAAGTGCTAATGAAGAGAACAAAAATTATAAGAAACTTCCTTAGCGCATTTCGCATGATAAGAATAAAAGCTTTTCTCATATTCAATTTTATTATATGTATAAAAAAACTTTTCTTGGTAATATAAGGCTATTTATCTTCACTTGAATTTTATTTTGAGACAAACACCAAGTACTAAATTCGTCCGAATAATATATCAGGTATTGGTAATGTTTATATGTATGAAGGTATACATAATTTTTGTTATATTTACAATAATTACTAAAAGTTAAAACTCTTAAATTGTAAAAAAAAAGTTTAGCCAAGTTATGTCAGCTTAAAGTTAAGAAATTCCCCAATTTCATAACTGAAAAATTAAACCTTCTAATTCATTTCTACAGGACTCCACAAGATTGTTTCCGGATAGTGAGTTCTTCGAATTTTAGATTAGCTTTTCAGTATATAAGTAGTTTTTCTTCAATTAGTTTCTTGGATTAACTGGTAGTGACAAAAAATGGCCTATAGTTCCTAGAATACGATGTAAAAATCACATCATCGTTAAGTTAGTATTTAGCCACAATAAACTGTAATTCATAATTTCATTTTTTTAATTAATTTTTATTAAAAAATATTATTTCTATTCTTTTATTTTTTCTTTTTGCCAATTTTTATATAAATAAAACAATAAGAAAGTTGTTATTCTATTTTTAGTAGCGTAGATTGTTTTTTCCTTATTATTCTATGAAAATTATTGAATTAGCCACGGGCAATTTTTGTGTCTCTCCAGATTACAGAATATACCTAATGCAAAACTGTTGTATTACCGCATTTAGTTTTCATTCAAATAACTTTGCAGAAAAGGGTTAAAAAATTCAATTAAATACTTATGGAACGCACTAATAGTTATGGTATTAAGGCAATAAAAAATTAGAAATTCTTATATGTAATTCTCTTAAAGTATTATATTGACAACAATAAGATATGAATCATTATTATCTTAAAAATAAGATTATTATTGAATACAAATTTAATTTCTTTTAAATGTCACAAAGCACTTTAAAATGTACGTCTATATATTAATAATAAATATTATACTATATACACTGAGAAAATAATGCTTCAGAACTATTATTTTTTACATTGGGTTTTTAAATTGGTATTTTATAATTATGCATGGGTCGTCCAATTTTTTTTTTTTTGATATTATATTATGTTAAAGAAAGAATAAAATAATGACCCTCCTAAACTTACAATATTCTATTCTACTAACTAGAAAGTATACAGTAATAACTAAAAATAATAAAAGGGAGTTCGTCTTTCAACTTATCATTTTATTATATTTTCGTTGAACTTATTCATAAATATAAATATATGAGATACTCCGAACGTTACATTATTTCTTTCCTCAATGTAATTGACAAAAACAATTTGATTGAATAATTTATGATTTTTATATTTCTTATTTTTCCAATACCATAGTGACAAAAAGACTGAATAATTATATCTACATCTGTACCATAAGAATGTAAAATTAACATTTAAAATGTTTTAAAATTAGAAATGTACAGAAGAACTGATAAACTTGTGTAATTACATCATTAACTTTCTAATCCATTTATAAATCTATATCAACAAGACTCTCTTGGCTTTAGTAGATTATTAATCTAAATTTCTTGATATTGAGCTTCACGCATGTCGCTTAGGTTAGTGCAGTATAAGTTATATTTTTAAAGATTTTGGAAGAACGGTAATTATTTTACAAAAAAAAATTTAACATGTTTTATTTTATATATTTTTAGATGAAAATAACTAGTAGTCGGAAAACTATATAATTTTCAAAAATTGTTAACAATGTCATATAACAAAATTTTATTATATTTTTGGTTTATTATTAATTCTATTCCAAATTTTGTTTACTTTTTATTAGATTCACTTTTTTTATATTAATAAAATTTTTTTATACCTATTAATAAAATAAAATTTTTTTTTTATAAATTAAATTGCCATTTAGATTGTCACATCTGTGATATAAGAATAACATTAAATAAATTTTTTTTTTAATTTATGAAAATAACTCGGCATATACAAAAATAAGATATTTCTTCAGTTCCAAAGAATTATACGTCTCTCTATATAATTCGATACCTAGGTATTTTAAATTATTATTATAATATATAATTGTTTTGTGAAAATGTAATACGGTCTTCATATTTTCTATTATATTTGTTTGTTATTTTTGTAGAAATAAATTAAAGCTTATATACGGAAAGGTCGCTTTTATGTACTTATGTACTATTACACATTATATAAAGATCATTCAAAAAATACTTTTAACTCCCCCCTCCCCCCTTTATATTCATTTCATATTTTGAAACATTTCCAATCATAGGTAATTCAATTGATAAAATTAAAAACATTTTGAATTCTTTGAAATGCAACAACTTAATGATTGTGAAAAAGAATAAAAAAAAAACTTCATTCCTTATAGGTACCTACCTAGATTTAAAATAAAAAACGATTTCATTTTTGTTCATATTCATATTAATATCAACAAAAAATAAAGAATGATAATAATTCAATTATAAACATTTGAATAGAATATGAAGAAGATTACGCAATTAATTTAAACAAAAATTTTTTGGACAAGCCTAATTATAAATTCTTTAAAATATTTTTTTTTTACATGCATTTCTTTTTAAGTTTTTGTAAACTTAAATACCTTTTCTTCAATTCAAAAAATAAACAAATCTATAAAATTTTTAAACTAATCAGCTTTAAAATAAAATAAAGTTTCCTTAGAATTTTATTAATAGATTTAGTCTCTTTTAATTTTTTAATGTCAAAGAGAATTGAAAGAAACCTTTTATATTACCCGAATTTTTATGTTTAATGATTTGTAGAGCCGCGAATAGACTAAAAAAATAATTTTCTTGGTGTCCTTTGAATGAAAAAATTTATTCCTTTTCGCCTTTAAAAAAGCTTTGAGTAAAAATAAACTTTTGAAAAAGCTTAGATAAATTATTTCTTAAAGCAGGAGAAAATTTATGAATGAAAATGTTTACTTACAGAATAACATTTCTTTACATGTGTTAGTTAAATGTTTAAATAACATTTTTATTATTTTGATAATATTAAAATATAGGAAAAACCAATTACCTATAGTTTTTGTCAACCTATATAGTAGTTGACAAAAACTATAATTATAATAAAAAAATAGAAATCTTTAAATATGACAAAGTGAAATTTTGTAAAGAACTAAATATTGTAAATGAATCAAGGGATTTAACTTGTGATATTAATTTAAGTGCAGAATTTTTGGTCTGTCATTTGAACAATACCGTAAAAAAATTTACTTATAAAAAAGAAATTAATTGTGATAATAAAACTAATAAATGGTTTAGCAATGAACTAAGAATACTAAAAGCAAATAAAATACAGAAATATAACATAGCGCGATTAATTAAAACTCGAGAAACGTGGAATCAGTACAAAATTATCAGAAATCAATATAATTTAAAAGTAAAAAATTCAAAAAATAATTACATTTCTGATAAAATTAATAATGCCAATGGACAAAAAGAAATGTGGAGAGAAATAAAAAATTTGGTACTAAAACAAGAGAAAAGTGTAATCCAGAGTGTAATATTTGAAGGAAACGAATGTGAAAATAATTTAGATATAGCAAATAACTTTAATAAATACTTCATAAATAGTGTGGAAGAAATTAGAGAATCAATCGAAATTGTCCCTTATATTAACCATATTAAGCAAATGCAATGCAAATTCAAATTTGCAGAAATTAGTCTCAATAAACTAAAAGCTGTATGCAAATCACTAAAAAATAAGTCAGATAATGATAAAATAAACCCTAAAATGATCCTAGATAACTGGGTTTTTCTTGGGCCAAGGCTGCTAAACATAATCAATAAATCAATAACAACGGGGGAATTTCCAGAAGTATGGAAAGAATCTATTATATCACCGGTTGAAAAAGTTCCAAAAACTAAAAAATGTGAAGAGTTCAGACCCTTAAATTCATTGCAAACTCTTGAAAAAATATTAGAAAAGGTCGTAAAAGAACAGCTAGAAAAATATATTGAGGAAAATAAAATTCTCTCACATTTTCAATCAGGGTTTAGGAAGAAATATTCATGTGAAACAGCGGTGAATTATATTGTAAATGAATGGAAATGTAAAGCTGAACAAAAGAAAATAATTGCTCTTTTCTTAGACTTTAAAAGGGCATTTGAAACAATCGACAGGAATATATTGTTAAGGAAGTTGAAATATTATGGAATTGAGGATAATGAACTGAAATGGTTTTCGAACTACTTATGTAATAGGACTCAGCGAACCAAGGTCAACAACAATCTTTCGGATCCAGAAGTTGTTCAATGCGGCGTCCCTCAAGGATCGATTCTAGGAGCCTTGTTGTTTATTATTTACATAAACGATATGCCTGAGGTAATAAGAAAATGTAAATACATATTTTATGCAGATGATACTTTAATTTATGCAGAAGGTAATGATGAAGATGAATGTATAAGTAAAATTATGAGCGATATGAATGGAATAATTAAATGGTTAAACATGAATAAACTTAAACTAAACGAGAAAAAAACTAAAATGATGGAAATAAATAATAGTTCAGATAAAGTAATTCAATTAAATGGAGAAATTATCGAAAAGGTAGAAAGCATTAAATACTTAGGAGTAATCATTGATAAAAAATTGAAATTTTATGACCACGTTGATTACACATGTAAAAAGATAGGGAAGAAGATAGGATTCTTAAGAAGAATAAGGTGTAAAATAGATAGAATAACAGCTGTAAACATATACAATGTAATAATAAAACCACATTTTGAGTACTGCTCATCTATACTTTTTTCTTGTTGCAACCAAGGTCAAATAGATAGATTTCAGAAACTCCAAAACAAAGCTATGAGATGTATACTAGGATGTGGTAAACTCACACCAATTAGTTTTATGCTGGAATGTTTGAAATGGCTGGATATACGTCAGCGGTTAGAGTATAATTCATTAGTTTTTGTTTTCAAAATAAAAAATGGAATGACACCAGATTATTTAAAGCAACATATTAATTATGTAGGAGAGGTGCAACCTTATCGATTGAGGAACGTGGGAAATTTTAGAATACAAATCCAAAAAACAACTGCAGCCCAGAATTCCTTCTTCTACAGGGGTCTACAATTATTCAACACTTTACCTAATTATATTAAAATTGAACACCAGTTTTCTAGTTTTAAAAGGAATTGCGTAATTTTTATTAAAAATAGATAGAGCTTAGTCGAAAAAAAATAAATAAATAAAATGATAAATAAATTGTAAAATTTTGTAAATAAAGTATTTCGTATACTAATATATATATAAATAAAAAAAAAAAAAAAATAAAAAATATTTAACATTCGTAAAATAAAAATCATTTTACATTCACTGCATATTAATTATATTAATTTCAACTAAAATTTAATAAATATTTTGTAGATAGAAACTATTTAAAACTTAATTACTTAAACTTAAGCAATCACATAACTAAACAAAATAAAATTCATAATTTTGAAAACTAATTTAATGTACTTAAACTTTAAGAAATTCAATCTTTTCGTCCGTAAATTGTGATGAAACCCACGCTAAACCCCATTTTAAATTAGTTAAAAGGAACTTCAATGCTTTCGTCCATTGTTCTTCTGAATTAAATTGTATTCTGAAAAAATAATATTCAAGAACCACAATAAGAATTATATAAGTATAATATTGAAATTTCAAGTCTTATTTATTTCAATCGAATATCAAAAATTTTTTTTTTTTAAATCAAATTAACTTACTTTATGGAATAAGAGTTATTGGTGGCAGGGTCTTCAATTTTACCCTTATCCATTCTATAGGGCAAGCAAAAGCCAGTTTCACCCTTTTCAACTTCTTCTTTGAATTGTGCCAAACAATCAAGAAACGCAACCATAGCAGCATCAAATTTCGTGTCCCAAAAGAATTTAAAACCTCCAGTTCCATAAAGAGGTAGTTCTTTTCCTTCACCTAGTACTTCAACTGATAAATTGTAATATTAATAGTTATTATATCTATTTAAAAATGCTTTTAATCTTACCGTATGAATGATTTCCAAATGGAACGATTTTGTAACGCTTAAATGTCAAATTAACTTTTCTTGCTAACGCACATAATAACAAGGCAGTTTGTCCCTATAATAATAAAATCAGAGTACAATGAAAGGAATAGAATTATAAAGAAGTGAAGGAAGCAGGTGATGGTTCATTTCAAAGAAATATATCATACACTTGGGATAGTCTATAGAATTAATTTTAAATATTTTCAAGTGAAAAAACTGTTGTTAAGTAAGGCAGTTTGTCCTTAAATAAATATAAGCTATAATTATTTTTCCCTTAATAAAGTTTCATAAAATAGTTTGAAATTGGCTAATTTATAAATTTAATTTTACCCAAGCAGCATTTATTTCTGACCAATCAACTGGTGCGGAAGGCAATCTACCCAATCTAAAATTATTAATTGTTCCGAAGTGACCGGCATGCCAAATATGAAAAGTCACGTTAAACACATTAGTTGTCTTCAATTTTTCTAATTGATTCTGAGCATAAGCTATTTGACATTCTAAACTGCGTTTATCATCCTCAGTCAACATTAGATCACGTCTATGTTTTGTATATTCGCGCCAATAACTATCTTCTTGCTGCTCTAGGCGATTTTTCTCATCTTTCTGAAATTGAATGGCTTCTTTAACAGAATTTTCTTCAATTTTCAGTTTGGATAATTCTTTTATTAAACGTTTTTCCTGATCATTTAATTCACTTAATTCTTTTTCTAAATTGTCTATATTTGGTTGCTCCGTACTTGCTTCTAATTTCTTTAAATAATTTGAATAATCTTGCCACTCTTCTTCAACCAATTTCAATTGATGATCCATCAGTTCATGTAAGGAGTCTGCACATTCGTCGCAAAGCGGATGATCGATTTCTGAATTTGATGATAAATAATCAAACAAATCGGCTTTAACTTTCAAAGCTGATGATAATGTTTGATTTTCTCGAACGTCAGAGACAACCATAAAACCGGCTGCACCATTAATAGAATCAGTCATTTGATACGGTGGCACAAAATGATCAAAAGCTGTTTCATCATGTGAGTCTACATCAATTGTGGTATTCGTATAAATTGGTACTAAAAATCCATAATAATCATATTAACTAGTGTAATACAACAAAAATAAAATAACAAAAAACAATATAAGAACGTAGTGGAATTTTAACCGATACCATCTGAGAAATTAAATATTTTTTCAAAATAAGGTTGGAAAAATTTTGAATGTTCGATAGAATAGAAATGAAGTATCTATATAAACCCAAAGCCCAAAAATTATGAAAAGCAATTTTTGATAAAAATATTAGCATCATTTAATTTAAAATTAAAAATTCGGAAGCCCATTTTGCTCATTGTATAGAAATTGAACACAAAAAATTACAAAGAGTGTCAATTCAACTAACGATTAGGTAGTACCGTCAATTCAACTAACGATTAGGTAGAACCGTAGAACAGTTCGAATTCTTGGAAAGAATATAAGAATAAATGTGACAAAACGTGATCAATAAAGTATCTAGAACAAATAACACAAAGTACTACAACAAAGAATGAGATATTGTCCCAACAATCCCAATTAAATTATTTCATTTCCCTCGTATTAATGTGTGCAGTAAAAAGGAAGTAACTACTCAGAGAAAAACGACAAATGGTTGCAACAAAATTTATTATTCATTAAATAAAACTTTTTATTTCTTTTAAATTTTTTTTTTTAATTTTAATGATGTTATTTATTTAATTTGTAATGATTAAATTTTTTAAAAAATTAATTAGTTTAATCCTGGATAAAACTAATCGATAATTCGATATATTTTATTAAGAGAAATAGGTGTAATCGTACCCACAAAAATATACCACATCACATCGGAGAGCCTAATTTATTAAAATCAAATCACCATAGTTAGTTGGTTTTATTAATGGTAAGAAGAAACCATATTACCCAACAATATTACATAGAAAGGATGTATAAGAATCGAAATTGATATTTTGTACTTGTTAAAATAAAATCAGCAAAAAAAAAAAACAAAAGCTTATAAGACAAGAAACAAAGTAAGAGCACGATAAAGTATAAAATTTATTTTTTACTTACGCGACAATTCTGCCATAGCATGAACAGTAAGATTATTCTCAAAGCTACCATCGAGAACTATAGGCTGGCAGCATCTTTGGCACGCAAAATTAACAATTTTTCCGTCATTCATTTTGTAATAAGAGAAAGAGGTAGTCAAATAAATTCCTAAATTTTTAAGCCCGACGCTATCGATATTGATCAGCAAACAACTTCAACTTCAGATTTTGACAAAATTGTGAATGTGATGTGAGTGAGAGCTGTGAGATTTTTTTTTGTTTTAATTATGTACTTTTTTTTTAAACTAAAAATTAATTTTTAGTAATATTATTTCATTTTACAGGAAATGAGAAATATCGCAGCGCAATGAAAAAAAATAAATTTTCAATTTTTCTAAAAACACTTTTTTTCCTTTGTTTATTTTGGTTGGTTGAAAAATAGTCAATATATCAAACCATTATTCAAACGTCAATTGTCAAATACGTCAAATCGGAATACCCTCTCGTGGATCAATTATTGAACAAAAGGGGTGTATGACGTTTGATACAAAATGTACGTAAAAATGCGTAAGAAAATAATTACAATAAAAATCAATAATTATAATTTCAAACCATCAATCCCTGTGTTCAGCCTTGAAAATTATTAACACAAAATTTAAAAGTTCATATTGGAATTTAAAAATAAATGTAGAAGAATTAGAAGACGTTTGACCATAAAAAAGTTCAGCCGAACTACACTCAATGCAATAAGTAGTTAAGGCAATCTAGCAACTGGCAAGCCTAAGCATTGTCGTCAAGGAGATATTATTTGTAAACACTGAAAAAATTCGAAATCATAATCAAATCAAAACAAAAATTGAATTTGAAAATGAAAATAAAATAATTGTTTTAAATGAAATTTAAAAACATTTTTTAATTAATTATAAATTTATTACCAATAATAAAAATAATTGTAGCTATACAAAATTGGAAAAATCGTGCAAATCGGAATATCAAAAAGTTAACATGATGCGTTTATATCAAATCTAGGTAAGGTTACCTAGTACCTAGTATTACCTATTATAAGATTGGTGTACCTACCCCACAACAACAAAGCACACGACGAAGGGCGACCAAAATTGAAAAAAAAATTTAATTTGAAATCAGTTTGAATTTTTTCCTAAATAAAATGCGAGGGGTTCTAAAATGGGTTGAAAAAATTCATGACCTTCAAAAAGAAAATTTAAGGTAGGTACGTTTTTATATTATAATTCTTTTGAAGACAATTGTGATTTGCACCTATTTTAGCATTGGAATGAATAAATAATAGCTCCCCTGATCTTATATTATTTTAAAATCAATCATAATCTGTAATAAGCATTGCTACATTTTTATTTTCTTTTAGTATTCATTCAGTTTGCTTTCATCCCGATGGACATTTGCTGGTTGTTGGGGCTGGAGATAAAGTTCTTATTTATGATCCAAATGAAGGGAAGCTATTGGAAACTCTAAAAGCTCATAAGGATACTGTTTATTGTTAGAAGAATTTTTATAATGTGTTTCAAATTGAAATGATAAAATTTTTTAACTTCAGGTTGTTGTTTTGCATTTGATGGTAAAAAATTTGCTTCTGGTTCGGCAGATAAGTCTGTTATTATATGGACAAATAAATTTGAAGGTCTATTAAAGTATTCACATGGCGATATCGTACAATGTATGGCATTTAATCCTGTTTCCCACGTCTTGGCATCATGCTCATCATCTGATTTCTCTTTTTGGGCGGCAGAACAGAAGGCGGTACAAAAATATCGCATAGCTTCAAGAATTAATTGTTGCTGTTGGACAATTGATGGGCAATATTTGATTTTGGGATTGGCAAATGGATCAGTTTCTATACGAAACAAAGTTCGTAATATACTAGCATTAATTAGGACTATTACTATCGATAGTAGTATTCTTAATCAATGATACTAGTTATTTTATAAATTTTTAAATTTGACCTTAAATATAATTTTATAACAATTTAATTATTTATTCTTGATACAGGCAGGTGAAGAGAAAGGAAAAATAGAGAGACCTGGAGGTGTAAATAGTCCAATTTTTGGTATTCAATGTTGCCCACTTTTAAATGGAAATAATATGGATACAATCGGTATTGTAGATTGGAGTCAAACATTATCATTTCACACTCTAGGCGGTCAATTGATAGGGAAAGAAAGATCGCTGGGCTTTGATCCACTATGCATGACATACTTTTCACAGGGAGAGTTCATTATTGTCACGGGTTGTAATAAAAATTTACAAATTTTTACAAAAGAAGGAATTAAACTATGCAGTTTGGGGGAAACATTTGATTCTTGGATTTGGACAGTTTCAGTTCATCCCAATAGCTTATCATATGTTGTTGGATGTCAAGATGGTACATTAGCCTGTTACAATATTATTACAAACACTGTACACGCATTATATCGTGAAAGGTATGCAGAAGGAAAAATATTTGTGAATTTTTTTTTTTAAATATTTTATTTGTGCCGAAGGTCGAAATAAATTCGAGTCCTTTACCATAAAAAAATATTTGATTTATACATTTTATTACTTTGTGATCTTCACCAGGTCTGAGTTATATTTCCTCACGCACTCTATTTGAATCACTAATAATGTTTGTTTTTGTAGTAAATATCACAGCTTAAAATTTAGGTGCTGTTAGGTTGTAAATATTTTGTCTTTTTTAATTAAATAAATAAATAACGTACTGATAGTCATCTGTAAATAATGTTAAGTTAGCTAAGAGATGCGGTTTTTTTATTTGTTTTTATACACATCAGTTTCATATTGTTTCATATTCTAAGAACCACTCCAATTAAATTTCATTAATTTTTTATTTCCGCATTAAATTACTTTAAGGAGCCGATTCTTCAAACGATTTAAGTAGATTCGGACTAAGTTACAGATTCACAAATAAATTAACAAATTTATTCTCTTAACTACGTATTAATGACTATAAATATGTAATATTATATTCAATTTCAGATATGCATTTCGTGAAAACATGTGCGATGTAATTATTCAACATTTGATTTCGGCTCAAAAAGTTCGAATTAAATGCAGAGATTTGGTATACAAAATTGCTATTTATCGAAATCGGTTGGCAGTTCAATTGCCTGAAAGAGTAGTGCTTTACGAATTAAGCTCTCCACAAAATCAGCCAATGCATTATAAAGTCAAGGAAAAAATTACTAAAAAATTTGAATGCAGCTTATTGGTAAATTTTAATAGCACCAGTAATAATATGTTATTTTTATGGTTTTTATATATTTAAGTTTACTTTTATTTTTTAACTTACAAGATTTGAAAATTTCTAAATATATGTATAAAATTTATAAAATAAATGTATACGTATATGCTTTATTTTTTATATTTTTAGGTTGTTTGTGCCTTGAACATTGTGTTGTGCCATGAAAAGAAATTACAAAGCCTTGATTTTAATGGTAACTTACAACGTGAATGGATAATGGACAGTTTCATTAGATACATTAAGGTAACTGGAGGACCATCAGGAAAAGAGGGCTTACTACTAGGTTTAAAAAATGGACAAGTAATTTTATTCTGTTTTTTTTATTAATCTAAACTAATTTTGAGTACTTATTAATCAACAGGTATGGAGAATATTCTTGGATAATGCATTACCTTTATTAATTACAACTGGTAAATTTTTTATGATTATTTTACAAACAGATATTGACACTGAAACTTGAACCAGAATTTATAATTAATAATTTTGTTTAAAACCATTAAAATGTCTTAAGTTATTGACTTTTATAGCCTTTGGTAACACAGAAGTATTTTTGTACGATTATGTTTCACAAAATAAAAATTTGTTTTTTATGTAGTTATGTCATCTGTTCGTTGTTTAGATTTGAGTTCAGATCGAAATAAAATTGCTGTTGTAGATGATGCCGGTCGCCTTGTTGTTCGAGATATATTGAATGATACAATGCTATATCAGGTATTGTATCTAATGTTTTAAATATTGAAGTTAAAAATCCGTTTACCGATATTCTTTTTCTAGGATTCTGGTATCAATTCAGTAGCTTGGAATACACATCTGGATTCAATGTTATGTTATTCCCATATCAATGGCGGCTTAAGTGTTCGAGTAAGCTCTCTGCCTCCTCGGAGTCCTCAGAGTCTAATTGGAGTTATAGTTGGACTTTGTGGTGCAACTGCTTTTTGTTTGAGGGGCAATATTATGCATAATGTACCTTTGGCACTTGGATCAACCATGTGGCAGTTTATTGAAGCCGGTTTTTTCGAGTTGGTTACTATAAATGTTTATTTAAGACAAGGTGTTACTATTGCCTTGTTTACATTATTCTTTCAATTTTCTTATTAATTAGCTGCTAATAAAATAACAAAAGTGGTAAAATTATACTGCTTATTATACTTGTTTAGAGTATGAAATGAATGTTGATGGAAATTAGCTCATGTAAACTGAATGCACAATGTCAATTTTGTTTTAAGATACTCCTGATAAATGAAATCGGCAATAAAATGTACAAATAAATTCTCAAGGTTTATTGTATGTATTTTAATTTTACAGAGAGGCTTATCAAGTTGCTTGCTTAGGAGTTACTACTGCTGATTGGAATAATTTAGCTCAAGCGGCATTAACATCACTACAATTAAAAATAGCAAAAGAGTCATTTGTTAAGGTTAGAAATTTGCCATGGCTTCAACTTATAAGTAATTTAGATGAAAAACAAAAACGCGGTGATTTTCCAAAAGAAGTTCTCCAAGCGGACAGTTTGGCATTCAATGGAAAATTTAAGGAAGCCGCGCGTCTATATCTAAAATGTAATCAAAATCAGAGAGCATTAGCGATGTATAGTGATTTAAGAATGTTTGATCTGGCTCAAGAGTTTTTAAAAGATGAAGATGCTGTTGATAAAAAAGAGCTAGTACGAAAACGAGCTGAATGGGCTTACAATGTTAATGAACCAAGAGCGGCTGCTGAGTTATTACTGTCAGCTGGGGAAAATGAAAGAGCCGTTGAAATTGTTGCAGAACAAGGTTGGTCTGATGTGTAAGTAATTATTTATAAATGTATATAATTATATGTATTTATGTTGACAAAAAATATGATGTTTTCAGTTTATTTGATATCGGACGAAGACTAAATGTAACAGAAAAAAGTGCTTTAGAAAAAATTGCATATCATTTAAAACAGCTGAAAGCATTGCCTTTAGCAGCGGAAATTTATAAAAAATTAGGAGAAGAGCATCAAGTAAAAAAACATATCTTAAAAAATGATTTGTATTTTTTAAATAGTTTTTCAATTTTTCAGGTGGTCCAATTACATGTCGAAGCTAAAGATTGGAATGAAGCTTTTAGATTAGCTTCAGAAAATACACCAGAATTGTTAAAAAAAGTACATTTTCAGCATGCACAATGGTTAGCGCAATCGGATCAATTCTTATCAGCCTTGGAATGTAAGATAACTTATGTTTAAAATTGTAGTTTTCCATCCTTAGCACTTTTTCGACATTTATAAAAGTTAACTCAATAGAATTTTAAGAAAAACTTTATGTAACCATGAAATCTAAATGCATTTCTATAAATGTTGATTAAAATAAATTAATAATATTTGATATCTTTTTGCTAAATTTTATTTGTTAAAATAATATTTATATTAATAAATTGTTCATGTCATTACGATCCGAGTTATTATGTAAATGTAAGCACTATTGCGCGTATCAAATTTTTATACATTTTCTTTCTCATCAATTTTTTTTAGCTTACATCAAGGCGGATCATCTAAAAGACGCTGAGAAATTATTAAAAAATGTATGTGATTGCTCAATTTCGGAAGAAAGATTTCTAGATGCTAGTTATTTCCATTGGTTAATGGCAAAACAATTTTTAAATTTATTTGGAAAATCAGAGTAATATATTTTTATATCTTAATACTAAACAAGTCACTTATTTCTTTATAATTTTTAGAGGACCACCGCAAAACAATGAATATTATCTGAAAGAATACAAGACTTTTTTTCGAATTTCTAAGATTTATTACGCTTATCATATGGTTTATTCATATTTAAGAGAACCTTTCACAAGCTGCTCACCAATGAGTTTATTCAGTGCAAGTAGATTTCTTATTAATGAGATTGAAAACAGAAGACCGCCAAAAGGCATTAGTCTATTGTGAGTGTAACAATTTCAAGAAGTAAAATAACAGATATTGCTTTTTAAACCTTGTCAGAAAAAATAATTATTTTATTTATTTATTTATTTAGTATACTTTAATTACAATAAATGTTTTTAAGATATTAAATAAAATGCAAGGGATGGCTAATACCATAGTTGCATTTGATTTAATATATTTATAAATGGATGAAAATCATTGTTTTGAGATTTTTAGGTTAAATTTGATCAAAAAGCAGTTTTTGTTGAAGAAAAGTGAATATTTTGGTGTTTTTATTAGGTTTCTAAAGAAGGATTTTTTATGTTTAAGCTATTCTACGGATTTATTGATTCAGTGCTTTGACAAAGAACATGATCAATAGTGAAAAAAAAATAATTATTTTTATTTATTTATAATTTAGTTTTTATGTAGGACAAGCTTTTATTTTTAATCATATTATCATGTATGTTGTTGTAGTAATGATTTTGATTCATGAAACTACTGAAATTTAAACAAATTCGCGAAGTTCATGATTGGTTTAAACTAAAAAAGTTTTTGTGTAAATATTTTTTTTTTCATTTTAGCGCCATTCTATATTGCTTATCAAAGCAGTCAAAAACCTTGGAAGCAAATAAATTGTACTTTCAAGTTAATAAAAGATTGCAATCGTTGAAGCCACCTACGAACTTACAGGAGCAAATTGATGTAATAACTTTTTATGTATAAAAAAAATAAATAGTTGGGAATATCTTTAAATTTCGAAAAGTATAGATTTTTTGTTGTTTTAAAAAAAGTATAAAAAGTTTTAGCTCCTGAAACAAATAAATTATTTGGGTATATATAAAAAATGCTTAACCTTGGTTTATTAAGGTAAAGTAAATGTGTGTTACAGACCTGGAACTGTTTCGCATGAATTTTAAGCACAATATATGCGCCACGATCTTAAAACAAATTTTCGCAATATTTTATGTACAAAAAAGTGATTTATTTAATTTTTTATTTTAAAATTTTCAGATTAATTTTCTAAATGCTAAAGCATGTAAAAATAATTTTAATGATCCTGAGGAATTATTGCCGCTATGTTATAAATGCTCAAATTATAGCGCTCATTTGAATGGAAATATTTGTCCGACCTGCCAACAAGAATATATTTTTTCATTTGTTTCATTTGGTAAGAATTGGCTGCCTATGTAAAAAAAAACTCAGAAGGCTTATTATGAGTTACGATCGAATATAAAAATCTTACGAAAATTCTGTTCTCAAATTTAATTTTGATGAAATTCAACGAGAATGAATTACTAGTTTCATTCGATTAGAAAGGAGAATGGGATTTTCGTAACATTTTTAAGTTCGATCGTAACTCTTAATAACCCTCCAGGTTGTAGCAATTTGTTGATACCTATTGGAATTCATTGTTTTAGGTATACATCGCATCCCGAAATAATTTATTTTATATCGATATTCCAATGTAGTAATAACATTTGAATTCTGCACTTTATTTATTTTTAGTAGTTATAATTTCCTTTATAAATTCTAACAATGAATGAAATGTAGGAATTATAAGTAATTATAATTACTTTAATTTTCAGAAATACTACCGTTGGTTGATTTTTTTCCTGACAATAACATTACAGATTTAGAAGCAGAGAGGTTATTACTTGCTCCGCCATCACAAGCAGATGAGTCTCTAGACCCATTTGCAGATCAACTAAATACGGTATTTATGTTTATAATTTATAATCAAATTTTAGTTAGTTTCAAGTTTGTATAATTTAATTTTAAACTGGATGAAATTCGTATTGTTGATAAAGAGGCAAAAAAATGTTAATGGCATGCCTTGTCCTTTAAGTTCCTTTCCATGTCTTTTGGATATCCAATACCTAACCAGAGATATCAGCAAGTTCTTTTCACCGTGAACTCATAATTTGTTTTCAAAGGACTTACAAAAAATAGCTCTGTTGTTCAAAATTTTCAATTCAAGTTCTTCCTTCTACATATTCTGTAGAAATGAAAAGACTACCTAGATTAAAAAATCTTAAGAAGTATATAGGTTCTAATATAATCTACTAAGAGTGGTTCTAGCACAGCCGTACAAGAGAAAAATATTCTATAGTCATCTGGCAATGGTAGAACACTCAAGCTAGAGATTTCTAGATTTTTCACTACAGTGGACAAATACCTTTAATACAGCATTCAAATAATTCTTTATAAGTGTTACAATGCTCTTAACGCACATAACTGATTTTGATGTTTAGCAGCTTTTTGGATAAATTGAACTGTTGGACAAGAGATAAAACACATTGTATTATTTAAATTTTAGACAGCAAGAGCAAAGTAAAGTTATTGAATACTAGTCCAGCATAAAATATTTTGTATTTTAATGTTAAATTATATATCAATATATCAATATTTATACTTAAATGAATTTATTAGATTTATTTAATTTATATTAATAGTAAACATTATTTTTAGGAAATAGCAAGTACTTTGCCTTTAACATTTGACAGAAATTCTCTGAAAGCAATCGACCCAAAACAAATATTAATAATTAAAAGGAAAGAAAATAAATTAGAAAATATGTATTATCGTAATTTATTACCAGATTTGCAAATAATATTTTGTCCAGAGTGCCTTTTGGTGAGTGAAGCTTTTTTTTATTCCTTATTAAGTAGGTAGTTTATGTCTATTGAAATAATAAAAATCGAAAGAATTAAAAAATAATTCTTGCTAAACTACTAACTAACATCTAAAAGAGGTAGTAAATTCCGAAAAATAGTATTTAAAAAAGTGCTAATATTAGGAAAACAACATTTTTTTCGATTTTAATTCATAAATAATAAAAATAAATAAATAAATATATGGCTATTTATATTTTTTTTTCAGTTCACTTAATTATTTTTTGTTTATTTCATTTAAATCTTTACTACAAATATGTATTAAAAATAAAAGGGATTTTAATTAATTCTCTTAATTATTTTGTTTCATTTCTTAAAATAAAAGCGAAAGTAAAATAAATATTCGACAACTTTACACCACAATATTTTAACTTAAACGCTAGTTCGTTGACCCTTAGGACTCGGTTTTTGATAAAATTTTGACCTGTGCATTTACTTTTCAGACATTCTATGCTGAAGATTTTGAGCTACAAGTTTTACAAAAAGGTTTTTGCCCATTTTGTCGGACATCGTCAGAGAAATTATTTGAAAACTATTGATTTATGAATGGAAACATATAATAAAATATTTTGAGATTTATGAATTGATAATGATTATTTTATCAGGCAAAAGTGTAGAAAGAACAATCTTTGCGTTGAAAAGGTCAATTATTATAATGATTTTAATTTTTGTATGGATTTTAAGGAAAAAAACAAAATTTGAAAATCTAATTACAAATGATTAATAAGAATTAAACACATTAAAGTGCATTAAAATAAAAATAATAATAAAGAATATTTAAAAAACGATACATTTTTAATTAAAAAAAAAACTACAAGTTCTATAAATATAGTTTTATACCATATGGAGTTAATTTTTTCTATTTAAATAAGCAATTTATTTAAAGGCCAAATTAATTTTTTATTTACTTCAAAAAAGCAATTAATATTAAATACAATATAATTTTTTTATTTCAAATACACCTGAACCTCTCTCCACGAGTAATATTTTTGAAAAGAGTTTAAAAAGTTCGTTTGAAATAATCTAATATATACATACTTAGAAAAGAATAGACTGTTCTAAGTCTGAAAAATAATAAACAAAAGGAATATTAAGATTGATGTTGCTAGTAACATAATTAGAGGATGCTGATCCAGGAGAGAGAATAATTCCTTTGAATGAAAATAAAGAAAATAGTGATATTCTTTAAAAAGAAATTAATTACTGCGCGGTTTAAAATTTTTTTTTGATTTTTTTAGTACAATAATTGAAAAATTTAATAATTATCTGAATTTGCTAAAATTATTAAATTCTTCCCTTTTTAAAGAATTTTCATGGAATTAAAAAATAATAATTTTTCAAACTCTATATATACTAATATGATTATAAGGCTCGTAGAACAAAAGCTAAAGAGGCTCAGGTGTAAATGCTAAAACTACGAAAAAATATAGCCTGGATTAATTTTTGAGAAAGATTTTGGTACTCTTATCAGGAGTGTTTTGTTGATAATATAAATTAAACTGAAAATAGCGTACAAAGTTAATAGAACAATCATTGGTGGTATCATTAAAATGCATAAGCCCATATACAAAAATTCATTATTATACGATCTTACTAAAATATTTTGTCGTGTGCTATTCCAAAAATAAAGGAATATATCATCCACATATTTTTTAAGATAAGTCAGAACGGCATTTGAAGTTTTCAGAATAGCAATTAGTACAATTGTTGTCATTAGTATAAAATATATTAAATAATTGCATTTGTCAAAATATTCCTCAATATTATTCTGTTTTTCATTGAACGTAAAATCACCGCAGTAATCATCGATTTCAACCAATTTTAACAATCGATCAATTTTGTCATCTTCAACCGAATTTTCCAAAAAATTTGATTGAACTAAAAAGTTATAAGATTTTTGGTTTTAATGACTACTTATTTTTACAAATTTTGTAGATAGGATAGCCGAAAATAGGGAGGTTAGGTAGGTACTTAAAAAAAAAATAAAATATTTCCAATTATTTCTTAATAGTTTGAGTATCCCTTTCCTAATTAAATTGTTTCAACATTTTTTTTTTTTACTCTGATAAGACATAAAACCGTTAGGTATATATATGAAAACTTGCCATTAGTTAAATTCAATTCAGATTTTTCTTTAATTTCATCTTCACAAGAATCATTATCTTTCGGTTTATCAGATTTTTCTTCAACTTTCGCTGAATTATTTTCCATAGCATTGGTATTTAAATTGATTTCAGTTCCATTCGGATTCGCTAGGGAAGCAAAATCATCAAGAATTTTGCTATTGATATTATTTTTTTTAATTGTGACATCATTAGATTTCTCTTGAACATTGGCATTTTTCAAAGATGCTTCATTATTTAGTGCTGCAGTTTTTAGACTTTTTTGTTGAGCAGTTGATTTATTCAAAGTCTCTTTTGCATTTTTTTCACTAAAAACTCCACGAAATGGTCCCGAAATTAAAGGTGTGGTATCAGCATTATTATTTCCTTCTAAAAATTTTTCAAGTATTTTACTCCCAGATGTTTTTGAGAAATATTTTCCAGAAGGTTTTACATTTTTAATAAAATTTCTATTATAGAAAATCTCTTCCATAGAAAAAGGAATTATCTATGTACTATGTTTTCAATATTAAAAATGTGTTGAAATGTAATAACTCGATAAGACAAACCCCAAGTCTATAAAAATAGTAAAATTTTGATTTTGATAAATAATGTAAACATTATTATTTTCATTTCATGTTTGAAATATAGATGTTGGCTTGCTTTATGTCTAATTTTCTTAAAACTGAAGTAACAGTAAACCATTTTGACTTTTTTTTGTGAAATATACCTACTCAACTAGTTTTTATCAAAAAGTAAAAAGCAAAAATTAATAAAAATCAAAAGATTAAAATTTATTTTTTAAAAAACAATTTCTATTTTTAATTTTATTGTAATTGATTCTTATAATTTAATTGCCCACTAATTTCGAAGTTTACCATCGTCGAATCTGGCATTGGCAACTTTATAAATATTTTGGCCTGATTGATTGTATTAATTTCTTTTAAAAATTAACATTATTCTTAAGTGGAATTAAAATTGCATAATTTTACACAATTTAAATTATGCTAACTTTATCTTGAATCATAGAATTAACATTTTTTTGAATTTTCGAATTATCTTCTATAATATCATCCATCTCGTTCCGGATCGAACCAATTGTCGCAACTGAATCGCATGAAACTAAATTGTTTTCTGATTCAATTGTCTTTTTATTACTTACGGATGGACCTCTTTCATCCCCTTCGTCCGAATCATCGGAATCCGTTGAACTGGAATCACTATCAATCCATAAAGCTGCTGCTCTTTTTGTTTTACTTTCACCCAAATCATTTGCTTTTCTCTTCAAAGATATCTTAAAACCCTCTTCAACTGATTCACTCACTTTTTCAGTTAGTTCAGAACGTGCGTTTTCGTACTCTGAATCTTTAAATTCATGCTTCGGTACAGACATTAATTTCTCAATTTTTTTTCTTTTCCTTTCAGCAGCTTCACTATCGCGATCTTTTTGTTTATCAAGCCATGATTTTAAACGTTTCTCCTCATTTATATCGCGCAAACGTCTGCCCGATAAATCTCGACAAGCTTCACGGTTGGTTGTTTTCTCAATTTGTGCGCCAATTGCTCTCAACATGGAGCCAAAACCTCCTTTGCCACCAAAAACTCGTATATTAACATTAATGTCATTTTCAAGTGTGATCTCATCTCTGTTTATTATTTTTCCATTCGATGTTAAATAAAAATCATTAAAATCGAGACGCTAAAAAATTGTATTTAAAGTTAGAAAAGAAATAAGACAAACTGAATAGTGTCAAGGTACCATCCGCTACAATATCGACCCACTATGCACTATAATAGGAGTCTGTTCACTTATTAGCGATTATTGAAAAAATTGCAATCGGATTTAATATTCCAGGTTTTTTAATTTGTGAACGACACGATTTTACTGCTGTTATTTAAAAAAATGAAATAATTTTGTCCTAAATCCGTTCACAAATTCAATTTTACTTTTTCAAATTCTGCAAAGGGAAATTTTAAATTTCCCATAACAAACTAAATTTGTAGGTCTACTTTTAAGTGAATTCAAAAACTAAAATTGTATAGAAAAGAAAAAAGCGGCAAAAATGGGTAAGAAAATTCGGTCGGTCACGTATTATTATAAGTTTTTGATTTCAGTCAGCCAAATATTATTTTATAAGTAGTTGATTTAAGCAGATTATACAGAATGCAGAAAATTACGTCCTCAATTTATAAATTGTGACATTTGTTTTACAGAAAAGGGAGATTTCTTTTTTTTCAATCGTTTAATAAGTGAACAGACTCTAGGTATACGAATGTAATAAAATAATAATAGTACGTTCAGTAAGTACAGATTGTCCTTAGCTAAGGAATTCCCTTTTCTGCAAAATCCTGCAAATAACTTCTGCAAAGCCCTACGATAAGGACAGCTGTGACATTTCATTTTAAAATCGTATACATTAAAAAAATTTATATGGGCATATTAAAATGTGTCATTTGTTGTTTTTCAGATTTTAAAGAATAATTTGTAACATTTATTAATAATATGCTTATATTTTGTTTAAGCAAATACAAATTTAATGAAATTTCAAAAATTCTGCATTTTCTTAAATGTTTTTAAGCTAACACATAAAAATAAAAATTAATACAAATTGTTTAGTGAAATGCATGAACAAAAATTGAGAGAATGTGTTTTTTATTTTTACATATATTTCTGTTTCCTACTCTGTATTGAATCATGTTGAATATCGCATGCAAGTTCTTTAATAGAGCAAGAAAGTACGAAGAATTTACTTTTTAAATAAGATCTTGTCTCACTTCAACATGAATTATTACTTCCAATTCACTAGTGATTCACCGATGAAAAAGTATTTCTATTTCTGAAACTAGTGTCATGCCATTTGAACAAATATTAAAAGTACAAAGCACCTGATGTCTTATTAACATTATTCCTTCTTTACGAAGTTTCTTAATTTTTTCTTGTTGTAGCCAACTTTTATTTAAAAGTTAAAATGTTTGATATCTCGAAAAATAAAGAAGACATCGAAAATTTTTATTTAATTTGCATAAAAATTTGAAAACAATCATCATAAAGGAAGCAGTAAAGGAAGTAGTAAAATGTAAACAAGAACTCGGTATAAACCTTTTTAAAGTATATGGGTTGAACTAAATTTGATAAAATATGTAAATAAAATTAAAAATTTTATATTTTTATTAAAAGTTTTATATGTTTATTTAAAATTTTATATTTTATTTAAATAAAAATATAAAATTTCGAATTTTATTTAGGAAAACATAAAATTTTGTTAAAATTCATTTTTTTTATTTGTTTTTAATCAAAATATTCATTGTCCTTAGCTAAGGCCAACTAAAAAGTACTCCCAGAATACGGACTATTATGGGAAATTATGAAATTTCCCTTTGCAGAAGTTTTGAGGTAGGATTGCATTACTGAACGATTTTTTGTAGAAATTGTCTGTATTTAAGGACTTTAGCTGTCAGATTTTGTCTTTCACAAACTTCAGATTGTCTGCAACGTAGGATTTTGTCACTAGCTAAGGACAATCTGTACTTACTGAACGTACTATAATTACCAAAAATGTAGAAACAACCTGGAAAACATCTTTTCTCGAACAGTTTGTGGGAATTTCGAGAATTTGACTTTTCTCAAAATAAATTCGATTGCTCATTATTTTCTATTTTGTTTTAATCAATTAATTTAAATTTTTTAATGCGATTTTTCTTTAGGTCACCAGGCGCAGACGTTTCATTGATTTTTTATAGCCGGCTAGGTCAGGTAGCCGTGAATTTTCGGCAAAGCCGCAGCGACGAATTTATGATGATTATTCATGAATAGCCGCTAGATGAATTTTAAAAATAAATGAACCAGCCCGGTTTAGTTTTACTAATTAGATAGCCCTTTCAGTTCGTTCCGTTCCATCATTTTGTTTGTTTTGCATTTGATTGATATAAGAATTTAGTGTTGCCAATTTAACTTTTTTTACGGCTCAATTGAAATGTTTTTTCTAAGGTTTGTATCCGTCTTAAGTTATAATTTTCATAGCGTAAAGGTAGTCCCTTCGACTTTCGCTAACTACTTTCCGAGTGAGATTCAGTGTCTGTGATCTGCACAATTTTTTAATTTATTTTTCACTATGCGCCAAGAAATTGTTTTTTCACGCTATCAATTTAAAATCACTACTTAGCCGGCGGATAAAGTTTTGACGATGTGGCAGTCCAGTCATAATATTTGTTTCAAGGCGCCGTGACATTTGTCCGCGATGAAATTTATGTATGGAAAACTTCGCGGTCAAATGTCATTTTGCAAAATGTCATTTGTCCGCGATTGAAATTTTTAATTTGTAGCGGACAAATGTCATTTTGCAAAATGTCATTTGTCCGCGATTGATTTTTCAGTTTTTTTAGCGGACAAATGTCATTTTGCAAAATGTCATTTGTCCGCGATTGATTTTTCAATTTTGGAGATACTGCAGATTACGTGAACCACTCAGAATCGTCTGAAGCTTGGAAAAGGGAAGAGGGGTAGAGTCCCCCCAAATTGTTCATATATTTTGTATATGCAATTTTTTTTTTTGCCCGATTTGCCCCTTAAAGAGAGGGGGTGGGGGCGGCGGGCGGGCGGGTGGACTGGTGGTTGGTCAGTGGGAGTTGTGCCGATTTTGATTGGTTCACGTCATCTGCACTTTAGCCTCAAATTTTTAGCGGACATATGTCATTTTCCAAAATGTCATTTGTCCGCGATTGCTTTTTTTGAATTTTTAGCGGACAAATGTCATTTTGCAAAATGTCATTTGTCCGTAGCGTTGCCAGGTTTTGAAAACTCAAAAGGAGGACATGCACATGATGAAAAAAAAACTCATTTAAACTAAAACAATTCATTTATTACATGAGTAGTAGCACCAGTCATGCTTTCCTGCCGGTTCGCACAAATCGTTTAGTCTAAATCTTATGGTTCGTGGGGGGTGCCTTAAGATCAAGTGACATAAAGTCAATTGATTCTTATTGTTCTAAGAATGAATTGTAAAACAATAAAACAAATTTTGCCTTTTCTCAAAAAAAATATTTCTTTTTCCGAAAAATTTGGCCTTTTCCAAAAAATTGTATTTCTTCCTGAACTTTTTAATTTTAAATTATTTCTAAGAATGAATTGTAAAACAATAAAACAAATTTTGCATTTTCTCAAAAAAATATTTCTTTTTCCGAAAAATTTGGCCTTTTCCAAAAAATTGTATTTCTTCCTGAACTTTTTAATTTTAAATTATTTCTAAGAATGAATTGTAAAACAATAAAACAAATTTTGCCCTTTCTCAAAAAAATATTTCTTTTTCCGAAAAATTTGGCCTTTTCCAAAAAATTGTATTTCTTCCTGAACTTTTTAATTTTAAGTTATTTTCGACATTACTTAATTTTTATAATTTTAAGTTATTTTTCGACATTAATTCATTATTCGATTTAATTTCGTTATGAACGAATATCGATTTTTTATGCGTGAGGTGCGGGTGGAAAAGGCCAAATTTTTCGGAAAAAGAAAAATTTTTTTGGGATTGTCAATTGACTTTATGTGTTCTTCTAAAATATGACTTAAAATCAAGATCTAAAGTGACATAAAGTCAATTGACCTTATGTCACATTTTAGAAAAAGACATAAAATCAATTGACTTTTTGTCGTTTTGAAAGTGACTTACAATCTATTTATTGAACATTATCAAAAAAATATATCTTGACTTTATGTCACTTTTAATTTTTTTTTGCAAAGCGACATAAAGTCATTTGACTTTAGGTCACTTTAAATCTTGACTTTATGTATCATTTTAGAAAAAGACATAAAATCAATTGACTTTATGTCACTTTGAAAGTGACTTAAAGTCAATTGACTTTATGTCACTTGATTTTAAGGCACCCCCCACGGTTCGTGCGAACCGGCTATTTGAAATAATTTTAAATGATTTAATTAATTTTTAATTAATTTATTGATTTTTAATTTTAATGTTTTTTTTATGCATACTAAATTTCAGTTGTATATAAATAATATTTATTTTTTTAAATTAATTAGTGAATTAATAAAAAAAAGTGGGTTTCATGCTGTTTAATTTTTTTAGTATACTATTTCCTTGCAAAATAATTTCACTGCGAACCAGTTGATGAAATTTTGGGAAATAATCACTCAGTACAGTAGCACCATTAAAAATTATAATATGTACACAAAACAAAAGAAAAAGAACTTTAGTTATTCACAAAAGAAAATAAATCGAGAAAATAAAGCAAGCAACAGGGTAACTACGATAATTTTTTTGTAAATTTCAATATGGAGGACATTTAAGCCTTTTTGGAGGACGGATATTTTAAGTAGTAAATGGAGGACTGTCCTCCCTAAAGGAGGACGCCTGGCAACGCTATTTGTCCGCGATTGATTTTTTTAATTTTTAGCGGACAAATGTCATTTTGCAAAATGTCATTTGTCCGCGATTGATTTTTCAGATTTTTAGCGGACAAATGTCATTTTGCAAAATGTCATTTGTCCGCGATTAATTTTTATCGCGGACAAATGACATTTTGGAAAATGTCATTTGTCCGCGGCGGACAAAAGACATTTTGAATCGCGGACAAATGTCATTTTTATGTCCGCGATACAAAAACAAATCGCGGACAAATGTCCAACCCTCCTACTGACCAGACAACAACGCTTTTTGTGTTTTCCAGTCGCCGCCGTCAGCCGCTGGACTATTTTTTCTAACCGCCGCTGGATGAAAATTCATCGACTGATCGACTGGCCGCTTTTTAGGAAAAAAATAAAATTTAGCCGCTGATTTTTTTATTGGTTCTTTTTTTTTGTTTTTATTTTTATTTTTTTTGTTTTTGTTTTTTTTTTTTTTTGTTTTTTTAGTCGCCGATCTCGCCGATGATTTTCTTCCAGCCACCATTTTTTAGATTTTTTTTTCTAAAGCCGCTCTTTTTCTCCAAAACAGTAATTTTGAGTCGACTAGCCGCCGCAATCGAAGGGCAAAATTCGACTAGCCCCCGTCGAAAAAAAGCGATCGGCGTCATTCTGCTACTGACTGCCTGTCAAATAATATAATTTATTTTTAATCGAGCTATCAGAACAGAATTAAAGTGTATCATATATTCATATATTATCTACAATTAAATTATAATTACATATCTCTATAAAACATAAGTAGAAAACGTAGAAAACCCATCCGACTGGATTGCTATTGCTGGAGATTGGAATTACAAGAATTAAAACGTCACAACACAAGACAACATGGAAATGAATTATTCATCATCAGAAAATGAAAGTCAAGAAGGTGAAACAATGCAATCGTCAAGTCCCACCAATGGTTTAGATTGTGACAGTGATGAAAATTCAAGTGGTGATGTTGATAGGGTAGGTATTTAAATGACCTTCTTATTATCAATTTTTTGTTTGTCTTCTGCTGAAAGGAGCTAAGAAAAAAACACGCTAAGTAGATACAAGATAACCTATGTTCCAAAAAAATTTTCACATTTTAGGTTCAAATCAGAAAAGAATTAACTGCAATGTCATTTGAAGACCTTATGAAACTGAAAGAAAAATTGGGTTCCAAAGTGTATTATGAAGCTTTATTTGGAACGAAATCATCAAAAAATGAAAAAGAAAAAAACTCATTTAAGAGATTGAATAAAAATCGACCACGAGAAGAGAGCTCTAAACGGCCAGTAAAATATTTAGGTGCAGAGCATCGTATCAAAGGCAATAAATTAACGACAGAAACTCGTGATCCCAGATTTGATGGTAATTGTGGAGAATTAAATACAACTATTTTCAAAGACAATTACAGCTTTGTGACAGATATTCGTGAAAAAGAATTAAAAGAATTGAAGAGAAAATTAAATCTAACCGCAGTTGCTGAGGAAAAAATTAAAATCAAATTTTTAATACAAAGATTGGACAATCAAATTAGAGAAGAGAAGAAACGTAAAACTAAAATTGAAATGTATAATGAAGAATTGACTGAAATTAAGAAGGCAAAAGAAGAAGGAAAAACACCACATTATTCGACAAAAAGTAATTTATTTTGTTTTCGTTCACTGACATTTATAGAAAATACTAGTAGGTACCTAATTAAGATAATCAGAGACCCTACTAGGTTTTTGAATTTATATACCAACGACGACGATTTCCTGGATTTAGAAAAATCGAACTTTTATTCCTTTTTTTTTTACTTTTAGACTATTTTCAGATATTTTGAAGAGAAGATATCAATATAATATTATCAATTCATAAATTTTGAAATGATGATACGAAAATATAGAAATAAGTCTTTCCACTGATTTATCGTACAAAATTTCGTTGCGCCTACCCCTACATCTATTCTAGATAAACGAAGAGAAACGAAATTATTTAGTTGCATTAGCCTAATTATTTAATTGCATTTGCCTAGTTAAAAACTGCTTCTTATGTTTTTTTTATTTGTTTTTCTACAAAATTGAAAACAAAAAATACCTAATAGTAAATACAATTCTTTTATATATTATCATAAAGGAAGTATAAATAGAGGAACTAGTCCCATACAAAAAATTCGAATAAAAAAAGTTGAACAAAATTAGATCAGACCCCCAAGCTTTTATTTTTTTTAGAATATAACGCTATAACGAGAGAGCTTTATAGCTTTTAAAATATTTTTTTTATAAAGCTTTTAAAAATAAACAAAATATTTCTTTTATTATAATTGTATTTTAATGTTTACTAGTATTTGTTCTCTATAAAAAAAAAAATTGGGTTAGATAAATGTAAATAAAAAAATTATTTTTGAAAGCATTAATAAATTCATTTTATTACATGTTTAATTTACATATCGTCGGTCTCGTGCATAAATCACGAAACTGTAATTTTGGCCGTTTTGACCTAATATTGTAGAAAAATCATAAAAAACTAAAATTTTAATATGTTCAAAGTTAGAAGTTGAAAGCTGTCATAAATTATATATACGCAATGACTATTTCTATTTTCCCGAAAATATCAAAACGTACTAAAAAAAAGAAATTTAAATCCAATTTTCTCAAAACTATGTTTTTGCAGTTCCGTGATTTTTACATGAGACCGACGATGTTCACATTATTTTATATCAAGGATGATCATCGCCTATGCACTTGTACCACATTTGT
This sequence comes from Hybos culiciformis, assembly GCA_964007475.1. NCBI lineage: Eukaryota > Metazoa > Arthropoda > Insecta > Diptera > Hybotidae > Hybos > Hybos culiciformis. The sequence goes on along the minus strand of OZ023273.1, from coordinate 439,067 downwards.
TATTGTAATCCCACTTTGTTTATATGAATAATAAAACAGAATAGGAAAAAAAAAACCCTATGCACTTCATATACACTTCGTGCTTATGTAAGTGCATGAAAAAAAATATTTTTATTTCGTCTTCGCACTTCCCATTTAAAAAAAAAAAATCATTCGCACTTTGAATAGGAAGAAAAAAAAAAACATTTTTTCTGTATTTATTTTTTTCCTTCTTTTTTGTGCATGCACTGTAAAATGCGAAATTCTTATTTATAATATTTTCTGATCGCAATTGTGTGATTGATGTATGAATAATGTAAATAAAAATAAAAGGACTGCAGAAAATTAATGTTAATTTAAAAATTAATATGAAAAGGATTATTTATTTGCAATCAATTTTAAAGCAATTAGCTCAGAGCTTGATTTGGTTTGTAATTATTAATCGTATTTTCAAAGTTTTCATAAAAAAAATTTTAAAAATAAATTTTTTTTTTAATTATTTTTGGATTTTAAACGAAAATTCTAGAAGAGGATGCTAAAAATATTTTAAATTACATTTAAAAATACCAAAACTTGACTTTAAATGTAAATAAATTCGAGCAAGAGCACAATAAAGTTGCTTCGTAATATGTTGCATATGTTGTTTTTTGGAAAAGTGTTTTGTACGTTGTTATTTATTATATTACAAGACGAAAAATTAATTTTTAACTGTGTATTTTTCCGTGTATTAATAAAACATGCCAAAAATTTATGATGATGGTAGTAAATGCACGTTCAATCTTAAATTTTGGGCATCACTGTTTTATATCATTGGAATAATGTTTTTTTTGTTTTTTATTTTGGTTTCAAAGTATACTTTAACTTTGTAATAATATCCCTTTTAAAAATTTTGAGCCTTTTATTATTAAAAGTGTTAATAACAACTCCAAACATTTAAATCTATGTTCATAACATTCGTCTGTTTCGGTGAACCAGAAATCATATTTTTTTGATAATTTTATTGCGTACAAACAGCATTGCATACAGTTTGTTAAAATTCTTTTTTTTATAAAAATGTTGAGCAAAATAGTTATCAAACATTTTTATACGAAATCTGGTAATTTCAAACAGATCAAATAAAATATTTCCAAATCATTGTCATAATTTTTGTGATATAAAAATTGTTCTGATTTCAATTCAAGGACATCATTAGTTTTTTTTTATTTTTATTTTTTTTTTATGATTGGGGTCGATAGAAGATAACTTGTTTAGCCGACTACTTTTTATGGAGCTCTAACTTCATGAATTACTAAATTATTTAAGTGAAGGTCGCGCATTCAAAAAAGTGCGTTTACCTACTTATTAATAAATAAAATAAATGAATAAATATTTACTTTATTTTATTCAAATTATTTATACTTATTTTAATTCCGTATCCAAATTGATAAATTTCCAATAATAATAAAATATTCCGATATAATTTTTTTAATGTCCTTATATTTCAAAATTTAAATAGTTAAAACAAAGTTCATGCAAAATATTTTAATATATACATTTATTTTAAAGAATGAATTAATTAAACGTAAATTCACGATAAAAATAAAACACTATCGTTTAAGAATATTTTATCCAAAGGAGATAAAATATTATGACATATTATCTCTTTATTAATGTAAAAATTAAATTGCAATATATATATTTATTGATTTGAAATAACTTATGATAAGGATTTTATAAATTTCAATAAAGACGAAGATGCTAGTTTTAAAAAAAAAAATCATAGATGTTATAAATTGATATTAGCACACCATAACAATACATAATTTAGACACATATTTTTTCATTTATTCATTTGTTATGATTTTTCGCACAACTACATTCGAATTTTTAGAACTTTGTTGTAATAAAACTAAACATCCTCAAAATAGAAAAAAAATTAATGAGTATTAGAGAAAATAGAAAAGCTTTTTTGCTTATACATATGTTTTGGGGGTCTGAAAAAATAGGAAAAAAAATAAAAACGTTATTTTAAAAAGTTGTTTGACATAGTTACTCTATATTATACTTCCTTTATGATATTATTCTAGAAAAAGTTAATTTTAAAATGTTTGTATCCCTACTTTCTTTATATCTTCTATGGGAATAAGAGGAGGTATTTTTTTTTACAAATAAATTGACTTTTTTTTTTTCATTTTAATTTTTTCTCAAGCGTTAAATAATTTTTATTTCAGAGGAACTCCGAACAAAAGAGTTGGTGAAACAATATGAGGAATTGAAGAAAACTGGTAAATTAGAAAAGCATTTGCAAAAGCGTCGAAAAAAGAATTCTGCTAAAGATAGGAAAAAAATAAAAATGAATTGATGAGACTAACGTGTTTATAAAAAGCAAATTTTTTTTTTTTGGCAAAAAATAAAAAAAAATAATTAAAAAAAAAAATTTATTTATTATTTATTAAAATTTATTAATATTTTTTTACTAAAAATACATGAATTCTTAAATGAAAACAATATAACAATTTATTTTTATCTTAGCCAGTTCTTAACATTTTAGCTTCTCGTTTTTCTTCTAATTCTTTACGTTGTTGTTCAACAACTGATTTTCTTTCCTCTAAAAACTGAGCATATTCTTTTGGATCTAAATTTTTAACGATTTGAACACCGCACGTTCTAGCCACACCAACTAACATGTTAGTCATTTGCTGTAAAAAGAGGACGGTGTCAAAATTCATATGGAATTTGTTTAATATTTTATTATAAGTTAGTCATCAATTTGAAACTTGCCTCAATTGTAAGCAAAGCATTTGGTGGATCCTGTATTTTAATTTTAGCTATTTCATACAAATGTTTTAATGTAATTTTTCCTGCAATCTCTTTTCCTGGATACATTGCACCTCTTTGAATACCTGCTGCTTGTTTTATAAAGAACGTTGCGGGTGGTGAATGAATAACTAATTCATAAGATCTATCTGAATTGACTGATGCACGAATTGGTAGAGGTATTCCTTCTTTGATTTCTTTAGTTCGTTCGTTAAAATCCTTACAGAATGCAGCTATATTGATACCACGTTGACCTAGCATTGGCCCCAATGGGGGGCCTAAAATGAATAAAGTAAAACAATTTATTTATTAATCGGTTGGTTAGGTATACCTACCTGCAGCAGCCATGCCAGCAGGAATATCAGTTCTTAATTTCGAGCCATGTATAACCTTGTCAACGATTTTTTTCATTGATTTTAATTTGCCTGCTGATTTCGACATTTTTCAAACTAAAACACAACTTTTGTTTTATTTTATGTTATAAAAATAATAAATATTGCATTGGCATTGGTTACTTTTTTACTAAGTTCACATTCAATCCAATTCGACCAATGTTTTGATTTTATTCTTTTATCTTTTCATGAAGAGTTGGAGCTGAATATAATGCAGCATAACTAAGCACACCAACGGTGCGCCGCCAAAATATTAAGAGTATGTTCCAATGTTCACAAATAAGAAAACATAAAAAAATAAGTTTCCCTCGCAGCTGCAACTAGGTACTACTTTTATCGCCTGGGCAAACTCGAAGCGACGGATGCAAACGTTAACGACGCGAAAGACCATATAATCGCGTAATTAACGTTAACGACGAGACTATTCGCGTCCGTCATTTTCATATATTTACCGCCTGGGCAAACTGGACACGACGGACGCGACGCAAACGTTAATGACGTTAATGGCCATATAATTTCACGTTAGCATCATTAACGTCGTTAACGTCGAGACTGTACGCGTTCATACATTTTTATACAATTAATATTTCTTACGTCATTTGCGTCGCGTCCGTCGCGTGCGTCACGTCGAGTTTAACCAAACTATTAATATTTCTTGCGTCATTTGCGTGCGTTTAACCAAACCATTAAACATAATAGGCGTCTTAGAACTCCGAATTTATCCAGCATCCTATTCATCGTATCAAACCAACCACGAGAAATTTGAAGCCTTAAATGCTTATGCATTGTAATAAATTTAGTCATGCTTTAAGCAGGAATTTCAAAAAATCAATTGTTTTGATTCAATTTATTAATTTTGGCTTTAACAAAAGATAAAAAAAATTCACCAACAGCATAGAATCAAACAAAAGAGAGAAAAGGAGAAAGCCTTATTTCGTTATTACAATTTGATGATAACCAGTTGGTGCATCGACTTAGTCATTTTTCGACAAGATATAGTTATAGAAATAGTTCTCACTTTCACTAGCCGCTTTCCTTACCTATTCCGTCATTTATATTTCATTTCATACTGTATTTTCTTTTGTTTCCTCAAGTATAGTTTTTTCTTTTAAAAAGAAATACTAAGTTTTTCTCAAAATTTAATAATTTGAATTAATAAAATAATATAATAAAATTGAAAAAAAATAATAAAGAAGTTAAAAATAAAAAACTGTATTTAGCAATCAATTCTTCAACTTTTTCAAACAGTTTGGTTTGATTGAGCAAAAAAAAAAAACAATATGAAACAATGAAACCTTTCAAAATTTTAATATCAGCTGCTGTCACCAACTGATATCCTGATATATATATTATAATATTAAAAGATATACACTACCTAATAGGTATATAATGTATAATATAAGTAAATAAAAAAAATAAATTTTTTGAGTGAGAAATTATTAAATTTGGAAAAAATAATATATAATTAACATTGGTGATCTAAGTTCTAAGATTTTATAAAAATCAAATCCAGTCACGGAAGACATTAAGAGAAAATCCTTGAGATAATTTCATTGTCCGTAAACATTTCTTTACTGTTTTTTTTTTGTTACATGTAGGTATGTAGGTACGGTTAGTTTTTAGTAAAGACTTGGAAAAAAAAAACTTGGTAGCCTGGTAGGGACCTATCTACCTACCCATATCCATTTATCTTTAAACTTGTTCGAATAAAAAACTAATTATTAAAATTATGACTGATGATTGTTTCGATAGATTTAATTTAAATGGTTAAAAAAATCTAAAAATAATTTAAGGCTTAATATAATTTGGGCCTATTTTGTCTTCGCAATGCTTAATCTTCACTTTAGTTACCTAGGTATAACTTTGACTGACTGGCAAAGCTATTAAGTAGATGACCTAGGTACTTCGTTTTGAATATCTAATTGTTGGAATACATAATTTCCACTTTTGATTGAAAGTTATAATAGTAAGTACCTACCTAGGAGATTATTACCTTAGGCGATTATTTCCTTCAGAGCAAAAATACAAAGCAGGGATTTTAATTAGGTTTTTGAAAGGAGTGGGTTGGCTCGATGGGGAATAAAAGGCCCATCGGGTAGGGTGGTAAAACGGGCCAACAAGCCTAAGTGCGAGGGAATACAGGAACTCCCAACCCACAACAACCTAACCTAACCTAAGTACCTACCTAAAACTACCTACACCTAAATATCGAAGAAAATCTTAATTTAAGAAAACTCATAAACTGGTTCTTTATTATTTTTCATCACATCATGGCTTAAAATTTTCATTTCATTTTTGATTATTTTTAATTATTATTTTAGAAAAATGAATAGATCATAAAAGCTGTGCTTTTTCAATAATATAAAAGGGTAAAATTAAACTAGAATCAAACAAATGTCTAATTAAAATTGGCACTAAACAAAAAAAAATTCAAGAAATTGTATAACGCAAACAAAAATTACAAACGGAAGTGTGACATTTATGGTTCGCAATTCAAAATCATCAGGAGGCAATGGTAGTTGCAGCACAACAACAACAGGTAGCCAAAAATCATCAACCGGAAGTCAAAAATCTTCACCAGCTAACAGAGCAAATCGTAATCGTAATAGATTCAATTCAACAAGTCCTGATTCGAGTGAATCAAATGATGAAATAACAATAAGTCGACGTAATAGCACAACAAATAGCGGCTGGAGTGGTTCCGTCCACAAGCAGAATTTATATATTGTTTCATTTCCAATAATATTTTTATTTAATATTTTACGCTCAATAATTTACCAATTGTTTTGTATATTTCGTTATTTATATTCAACATCAAGTAGAGTTATTTATAGGCGTCCATCAGCAGTTATTCGTAAAGATTATTGTGTCAGTGGAAATTTGGAAGTTATTGTTGGTAATAATAGTAGTGGTAATTCAACGGATCAACAATTAGTTAGTTGTTCTAAAGAATTAAATATGGCATCTGGTTCAAGTGGTGGCTCTAAAGGTCCAGGGCCTGCGGATCCATTATTAGCGAAACAAAAACATCATCACCGCCGAGCATTTGAGTATATTTCAAAAGCATTAAAAATCGATGAAGAAAATGAAGGTATATTATTTTAATGAACAAAATTCTTAATTGAAAATATGTATGTTGAAGGTATATCTGCGTTTCAATCTAAATCTATAAATGTAAATAACTATGAGTGCGTTCCATAAGTATTTTCGTCTTGTACGTAGAATCTCCCTTTTCTGCAAGCCAAAAAATTCCTGTCCTAGAAAAAAAAACCGATTTGACATTTAATTTGGTTAGATCTGGTAAGACCATATACTTCATTAATTTTATAAGGGCATATCTTTTAAAATTTTTAACAAAGTTCCAGAAATCAATATTATTTCAAAATGAAAATGAAAAAGAAATGTTTGAAAATAATGAAATAAATACAAAAATTAAGTTTCAAATATTGTATAATTCACTTTTGCTGAATTAAAAAAAAGAAACAGTGTGTATGTTTACGTCTTTCTACTTTCTAACATAAAACTTTGATGAAAATTAAAAAGAACTTATAAATCTGTACATCATTTTGCAAAAAATTTTATATGATTTTTTATTTTTCAAAAAAAAAAACGAAACGCTTTATACTACTTTTACATTATTTCTTTCAATACCATTCCATTAGTTAAAATGTTATTTAAGAATACAATACGTTGTTTTAAAAATCAACAAAAAAGAATTTTATTTAAAGAAGAAAGTAAAATGCTGTATAAAGAGTATACGTTACTTGATATTGTTGCATACGTTGTCTTAATTTTCAAATCTTTAAACTCTAATTACTCGAAACTATACTTTTCATTATACATTGTTTCATTTCTCAGCAGACCTACATAAATTATAAAGTATATGGTTAGAAATAAAATAAATAAAACTTTCTTGTAAAATAATTTTTTTTAACCAAATTTAAAAATTCTAATTACTATAAAAGTTAATTTCAAATAATATTATAAATAATGAATTCGGAAAAAAGAAACATAATTGCTAATAATTAGTAGATATGTAATAGATTCTGAGTTTAAGACCGCTTAAAAGTTTTCCTAGAAAACGATTTGTAATGGGAAATTTTAAATTTCCTTTTACAGATTTATTAAAAATAAAATAGAGTTTCGGAACGATTTTTTGCAGAAATTATTGTGGATATAGAATTTTAGCTGTCAAATCGCATCGTTCCATAATTCAAAAGTCTCAAAAAAAGAATACCGATGCTAGTTTTAGGTAAAATCGTGACTTATGGAACGCACTCTATATTGTATACAATTCTCGAAATCTAGATATTAATGTTTTATATTTCTATCTTTCACATTTCAAAATTCAAAATAAAGTTTTTTCTTAAATGTTATCGAGCCCTAGGCGAAAACCTTGGAATTTTATACTTAATACCTTTATAATAAAGTCTCTTAGATTAGAATTGTTCGCTTAGTAATTATTAACAAAGTACACATAGTATTCCAATTAAATTTTAATTTAATAAAACTAAATATCAATATTGAACTTATAAACATATATAAATCGTAGGTTGCATTATATTTGTCTAAATGGCCATTTTATGATTCTCAAGTTTTGATTGGTGACTAAGTTTTTGGACATGTCGAATATGCTTTTATAAAATCATTTTGATTTTAACTTTTAATGCTTTTTTATAGATTCGACATATCCACAAATCGTATTCAATCAAAAATTTAAATTCCTTAAATAGTCGTTTGACTGAACAAATTGGAATGCAACCGAAGATATATGTTTCTATGGATGAATTGAAACAGTTTCAGTTTCGTTCAGTTGAAAAGTTCATATATTTTAAATTTTAACTAAAATCCTGTTTCTATTTTATGGAAACAAAGTAATAATAGTAGATAAGGAGCTTATTAATTTATGAAAGCATATTTTAGACACTGTAGTGCAGTAGTTATATTAAAAAGTAATCGGCCGTTGATTCGAATCCCACTTCGGACTGGAATTTATGTAACATTTTTAGTTGTCCACTTAAATTCTTTAATACACGATCATGTGTCAAGTATATTTATACTACCTGTAAGTACATTACATTTTTTCCACAAAATTTTATCTCAAAAAACTATCGACTAAACACATGTTGGGTTAGTAACTTTTTGGATTATAAAAACTTATTTAGAAATTAGTGTAAGTAAAATGGGTGTAAACGTGAACTGAATACTGAAAATGAACAAAAAGTTATTTATAAAAGTTTTTTTTTAATATAAATTATCTCTATAAATAAGCTAAGAACACCTAATAAATAAATATGTTTTATTTTTACTTTTCAACTTGTTTGTTATTTAAAGGAAATAATAACTTCAAAAATTATTTCGTGCTTCACTTAGAAACAGTTTTAACTTTAATATTTTTCTAATTAAAAAAAAATAGCGAGTTTTACAGTGGTAAAGAAAAAATATTATTAAATTATTTTAAATATTACACACAATCAAATTTACGTTAAAATTCCTTTTGTTTTCAATTTAAGTTCGATCAAAATGAAAATATTGAATATCGCGTTCCGTCCCTATTCACTAAACTGTTCGTACCAAACGCAGTACACCGAGAGCTAAACTTATCAACTTCTTAATTATTTTATTTAAAGGTCATAAGGAACTAGCCATTGAATTATATAGAAAAGGAATTAAAGAATTAGAAGATGGCATAGCTGTTGACTGTTGGAGTGGTCGTGGGGATGTATGGGACCGTGCACAACGACTGCATGATAAGATGCAAACTAACCTATCAATGGCTCGAGATAGATTACATTTTTTGGGTAAATATTTGTAGTGTAAGATAAATATAACAATTTTTTTTTTAAATTTGCATTAAATTAAAAAAATTATATCGAGTATTGTAAGAGTATTTTATTTTGAAAGTTAAAGAAAATTAATCTATTTAATGCAGTTTTCTCAAATATAGGAATTGTTTGCTAATACATATCGACTTTTCGTTCATTGAATCAAAGAAGATAATATATCAGAATGAGGATATAGGACAATATAAATATTTAGTTATTGCTCTTAGCTTAGGAAACAGTAAAACAGGATTTCTAACACGGTCAATTTTATTCAAACAATATAATTCAAACAATTATACGGTATGTTCTCATACGAGTCAATAATATCGAAGAAAATAAATTATCATGTTAATTTCAATTTTTTTTTTACTTTGTTTTTCAATATTTTGCTCACAATATATTAAAATCGAGCTTTTATACGTTTTATTTCAGAGTGATACCTAATGTTTTTATATATTAGGTAGTTAGGTACCCCACCAAGTGCATCTCGTCGTTATACAAACAAAATTGATTATCTACAAAAAACATAGTTTTTAGAAAACAAATTTAAAGTTTTGAAAATTTTTTAAGATGCTGTAACTTCATTACTTTTTATCCAAATTTTTTGAAATTTCGAGAGAATATTCATCAATTGTAGCAGTTTTCAATTGAGAGTTTATAAAAAGCTTTTAGATTTGAGAAAGTTACGTTTTTAACGCCTAGTCAGTTTTTCCCGAATTTTTTTTTTTTTTATAAAATGTCAGATGGTCATATTTCCGTATGGATAATTTTTGTATATGTATATATTTTTCAAATAATTGAAATTATAAGAAAATTTCGTTTCAAAAACAGAACATTAAAGGTAAATAATAATAATTTATCAATACTGCAAAGTCAGTACAAAACATAGTGTAATAAATAAACTAATCAAATTTATTCTTAATTAATTTTTCTTATACAAAGAGTATGCATACGGTCAAATTCAGACTTTAAGCGCAACTCGTAAAATAGGTTTTTTCATATAAAATTTTACCGGAGAAAAATTCTCCAGTAAAATCTTGTATGAAAAAAAGTTATATGTGCTTTACTGTTTCAACAAGTATTTCCAATAATTTGGCATCATTAATTCAAAAAAGCATTTTTGTCATACAATCAATTTGGTGTTGCTCTTTCATTCGTTATGTTTGCACTTTTTTTTCCGCATTCCCAATATAAAGTATGCCCTGTCATTATTCCTACCTACATTCATTTCAGCCAGAATTCCGTCGGAATTTTTAATTTTTATCAAATAGTCAGGGTTTTGCTCAAATTTATGCATGAAATTATAATGAGCATTAGAAATTGTGACCATTTCAAAATGGCCATAGATTTTTATTAAGAAATACAGACAATTTCTTCAAGTTAATTGTATGTGAGAAATATAATGACCGTAGAAATTCTGACTGCGCACCTATTTTTTTCATCAAATTTATTGTTTCAGTATATTCCTCAGACGATCAATATAAGGGAAAAATTATATTGCTTTAATAAAATTGACCATGTAAGGGGCCCAAATTGTAAAAGACAGAAAAAATGTTTTAAATTTATTTCCTTGTTCAGAAATTGCGAAAATTTGAAAACATTAATATTAGAATGAAATAAAATTGAAATACATTTATTTATTGCGTAGAAACATTTTAGATTAAAAAAACAATTGGTTTAAAATCGGAATTGAACTCGTATTATAAGTTAATTATAATTTTCTTCGCATAAAGGTTGAAAATTAATTATTTTTCAAATTATAAAAAAACATGTCAGGTTCAATGTTTTGTTTTTGGAATAAATCACTGAACAATTTATTGATTACACAAATATAGCTTTTTATTTTGTTTTATCAATATTTTTTTTTTCATGTATAATTTTTGTACAAAAATTTATTTATTTATTATTTTTTGTGGTAAAAAAATTAATATTTATTTTTTTTTTCTTTTTATGTTTAATATTTTCTATATACGAACATTGTGTTACTTCTTTAACATAACAATTCATTAATCGTATGAAATCTAAATGTTGTAAACACAGTTTTGAGAGAAGAAGAAAAACGTTTAGAAAATCTAAAATTGTCACATAAAAACACAGCCACAAAATCTCCTCGTTCAACAAATACCATAGTCAATAGTAGTAGTGCCAATAAAAAATCTGTACAAATAGTTAGTCCAATGGTCAGTTCTTCAATGAATAAACAACTTAATAAAGAAGGTAATACAATTTTAAGAAGCGAAAATATGAAGAAATCGAAAATTGCTATAAGAATTTCCAACTATAAAAGTAATAGTACTTATTTGAAATATAATACCAATAATACTATGAGTAATTTTAATTGTAATTTTACAATGACTAAAGAATTTTCATTAAATAAAATTGGTAAGATTTAATAATGAATAAATTATTCTATAAATGAAATTAAAGCAACAAATTATTGTGATGTAATGTCGTCGGCTGAAAATTTCGGACGTTTTTATGTTTTTTCAAGATTTTCTTTATAACTAAATTTTATATTCGTTAAAAAATTTGATATTACAGAACCAAAATTCTAATATAGTCAATTATGACAACAATATTTTATTTATTCAATGATTTTTTTCTCTTCTATGTTCCAAAATCAAAAATTCTAACTCGAACATATTTTCAATTAAAGAGCGTGGACCCAATTTTTGCTTCAAGAAGTGTGAGCTCGTTTGAAAAATGTGCGTTTTTGTTTACTAAAATTTAGTTGAAGGAAAAAAGTATTTTTTTTAAATATATCATGAAAAAGTGATCTTCAGATCTTCTCATCTGAATTATATCCAGGGCAGATACGTATTGTCGTATATGTATATAAAATTTTTACGCTTACAAAAACTACTTGTACAAGTACGCCTTGAAATTTAGTGCAATAAAATTTTCAATACAATAAAATTACAAATTAGGACACTACCTTATTGATGAAAATAATAATACTACGGTAGAAATGTTTGCAAATATATAAACGTTTAAGTTATTAATTCAATAAGCAATACATATACTACATTACAAAATACGATAAGCATAATATTAGACATGACATTATTGGTATTACTTTATTTATTTGTTTTTGTATTTATTTCTTTTCTTTATTACATTTTTATTAATATCAGTGAATTGTATATCATTTTCATCAAGGTGGCGGTAATTAATCCTATTCCTTCGTTTTTTACAAGTTGATTTTAAAGGAAATTAAAAAAACGTTTCCTATTTACGGTTTTAGATATGATAATGATTAGTGTTAAAATCTGAAAAATATAATGAATTTTACCACAACCCGCTTGTTGTATCTCTTTCTATGTATAATTAATTTCCTTTTAAAATGCACTAAACAGTTTAAAACAGAACAAATTCTTTTTTTGAACCTGTCTCTATGTATTTTATTTATGGAGTTTTATATTATAATTTTTCTCGTACGGCTTTCATAATCAAATTAATCTCATAATTAATGAATTTCATGATAATTGCACGTATCAATAGATTGTATTAAACTTTAAATTTTTTTAATTATTTTTTAACAATTACCCAACATTAAAATTATATTAATAGCTTAAGAAATAATATGTAAAGAATTATTGATAAATTGAAATAAATAACCATCATACCGACCAACAACTACCAACATGCAGGTCTAGACACAAGTTCAAAGAAAAATGTAAAATTTTTAATAAAATAAAAACTCAGAATAAATAAAACTAATTTTTTATATATAATTTATGTGAAAAAATGACTTTCTCATGAAATATTTAAAAGGTGTTCTTTTCCGTTCAGATAAATTTTTTTAGCAAATATCTGTACAGAATATAAACGTTTAGTTAAATTCTAACATTTTAATTTAACATTAGACGTAATATTAAGTTTAAATAGAAAATATTCTTTTTTTTATAACATTACACTAAGTGAATAATTAGTAATTATGTCTAGATATACAGTCATATAAATAAGCATTATATTTTTAAGGTAGATTGTAAAGATTGTACTCAATTCAAAATATTCATGGAAATGAAGTCTTGATGATCTGTTGCATATTATAAGTATTTTTTAAAATGATGTCACATTTAAAAAAAAAATATCGTGTTGAAAATAATTTTGAGAAAACAAAAACATAAACTGAACCAATATATATTAAAAGTTTCAAATAATTTGTTAACGGAAAATTATTTTTCTCTCGAACTCTATAGTTTTCACATTTTTAGCCTTAAGTAAAAATTAAAGCTTAGAAATATAAGCACATAATTCAGCCAACCACATTATTAATAATTTGTTTTGTTTTCAAAAACTTAGGCAAAGCGCACCTTAACACAATAAAAGATTAACAAAAATAAATATATGTAATAACACGCTTTCACAATTTTTAAGTTTTAAGAAATGTGTTCGAAAATTGGAAAATTTATTGGAAAATTTAATGTTTAATAATTTTAATTTAACGATGATAATTTATTGTTTCTGCAATCTGAAAAAATAAAATAAAAAAGTATACCTATACCTACACTAATAATGAAAATAAAAATAAATTAGTCAGTTATCTTCTTAAATTTAACCAAGCTGCAAGCATAAGAGACTTGGGAGGAATTTGATCATGTTTCAAAAAACTATCTTAACATATTTCAACAAAAATAATGTTCTGTCTTTAAATTATGAGTAACTTTTTTATTTGATGCAATATGTATTGTATGAAACAAGAATGATGACTGATTAGAGCTTGAAAGCTTTTAATGTACCTATTTCCAGTCATTCATTAATTAATGGGCGTGGGAAAATATGTTTATGTGTAAATTTATCCCTGATTAAGTAGTCACTAAGTTTAATATTAATAATATATTATCTTTGGCGATTACTTGAACTAAAATAGCATTTGTTAAATTTTTTTTATTAATTAGTTTAATAATAATAATATATTATCTTTGGCGATTACTTCAACTAAAATATCATATTATTAATTAGTATTTTTTATTTAAACTAATAAAAGCGTTAACGAAAAGATATTTGATTTTTTAATATTTCTCGATAAAAATTTTCCCTCTATGAAAATTGTCCATGTTAAAACAAAAGGCTTAATTGTAAGATCATATTATTTAAATTTCAACCCTAAAAGACAATTTTCAGAAATGATGCACAGTTAAAAAAAATTTGGTGTTAATTAAACAGTAGAAATCGAAGAATATATCAATGCCTCTATATACCTAGCCAGGAAGATAAAAAAAATAGAGAATTTGTACATTATTTGCATATAATTCATATGGAAAATTTTTATTTTCGAAGGACCTTATCTGTTCGGGGACCTAGCTTTTAGGAAAAAAAAAAATAGACAATAATATTTATATTATTTGAAAATCCCATTAAAAAATATCGACATTTAAGATAGGTAATTTGCACTTTTAATTTTAAAACCATTGCGCAAAGGAACATAGGTTCTCCCTTCATAATCTTTTGAAGCAAACTGAGACAAAATATTATTTATTATAATTTTTTTAATTTTAAAAAATACAAGTTAAATTTTCAGTGGATGACTCCCGTTTACTAAATGTATAATCATAATTATTATTCAGTTTATGTTATAAATTATTTTAATATGGGGCGGATTTTCAAGGGCGCCGTGACATTTGTCCGCGGGACATTTGTCCGCGATGAAATTTGTATGGAAAACTTCGCGGACAAATGTCATTTTGCAAAATGTCATTTGTCCGCGATTGTAAAATGACATTTGTCCGCCGCGGACAAATGTCCCAAAATTAGCGGACAAATGACATTTTGCAAAATGACATTTGTCCGCGATTGAATTTTCTAACTTTAGCGGACAAATGTCATTTTTTTGCCCGATTTGCCCCTTAAAGAGAAGGTGGTGGGGGGCGGCGGGCGGGCGGGTGGACTGGTGGTTGGTCAGTGGGATTTGCGGCAACGTATATTAATTCACCTTATTGCAATTCACCGTATAATAATTAACCATATAATAATTTTCCATATAATAATTCACCGTATAGTAATTTAGGATGAATTACTTATACGATGAATTTCTCATACGGTGAGTTGCTCGTATGGTCGGTGATTTACTATACGATGAATTGCTATACAATGAAATATTACAGGTGAATTCATATTCGATGAATTGTCCGTAAATCATTCTAAAAGATGAAAATGCTACAATAACAGCAGAAAAATAATGATGTATTTACTATAAGAAGTTTGGAGAAATGTTATTATTGTGTATTTTTGGTTTGACAGTAAGAAATTTGGACGATACAATCATTTATCTGAAATAATTAACACTAAAAACTGATTTTTAAGACACATAACATTTTTGAGCAGTCAATTACTGCTTCAATCAAGTTTCAAAATAAAAATTAAAAAATCAAAAACGTCCTTTTGCCGTTATAATTTTGATAATACTAAATTGAGAATAATAATTAATTTTCAATATTTTGATTATTTTTTTCATAGTTTTCTTAGGTTTCGATAGAGAGTAAAAATGAGTTTCCAGTTTCCAGGCTAGATATATAGAGGCATTGAATATATTATAATGCATGATAACTACCTAATTTAATAAAAATCTTTATTTAAAAAAAAATATAATCTAGAGCACTTAAATATTCTTCAAATATTCTTACAGCATCTGGAAGAAAGTTAACTGTAGCTGTAAAAAGGCCAGCACATTTAGGAGTCAATAAATCACAAACTTTACCGAGAAATTTGGGTTCAAAAGCGATTATAAACGGAAATGTGACATCAACGAGTGGAGGAAATTTAACTCAACGTCAGCAAAACAAAACAGCAGCTACTCCACCTGCTGTTCGCAGACAATTTTCAGTATGTAAAAATTGGGTACCTAGGTGTCTTCAGGCCACACGACATAAGGTCAATTGATGTTGAAAAATTCGCACAGAAGCGGCATAAAAAATTTTAAATAGAGCCATAAAGTCCACGGACTCCTTTTTCGCAATTTAACCCATGACTAAGCGAGCAAAACCCTTTAATTATAAAATTGACTTTAAGCCACCTTCATATTTCTGCAGAACACGACATTACCTTGACTTTGTTTATATCGCTTTTAGATCTTGGATTTATGTCTACTAAAAATTTTGTAAAATTCTTTTAGCGATTGATTATGACTCGTGAGGTCTTAAGACACCTCCCCGTAACAATTTATGTAAATATGTTATTATTTTTAATTTTGGAATAATTTATTCTTTAGGTTTCAAATAATAATTCCCCATTACGGAAAAATTCCGGGCGTAATACGCCACCACCAAGATCAAGAACACCGGTTGGATCAATGCCCAATGGTCAAATAATCAGTGTCAAAGGAGTCGAACCAAAATTAGTGCAAATTATTCTAGATGAAATTGTTGAGGGAGGTGCTAAAGTTGAATTTTCTGATATAGCTGGCCAAGAAGTAGCTAAGCAAGTAAACTACTTCGTATTCAAAAATGTTTTCAGATAATAATTAAACATACATTACAGGCATTGCAAGAAATGGTCATATTGCCATCTGTTCGGCCAGAATTATTTACAGGTAAAAAGTCACAAAACTTATTTTTTAATTTATTTAATACCTAATAGCTAGTAGGTAAATAAAATTGTAATTTAAAATAAACTTGTGTTCCCTTTAGGTCTTAGAGCTCCAGCTAAGGGGCTACTTCTTTTTGGGCCACCGGGAAATGGGAAAACACTTCTTGCCAGAGCTGTAGCGACAGAGTGTTCAGCAACATTTTTGAATATTTCTGCTGCCTCGTTAACAAGTAAATATGTTGGTGATGGTGAAAAACTTGTTCGAGCATTATTTGCAGTAGCTAGAGAATTACAGCCTTCAATAATTTTTATTGATGAAGTTGATTCTTTGTTGTCAGAACGCAGTACTGGAGAGCATGAAGCTTCTAGGCGTTTAAAAACAGAATTTTTAGTGGAGTTCGATGGCCTACCGGGTAGTCAAGAAGGAGATAGAATCGTAGTTTTAGCAGCAACTAATCGACCACAAGAATTGGATGAAGCTGCCCTTCGTCGATTTACGAAACGAGTTTATGTTACATTGCCTGATCTTGAAACTCGAGAGCTATTATTGAAGCGTTTACTTCACAAACAAGGTTCTCCATTGGGTTCAGACGCATTGAAACGTTTAGCAATTCTAACTGACGGATACTCTGGATCAGATTTAACTAGCCTTTGTAAAGATGCTGCCTTAGAACCAATACGTGAATTAAATGTTGAACAAATTAAAAATTTAGATATTAGTGCGGTTCGTCTAATAACTGAAAAAGATTTCCATAACTCTTTGAAGCGAATACGACGTTCCGTTGCACCGCAAAGCTTACATTTGTTTGAAAAATGGTCCCAAGAATACGGTGATATTACAATGTGAACAGTTTCTCCCAAACTGAAAAGTTCATTTTTGGAGAAAGTAAGAAAAAAAATTTCTGAGAAATATAATTTTCTTCTTTTCTTTTTAAATTAACGACGTTTATTTTTATGTACTTTGTTAAAAAAAATTAAACTTTCATCTTCAGCTTATCTTTAACATAATACAATGAAAATGTTAATTTTATCTATCATTCTTTATTTATCTCAGTTTTAGCATAAGAATATTGAGACAAATTTTTAAAAATTAAAAGCATATGGGAAACTACGATTAACGATAAGTACTGCAGCACAGAATAAAATATATATATATTTAAATATGCTTTTCAATAGAACTTTTTATTGCTGAGGAAAGTTTTTCTTTTAGATTACTTTGTAAGACTCAAAAAATAATCGCACAAAAATGAATATCAATCTGCAGAATCTTATCGGCCAGCTTCCAGTAATTTTGCTAATGCTATAAAAAGTATGTACTGTGTGATGGTACAAAGGTGTTTCTCTTTTATAGTCACGTCTAATATTTATTGTCACTTCAAATTTTGCGATAAATTTGTAGACTATTTTAATATATTAGAAACTATTCTCCAAGAAATTATGCAATAAATACACAATATGAATTGACGCGACAACCAAAAGATTGAAGTCTGTATTTTATTTTAAATGATTGTTGTACATAAATAAATATTATATTAAGAAAAATAAAAAATGAAATATTTTCTTAAATTCTGAAATTAAAAAACAAACATGTAAATATCAATATATATTGAATAACCTAATTTATAAATGTATAATTAGAATTTTTACTATTTATTATGATGAAAATAAATTTATGGCTTTCAGATATTTCAATATAGTACCTTAGATCCAATGAAAGTTGAAAAACTGAAAAATGAATTTTCATTCAAGAAGCTTAGAAATTTCCAAATCTTAAATGAAATGAAATGAAAATGTTTTGTAAAAAAATAGTAAAAAAATAGTAGTAAATAAGGTACTTGAACTTGAATATAACAGTATTTTTCAAAATCGCTTTGGTTAAATTTGAACTGAAGAATGATGGTAGCAGAGCCTTTTAAGATCTGACTATGGGGGTGTCCAAGTAGGGTTGGCTCGGAATTTGGCAGATAAAATTGTAATAAATTAGATCCACCCGTTAGATACACAAACACAGAAATTTTATTATTTGAATACAATGTTCAGGTTCAATGTTTAATTTTATTTGACAAATAATTAAAAATGTAGAATATAGAGTTGAATTTTTATATAATACTGTTGCGTTTATTGGTTTATTAAAACCAAAATAATAATACTATTTGTAACAAAAAAAATTTAGGGTGATAAATCTGGAATCTATTCCCCATCATTGTTTTTAAGTTATACTCAGTGAAACGAAATGCAATTTCTTTATTCAAATTTCATCATGATTTTGAACAATAACTTTTCAGTTTTTCAATTTTTATATATGTACAGTACATACATTACAACTTCATAGCTTCAAAAAATGGAATTATTAATTAATAATTATTGACTGATTTTTCAAATAAAACATTTGCAGTTTTTTTTATTTAAAATAACTAAAATTATATACATATATTTTTTTAATATTATTTATAAATATGTAATTTATGATTATGGATAAATGTGATTCCATGGTAACATCAACATAATGTAATTTTTAAAATAATGTTAATAAAATTCTCTTTTTGCTACTTTTATACAAAAAAATATAACCAATTTATTTTAACATTTATAATAATACTTTTTATGTTAATTTAATTTTAAATTTTAAATATAAATTTCGATGTCATGGTTTTGACATTCACAGATAATTAAAAGAAATTAGTAGGTATAATAAAAAATTATGTTAAAAATTTGAGAGCTTGTTTCTGGAATATCGCTTGAAACGGCTGTAGGAACTAACGCCGAAGCAACGTCGAATAAATGTCAATTTTAATTCACAACCAAAATAAGGCGGAAGCCAAAAATGAATTAATATCGAAAAATAATTAAAATATGTATATTGATCAAGGATAAAAATATATATTTAAGAATTTACGACATTAATTCATTTTTGACTTTCGAACTATTTTAATTACGATCTAATATCGAATTTTCTGCGTTAGTTCCAGAAGTCGCCTCGCATTCATTTGAAAGCAAATCGTTTACATAACAGCTTGTTCAAATGTACAAAAATGATTTTTTTTAGCGAAGTTCCAAATGTGTTTTCATAAGATAATTTTAAAATACTTTAAAAGTTATTATCTAAATTTTAGAATAATTTAGAATAATTAAATTATTTCAAATTGGCTGGTTTATAAAAATATTTTTGATTTTCCTGGTTTTGATTTAGAAATTCATTATGGTTCATATATTTAATATATTATTTTCCTCCTTCTTTATGTAACTCTTCAATTACTTTCTGTATATTTTTTTTAGATAATACTAGTTACGGTATTAAAAATTTTCATAGAACTAAGATTTTAGAATACGAATTAAGAGCAGAAACATTTTTCTAAATCTATTTTGGAGTGACATATAGGTTCAAATTGTTTTGATATATACCGAAATGTTCGTTGTAGTATAAATCGAACGATGATAAAATATTTTATATCACAACATACCGTAGTAGTTAAACTACCAGATAGTGAAGGTGTGAATTATGTCATTGTTAGTGGGCCTAGTAAATACTATTTCGGATGGATACGATAAATATAATCGTGTACCTCCCGCGCACTAGCAATTTTTCGAAGCAACTTTTTAATCACAAAAATTAAAGTTTTAAATTGAAGCATCTAAATAATTAGAACTTCTTCATTTTGAGGGTGATGAAACTGTTGCAAACATACCACCTTACCTTATATGAAAATTCGCGCACTGGTGATTTTTAAATTGAAGGAACTGAAAAATTTATTACACATATTTTGAATAATTTTTATATTTTATTTTTAATTTGTTTCTGTTTGCAAGCAACTAACTTTTTAGTTACTAAACTATTCAGTATTCAGTATTCAGTTGTGTATAAATAAAGTTTCTAGTGCCCGAGAGCCCTTATTAAAAAAGTATTAATAAAATAAAAATATTTATGAAAAAAATTAGTTTTGAAAATCGAATTTCTAAAATATTTTTAACGATATAATAAATGTCATGAAACTGGTGTGCGAATATTTTTGTCGTATTCATTGTGAATTGTGACGAAAGTTATAATAAGCGTACAAAATATTAGCTAAAAAAACAGCATATTAGCAAAGAGTATGTACAAAAAATACAAATTAAAAAAAACAACAAAAATCGAACAAAAAATCTTAAATCACAACCGCCATGAGCTTATATTTATTTTTTGAGAATTTCGTTCTCACAATTGGCTTTTGGAAACTAAAAATTATATAGATCTGTTCTTTTTAAAGTTTTGAAAGCTTTTGTGACATCGTAATTCTCAAAAAAATAAACATTAGCTAATGAGGTTGTGATTTAAGATTTTTTGGTTTAATTTTTTTAATTTGTATTTTTTGTATGAAACTGAAACCTCTAATGGATATACTGATGTACTACTCTTTTATGTTAGTTATAAAAACTCTGTTTCAGAATTTTAATGTATCTTCCGATTTTACGAGAAAACACCCAGGAAAATATGTCGTTGTATGTAATATGTTTTATTGTAATCAAATGTAATTGAATCAAAGTTTTTAAAAAACTTTTCGTTTTATTACTTAAAATTATTTCTAGAAATAAAAATAAAATAAAATTTTTGACTTTACCTTTTAAGTTATTTTTACTTTAGCGATTTATGATGCAACAAGTTACGATACCTTTTTAAATAACATCCGATTTGACCCGTATTTGACGCTTATATTTGCATCAACGAAGTTAATTTTACTATGACAGAGAACCAAACAAATCCGAATCGCTAGTTCAATTAGGTCAGCTAGTTTTGTCATAAAATGCATATGTAGTTTAGGCTCGAGAGAAAATTTGAATTATCATTTTCGATAAACATAAATTAATTTCATTATGACCATCAAAGATTTTATTCTAATCATTAGTTTTTGTCTTTAATTCAATACATTTCTTTCTGAATCGCAAAGTAAGATCGTTACGGAACAATAAAAAAAAAAAAACCCATAAAAACAAAGATTTTATTACAAATCCTTTGTATAGTAGGCCTCCCAACTCACTTCCCGTCATCCGAACGAGTGGATGTGCAAAATTTCATCTCAATCGAATGATGGAAAGTGGATCAATTTTCACTTCTTAAATTCGGGTTCAAACATTCAATAAGTGCGATCAAGTTAATGTATAAAGGATTTTAAAAAATGTTATAAAAAAAATATATTACGTACAACTTTATTATTTTTTTTTAGTTTTATAAAAATAAAGTCGAAAATATAATAATTTTTAGAGCAAACAAAAATAAAGGTAAAGCCAAAAATTATTTTAATTAAAATTTATAAAAACCAACTGGTTCGAAAAATAACTGTATTATGTAGTTGTTACTAATTGTTATTTGTTTTTTAATAATTTGTGAAGTTAAAATTTATTATTAATTGTTTTTAATTTTTTATTGAAAACTTAATTTATTAAATATAGAATGATACTTTGTTTTTATTAGTCTTAAAATAATTAATCTTTAACAAAAAGAAAAAAAAACGTTTGATGTAGATATCATCAAAAAATTAATAATGCTTATGTAAGTCTTAAATGTGTAAAAATAAACTAAAATCTAATAGTTTAATTATAAAATGTTTTTTTTTTTTTTTCAGTTTGCTAAAAAAAAATAAGAATCGTTTTCAAACATAATTTACAATTTTACTCATTTCAAAGGGTTAAAAAAACTAACAGAGTGTTCTTAATTATTATAGTATAACAAAACAACACATCGAATCTTTTTGTTCAAATTTATTTGTTTCTCTTTCCCTATATGATGACGATATATCAAAAGAAATAATTCAATTCAATAATTCGAATTTTGGTTAATCATAATCAGATCCAATGCGAAATAATGTAACCCCTCATTTAGACAGGGTGTTTTCGAAGATTAAAATGAAGATGTTGTGTAAAAGTTGTATAAAGTTTTTTCATTGTTGTATTAAATGAAAAAAAATTTATACAATTTTTACACACACATTAAAAATAAATCTTCATTTTATACCTTATCTGCACTTGGACCTCAAAACTGACCTTTGCGCGGAACTGACCTGTATACTGACCTGTGAACAGGCCTTTCTTCGAAAACAGCCTGTGTAAATGGAAGGTAAGAATTGATTTTATCTCAAAAAAAATCGAGATATAAAATTAAAGGCCTAATCATAGAGTGGAATAATTCATGATAATAATGGTATTATCGATGTGATTGTTTTCCGTTTTTTTTTATGTAGTTAAAAAATCTGAGGGTGTTCATTTTTGTTTAAAGAAAATACAAAGCATTGAAGACAGCAAAAAGTTTATCTACATTAAAAAAATTAAATTTATTAAAGTAGGTAGATATTTATTATTACTATCAATTATTAGGATACAAGTTAAAAAAAAAACAATATTTTTTTTTTAAGAATCCATTTTACTAGAAAAAAATACATAAAAATTATATTGTACGTAGTAATGCTTTATAATTATATGAGTTTGCCATAAAAATAAAATAAAAGATTAAAAATTTATTTCCATTTATTAGAACATATCTTCATTGCAATTACCTCTTTAGGACGAATATTTGGTACCTACATATAATTATTTTTCGAAAACGCTGTTTGAGGTTTTTTTTTTTCTTTCTAAAATTAGGTAAATATAGTACATTTGTAGAATATAAATTTGTAAGCTATGAAATTAAATTTTAATTTCTTACTTCACTATTATAAAACAATTTTTTTTAATAATAATAAAAGTGTACATAAAATGAAATGGACTTACCGGTATGTATATTTTTTTATGCAAAATTTAACAACTATTTTTAGTATCTTATAGCTTGTTTACACTTAGCTAATTTAACATGTTCGGACGACGAACATGTTCCGTTGGTGTTTTTGATGTTGTTTTTTCATAGTAAAAAAATTAAAACAGAAACACGTTCTTCAACATGTTTCTACAAAAACATGTTAATTTTCAGGGATGAATGAGTAATTTTTGAATAATATTTTGTTAGGCAATATTCAGTATGCATTAATTTTTACTTGGTATGTCATTTTTTGACTTTAAAATTTTATAAATGACGCGCGAGTTCTTAACCTTGACACAACTTCATATATTTTAACTTTTTTGGGCGCGTCAGTTCCTTTGAGCTTATCTCCGGTATTATTTGAAATTTTTTATCTGACAGAGCTAAACATGTTAACATACGAAAAACATCGTCTGAACGGTCGATTTTCCAAAGATGTTTAACTCCTTTCGAACATGTTAAATTAGCGAAGTGTGAACAAGGCATTATAATATCTGATTGCTAATACCAATGTGTTTTGATTATAACATTGTTTCAAACTCATCTAAGGGTACATAAAAGGGATTATACGTAACATACAGAAAAATATGTGTTTTAGTATTAATTAATCTTAATTCAGATATAATCCTTGCTATATGACGATGCGCCTATGATATACATCTATAAAATGTATGATGTTGATGACTATAACTTTTTTTCAATGCAAAAACATAAATTGTAACTTATTTTAATTTATTTACAGCTGAATTAAATACACGTTGTGAATAGTGGAAAATCTGATCAAATGCCGAAATATTGTAATACAATCAGTAATTTTTTTTCACAATTAGACCGATAATATATTTCCACTTTCGTGGTAGATATTCATTGAGACTCTCAATTAAGACAGGCTGAAAAAAAATTAAAACATAATATTCATCCACATTCATCGTTTTTATTTTTTTGCATTTTAAATATATTAAATTATAATTTTCACATGATTTTTATATCATTCAAAAATATCCATTCTTTCTCGTTTTTTTTTTTTTTTTGGGAGAAAAATTTATAAATTTTGCCAATATTTATTACAATATTGATTTGTCATTTTTCATGTTATCTTTAGAATTTCTGGATAAAGTTTTTGCTTTTAATCTTTAATTTCATTTTATTTTTATATTTTTTTTCTTTATATAATTTAAAAATTAACAAGTAAATGTCTTAAACTTTTAATGATTTTCAGACGTGAATTATTTTTTGAAATTTTTTTTAGGCTTTTGCAAAAAAATTTCCTAAAAATTGATTGTTTTGAATTATATTGGAGTGTTTTTGTCTATTTTTTAAATAAAAAAAAGGAGAACAAAAATAAAAAACAAAATTATCAAGAGAAGGGTTTTAGTGTTTTATAAAAGATATTTACGTTTTAAATTTGATGGTTTTTTTACTGTAAAAAAAAAAGAAAACAAAACGAAGGAAGAAGTAGATTTTTGTTTTTTTTTTCTATTATTTTCATCATTGCGTTTGATATTGTGGTGTTGCAGCACTATACATCATCATTTGAGGTTGGGTCACACCACCATTTGCAGCTGCCGCTCCAGTTGCTGTTGCAACACCTGGCACTGTTCCGGGAACGCCCCAGGCAACATTTGGTTGTACCATACGATATCCAGCTAAAAAAATTTATATGATTTGATAAGTTAAAATAATTTTAAAAATGTTACAACATATTTTCGAATTTGTGCTACTAAAAGCCAAATTGAAAGTGAAATTAGATTATATAAAAAGTTTACGTATATATGTACCTATGTATTTAATTTTATGAAAGTTTTATCGACGTTTTATGTTCTTAACGAAAATACCATCATTTGTGGATTTATTAAACAAGTTATGCTAAATATTTTGACGATTCTTATTTTAAACTGATCAAAAATTCAAATCTATTGATACTTCAGCAAATACATTTACTTATACTTGATACACAGAAAGAATATTTATAAATATTTGCAGAAAAAAATTTATAAAATTTTGTGTTCTAAAAATTGACGCTTTATTTTATCAAGGGAATGTCCATTTTATTTTATGAATATGTATTTTTGTTAAAATTACAATTTTAAACCTTATAGAACTTATGCATCCCGAAGTAAGTTTAAGTGATTTTGCAGGAAAAAATAATATGTACTAAAAATTTTACCTCCTACACCCTGCTGCGCACTTGCGGCATAAGCAGCATATGGATAATAACCTTGTTGCATGTATTGAGCTTGCATTTGAGCTGCGGGATAACCCTGTAAATCATTTTTTTTATTTATAATTTTTATTTTATTAAAGAAATGTATAACAGTAAATAGTATAAGATAAAAAAGTTTTGCGCTTTTTACTAGATTTCTTTTTACCATATTTTAAATAAGAAAATATAAAACTGAACAAAACAAAAAATTCTTAACAAAACATATGAAAATACAAACCATTGTAGACACTTTTAAAATAATGTGGATGAATAATTATTTAATGAAGTTTTTTATTATTTTTTTAAACTCTTTTTTTTATTATTGATTCAAGATTGAAGTGCTAAAAAATGATTATATTGGTAACCATAGTCTTAGGAATTACATAATTATAAATTCAATATAATAATTACATATCGATAAATGTAGTCTATGAGTGTGTGGATTCTCTACGTAAACAGTGTAAGAAATAACTATTATATTATCGCATCCTGAGAAAAATACTGTCGTAACTTCGAAAAACAGTTTTTGAGGCAACTGCATTCAACGGTCTTTTTTAAGAGAATGTTAAACAGTTGTCGGTTAAACAGCTAACAACAGTAAGCGATGGAAGTTCCAATTCCATTAAAAAGAGGATTAAAAATATAATAGGAACAAGTCAAACCAAGAAAATTGTTATTGAGAAGTTGCGACTGTATTCTTCTCAGGTGCGATATGTAAATAACAGATTGTCATATAAATATCTTATAAATTATAATTGGTTCATCACAAAACCAATAAAACAAAATTTTACTATTATAGTTATCAATATGCCCTCATTAAATCCTTTATATTAACTTGGTACTGTTGATTGTTTAATCGTCCCAAAATTGAAACATTTCCCGTCATCCGATCAAGATGAAACTCGTACTCGATGACAATGCATTATAACAAAATTTCAGCTCGATCGAATGTACGTACTATAATTAACTTTTCAATGATTTTCAATTTTCCATATAAAGGATTTATCATAAAAACTTGTTTTTATGGGTTGTGTTTTTAAATCCTTTATATTAACTTCACCCCGTTTCCACAAACTTAGAAAGTCAAAATTGACCCACTTCCCGGTATCCAATCGAGCTGAAATTTTGCACATTGCTTTGTCGTCGATGACAATGCACTTTGGCATCGACACATTCACACATTCACACACACACCTTGAACTTCATATCAATTGCCTCGCATCTAAAGAATTTATACCTAAAATTTTGTTTTTATGGTTTGTGTTTTTTTTCATTTGAGTTATATTCAACAGTGCGTAAAAATATACTTTAAAGGAGTAACAAAAGAGATAACCTAAATAAAAATAGAAGATAAAAATTAAAAAATCAAGTATAATTGTATTAATATTAGTACTCTTGTAGATATTATCTTGATAAAGTAAGACAGGAAAGAAAAAGAGATGAATGAAAAAAAAGAAAATCGAAGGACAAAATTTTGAAAAACAAAACTATCCAAAGCTAAGCCATACAAAATTTTTATTTTCATTGAAATTTGTATGCATATTGACAAATTTAATTTTTAATTAAGCTATGAAATATTAATTAATTAATAAAAATGGATAGAAAAAATTCCCACTTCTGTGTAATACCACAAAATTTTTCCCTGCATTATTTTATCATCAGAAATAATTAAAATAGAAAAATATTTAATGATTTTTCATACTAAATTTTATACATTTTTTTTTCTTTGTTTTCTCGGTGCAATTTTTGGCCATAGGGGCTTCTATTTGGACATTTAAAAAAATGAATTCTTGTTTCAAGTTTCTAGTTTTTTAACTTTAAAATTTTTTTCGTATAGAGGTATTTCGAGTTTTTACAAAAAAAAATTTCATGTTATTTTTGTGATTAGAATTATTTTCCAAACCTCAGCTTTTTAAAATTTTATAGGGCGCAACGCAGAAATTTATCTAATGAATGAAATCTAAATATAGATTCAAGTAACAAAGTTTTGGGAAAGAGTAGGTTTCATTTTAATGAAAGTTAAGTTATTTAATTATTTCAAATGCTTAATACAACTTAATGATAATAAAATTAAATATATATACAATTAATTTAATAAGGGATGTAAGAATATATACAAAGCAGCAGTATTTACTATTAAATAATGTATCACTTAGTTCGAATTAATTAAAAAATTATGATAAAATTTACTTTTAAAAGAAGGACTTTCGAAAACGTATAACTGAAGAAGAAAATGATATCGGTTATAAATTTTGAATAGGGAGTTAAGTGGGCTATATTGACCATAATTGTTTCTGGAAAATTAAATACTAATGACATCAAAATTTCTAAGACTTCTTGAGGGCACATTGAAATATAAATTAGACATTAAACAGCTACTTGTCGTTTTTCCTTCGATGACTTTATGGATAAAGCTGAACGACAAATAAGCTCTTCTATTCTCCAGACTTGGGAGATTTAGAAGTTGAAGTCTGTCAGTGTATGGAGGTAAATTTAAATTATCCTGCCAATTGAGTCGCCTTAAAGCGAAACGAAGGAAATTTTTTTGAACCGATTCCAATCTAGAGATATGAACTGCGTAGAATGGATTCCAGACAAATAAGCTCTTCTATTCTCCAGACTTGGGAGATTTAGAAGTTGAAGTCTGTCAGTGTATGGAGGTAAATTTAAATTATCCTGCCAATTGAGTCGCCTTAAAGCGAAACGAAGGAAATTTTTTTGAACCGATTCCAATCTAGAGATATGAACTGCGTAGAATGGATTCCAGACTTGGCAAGAATATTCCAAAGTGGGTCGAACAAAAGAAGAATATAAAAGTTTCATAACATATGGATCATTGAATTGTTTAGATTGCCTCTTGATAAAACCAAGAACACGCAGAGCCTTACTTGTAACAAAATCGATATGTTTAACAAAATTCAACTTTTCATCCAACAAAACTCCGAGATCAGTGGGCGCAACGCAGAAATTTATCTAATGAATGAAATCTAAATATAGATTCAAGTAACAAAGTTTTGGGAAAGAGTAGGTTTCATTTTAATGAAAGTTAAGTTATAGTAAATGGTTGTTTTTTAAACTCTAGATGTGTTCATTTCAATATTGGCTCTTGTTAAAAAGTTCTTATGTTTTTATTTTCATAAGAGATTTGGTCAAAGATGTTGATCCGAAAACCGGTATGCAGGTTTCCAAAGCCGCACGGAGTTTTTAAGCTCTTCAGGGTAGCAATAGACTGGTTTGGATAATTGAAGACAGTTACATTAATCTGCACCCTATTGAAGTTAAGTCCTTTAACTTAGTGGAAGAACAATATAAAATGAAAAGTTATATAAAAGAATATTGTAAGTACTTACCGCTGGAGCATACCAATAACCCATTTGTTGATAAGCTGCTGCTGCAGCTGCATTATATTGATATTGGGCGGCAGCGTTTTGTTGCGCTGGAGATAGCACTTGTCCTCCTGCAGCTGCAGCTAAACTTTGTGATTGATGCACACCACCAGGACCTATTAAATTACCACTTAAATTTCCACTAACAATGCCACCAGCACCACCTGCATTTCCAACCATACCACCTCCACCAGCATTCATCATTGAATTATCACCTCCATTCTCTTTACCCCAAAAACATTTTACAGGATACCCATGCACTTCTGTAATATGAGTCTGCTCAATAGCATGTGTGGCCGATTCTTTAGTCATAAATTTAATGAATGCATATCCCTTGTCTTTGAATACTCTAATATCTTGTATATGACCATATTGTACAAAATGTTTGTGCATTAATTCATCACTAATTGTGTTTGATGGAAAACCTCCACAATAAACCGTGGTATTGGTTGGACTTGTTTGACTATAAACATCATCATAAGTCGGCCTAATTATTTTTAAATTACCACTTCCTCCTAAACTATTATTCATATTATTTGCTCCAGATTTATAAACCGGTGCTGGTGGTTTTCTTGTCGACCAATTTGTACGAATTGAGCGGGAACCTAACCATTGGCCATTCATTGCTTGTATAGCATTTTCAGCTTCAGCTTTTTTAACAAATGACACAAATGCATATCCCTTTGATTTCATTGTTTGTGGATCTCTAACAATGCGACAATTTGATATTTCACCAAATGGTGCGAATGCTTCACGTAAAGTTTCTGTTTCAATTTCTGGACTTAGATCGCCAACAAATATATGATGATGAGAACTAGTATCTGTTTTTGGCTGATTACCTGGACTTGTTGCCCAATTCACCTAAAAATATAATCATCCTTTAAAACATACTTAAAAAAAAATAAAAAAAATAATATCTCAAGCAATATAATTAGATAGGATAGATTGTATATTGTGTCGCAATTTTATTTTTTTGTAATTTTTTTTGGGACTTAGAAACTTGTTTTTTTTTAAATTCATGCTTTTTTTTGGGATTTTTTAATGATTCTTTTTATGACTGGCGACAACGAATCTAACACCTGTATATTTTGGATGACTCTAATTATTTTTGTTATTTATAAATATCTATTATTCGAATCAAAGATCTAAAATAAAACCAATTATAAAAGCCACTAAGTACTTGAACTTTTTTTTTGTTCTCCATACCTTAATTTCTTTATCCAAAAATACTCGTTTGTTCATAGCAGTCAATGCTGTTGTTGCTGATTGATGTGTTAAATATTCGATGAATGCATATGGATCGTTGCCCGGCTCACGAATTATTTTACAACTTTTAACAGAACCCATTTGATTGAATAGCGTTATTAATAAATCTTCCGAAACTGAATGATCTAAATTACCAACATATAATGTTTTTGGCATTGAGTCATCCATTTTTGATTAGTTTTGTTTATGTTTTGTTATTATTTTAATATGAATTTATTAAATTATAAAATATTTAACTAAAATAAAAAAAATCTAAGATTCCTGGTGCTTTTTTTTAATCAGTCCTTTTAATTTCTTATTTTGATATTAATTTTTACTTGTCGTTTACGTATGAAATTTGAGGATTATTTTCTTGTTGATGTTGCTGTTGTTGAAATATTGAACGAAAATTAAAACAGTAGAACAGCAGCACTGATAAGAAATTTGAATAATTTTTTAAGTATTTCAAAGCACCCTAACACTGAAAAATATGAAGAAAAATAAAATAATTTTAGTAAATATATAAAAACATATAAATCATATAAAATAATAAAATTATAATTCTTAATTTGAACATTTTTCTTGTATTGATTAATTGGACACAATCTGCTAACATGTTTTAGTTAAAACTCAGTTTCTCCAACCCAACTAAGATTATTAAAAGAAGCTACAAAAATAAAATATATTAAGCGAATTGTTGAGAGGCAATGTGACAAAAGGCAGAGAACCTAGTTCAACAGAATTTATTAGTCATCGAGACATTCCTTATTTGACGATTCTGTAAAAATTCAGAAAGATTCTTTAATGAAGCTCACTTCATTTATTAAAATATGTATCTTATCTCTTATCCCATGATTATAATGTTTCAGATAGAGTAATCATGTAAAAGCCGGAAAAAACATTAATAATGTAATAATGAAAACAACTTAAAAACATTTGTCTCAGCATTATTTCTACAACTTATCAAATCTAATGTATAGCTAGGTAATTATTGTAATTATAGCTAAATATAGCTCTTCATTGTAATTATACTTTGAGCATAAATAAAGTTTTATAAAATAAAATAAAAAATGTATAGTTTTAAAGATAAATACATAAATGTTCAATATAGGTATGTGTTATGACTAAAATATGATCCTTAAAAAAAAAAAATTAATATAAATACCTAACCCCTAATTAAAGATTTTTTTTTTAATGTACATTGTCTGTGGCGTAAAATTTTTCTACAATTGTTCATAAGTTCGTGAGTACCTATGCATTAAACCAAATCTCATAACATATACATTAGAGAACCCAAATAACGTTTTGATCATTTAACTTACCTACCTACCTACCCACATGTCCTTTTATTTTAGTTTTATTGATAGTCTAGTCCTATACACAACGTAGAAATGATTTAGACAGTTAAAATATTTGTAGGTATTTTTTGGTACCGAAAGGTTCCTGAGTGAAGGTTGAGCGGTTTTGAATATAAGTAAAATATTTACTTATATTTGAAAAATTTTCTTTCCTAATAATAATAAATATTCAAATTCAATATGACGAAGGCAGTAAGCAAGCGTTTAAAAAAAACTAACTAAGAAATGATTATACATTGTTGATTGAAAAATTAATTTCATCAAAAAAATCAACGAAATATCAAGGCATATTTTTTTTGTTTATTTTATTGTTGTGTCATATAATATTTATTATAATCATGGTCACTCGATAAGTTTGTTCGTACCCACTATACAGGTTCCTTAGGAAGTTCTTTATTCCCGACTGACTCCCAACCGAAATACAGAAAAATGAAATTTCAGTAAAAACAAGCAAAATTTATATTTAAAATGAAAAAAAAAAAACATTAAAATCAAATTTTAATTAAATTTTTTAATAAATTTTTTTAATAAATTTAACGCAAAAAATCCATCTGATTTATAATTTCATTTTTTTTTTCGAATTTTTATTTTTTTTTTACCATAAAATTCACTTTCTTTATTGCTTTTTTTCGTAGAGTTGAAATTTTTTCTTTAAATGTTTAAGTTCATTAATTAAATTAAAAACTCAAGAAAACACCAAATCAATTGTAATTTTTTTATTTGAAACTATGTTAAAATATTTATTTATTTAATAAAAAAATAAATTTTTTTTCTACTTTAATTTCTTTTTCTGCTGATGTGTTTCAATTTTCGATTGTTTCATTTACAAAAAATTCAATGTGGTGTGCGTCAAGATAAAAAAAAATAAACAAGGTATGATATTGTTTGGAAATGGTTACGTCACACTACAATTAATGCCATATTAGGCGATACTGCCGTTTCCTTGAACCACTCAGAATCAGAATGGGCTGAAACTTGGAGGGGGGGTAGAGACGGTGCCTAAACTCCCAAAAAATGAAATCAGTTCTTGGGACTAAGACCCCGTTTCGGAGAAAGGGCCCTCCAAAGTTTTCATACATTTTTGTATGTAGTTTTTTTTGGGCCAGATTTGGCCTATTTTTGGGTAGGTGGTAGCGGTCCTTAAAATGTTAAATACGAGACGGTTTCTGCGGGAAAGCCCCCATTTCGGAGATATGGCCCATCAAAAACATATAGGGTGATAGGATGCAAAGCTGACTGCTGGCTGCTTCAGCATGATCTGGAGAAATTCGGTGTCTGGTGTGTAAAAAACAACCTACGGTTAAACATCTCGAAATGTCAATGTATTTCATTCAGCCGTAAGTTGCATCCTATTTTACACCAGTATGGTGTTTATGGGATGGACATAAACAGAGTAGAGTTTGTAAAAAACCTTGGGATTTTCTGTAATCCGAAATTGAATTTTAAACATCATTACAATGCAGAGATTAGCAAGGTAAATTCTATGTAAGGTTTTGTTAAAAAATGGTCCAATGAGTTTTGTAATCCTCGAATAACATCTGCATTTGGTCCCCTCATTTCAGGACGGACATAGCTAGAATTGAGACAAGAAGTTAATTTTTAAAAAAGGAGAGGGGCGTGGCGGTCGCCGCCCCGCCCTCTCCTCCTTTTTTAAAAATTAAATTCTCCTCAAAGCTTTGTTTAAAATTTTTTTGTGAGAAGTAAGGAAGAAAACTTTGAAGGATCATATCTACGAAATTGGGGCTTTCCCGCAAAAACCGTGTCGGATTTAACATTTTAAGGACCGCCTCTACCACCTATCCAAAAATAGGGCTAATCGGGCACAAAAAAATTTTTTCCATACAACAATGTATGAAAACTTTGAGGTTCAAGGAAACGGCAGCTTAGCCCCATGTTATTGTGCTATTATAAAATCACAAAATAGGTAACATCTACCTACGTATTTTAAATGAGAAAAAAGTTTCTGATAAGCTGAGGCCAATCAGTCAGTCAGGATCAGTACCAAATTTTTAAATTTGATGTAAATGATAGTAAATAACAAATTAGGTTTTAGACATTAATACATATTTCTCTTCTTTATAGTTTTCAATAAATTTTAAAAATATGAAAACAAAATTAGACAAATAAAAGCAACGCAAATAATTTACCTGAATTGGTAAGGAATCATAATTTTTTCTAATGTTAGAAAGAAAAGTACTTATAGGAGGTATGTACTTTATGTGTTTGTTAAATCAAAGAAGACAAGTTCGAGAATATTGAAAATCTGAAAAAAAAAATTATAGTTTATTTTCTAAAATAGTCCAAAGAAACTAATCTTATAATTAAGAAACTAAATCCAAACAACGTAGGTATACAAAAATAAATACATATTTCAAAATCAAAATGTCAAAAACCCAATTACCTAGTTTACATGGAGAGTTGAAACCGGGTTCAACTACGGTTCAACTACATGTAAACGGTGGTAGAGTTAACCTGGGTTAACCTGACTCAACCTAAGAAATTCGCTCGGTTAAGTTAACTCTATCCATGTAAACGGTTAACCCGGTTAAAAAATAAGCAACAGCTGTTTGTTTTGTTTCTTTTTTGTTATTGTTTTCAAACTCAATTCAACCATAGTTCAACCACATGCTTTTCGACTACATCATGTAAACACTTAACCTCTTTTCAACCACATTTCGACTCAACCACGGTTGGACTATCATGTAAACTAGGTAAATTTCAGCTTATAAGAAAAAAAAATGTTTCAATACATCTCTACAAGACATAAATGGATAAATGGTCTTAATCTAAAAACAACCAAAAATTTTATATTGAAATCCAAATGCTCAAATTTCAAATCTTTCAAAATGTCAAATACTACTAATTGATGGTAATTTAATTTAGCAAAAAATCATTCACATCATTTTTATGCCCTTAACCCTTATTATTATGTTGAAAATAATAAAGCTATTTTTATTTACTTTTAACATACAATCTTTGTTTGAAAACATAAACTTTTCTTTCTACTGTTTGTTTATTTTTGGAAAGACTTTATATAAAACACCTCTTAAGGACGAACGAGCACAAAAAATTAAAATATATTTATATATTAATAATTTATTTTTATTTTTACTACAGTATATTAGGTGTGATTATTCTTTTTTTTTTTTTTTTTTTTATTTATTTCAAAATTCAATACATAATTAGGCCGGGGCCCATAATTACAGAATGTAAAAAAGTTTAAGACAATTATAATTATATTTACAATATACATAAAAATAAAGTTTCAAAAAGCAACTAATTACTAAAAAAAAATAAGAAATTTCTTTACTAAACCAGAAAAATAAGAACTTCTACAAATGAATAAAACAAAATAAATAATCATAAACGAAGGAATGTGAAGTAATCGACGGTAATTATGCACTTTAATAACATATGTATATTAACTTGAGATTATAAAAACTTGTACATGTAGGAATGTAATAAATGTGAACTTTCAATTAGCTTTTGACTGGACTCACTTCCTCCGAACAGATTATTCTGAAATGTTCGATGTATATTGCATAATTTTACTGAGTGAATGGGTAATTTTAATTTGTCGGTAATAGTTTAAAAAATAAATTTTTAGCTAATGCAAAATTGCATTACTGAAGGGCTGGATATGATGGATATTGTATTGTCACCGGAAATAAGTGTCTGTTCAAAATTTCAGCAAAATCGATATGATGAAATTCGACGAACCCAATTCGTGGGAACTTAATTCGAACTTAATTCGTGACCCATTTGTTGTAGATGTAGTTTCAATTGTGTTTCAATCATAATTTATATAAGAAATAATAATTTCTAATAGAAATATTAATTGTTTCAAAATATCCACAATATAAATTTTAAGGTCACAATATAAATTTTAAGGCGTGACTAGCATAATAGGTTACTTCAATTGGAGATAGTGCAGATGAAGTGAACCACTCAGAACCGGCTGATCCTGGGAGAGGGGGTAGAGGCGTTGCCCAAACCCCCAAAACTGAAATCAGTTCTTGGGGCAAAGGCCGCAAATCCCACTGACCAACCACCCACCGGCCGCCCCCCACCCCCCCTTTTGTTATGTTTCTAAAAATAGGTCCCATACAAAAATGTATGAAAACTTTGGGGGGCCATATCTCCGAAATGGGGCTTTTGCTTCAGGGACTGATTTCAATTTTGGGGGTTTGGCACCGCTTCCGCTAATTCTATCCCTCTCCAAGTAACAGCCGATTCTGAGTGGTTCACGTCATCTGCACTTTAGCCTTCAAATTTTTTTTTTTTTTTTATTATTTTACAATGCTTTCTTTATTGTATTGCACAATATCAAAGCAATAGGTAGTTGTAATTAATTTTAATTTGAATTATCGTCAAAAAAATTTAAAATAATTTATGTTGTATAATCAGCTGTTAGTGCCTATACCAGACCTTGATTCACCTTGATAAAAATTCATCATACCAACCTTACAAAAAAAATTTTGAAAACTTTTCATTATCAAACCTATCCTCTATTCACGCATATAGTGTGTGTTGACACAAATACAAAAACAAAAAGATGTCATGTTTTCTTTCAATATTGTTTTGAAAACTGAAACATTTAATTTAAAATGCTTGAAGCTTCACTTCACCACTATTTTGAATCACCTTTCTTAATATTCAAGTTTTTTTTCGCTAATTTATCGCATTTTGCATCACTCTGAACCTAAAACTATCCTAATATTAATAAAAAGAACTAGCAAGTAATTACTTACATGGTATCTACTACCTACCTAATTTCAATTAAATAGTATGAATTTACTAAATGAATAAATGTATCATAAAGATTCATAAAAGGGTTTTAATTAATGGATTGCAATTATTTATAACCTACTACCGAAATTTGAAATGAACACAGAGTTAAATAGGTTAGTAGTTATACCTTACTTTTCAAGCCAGATAGTTTTTTTGATGGAAGTTTAAAGTGCTCAAGCTCAAAGTAGGTAGTTCTTTATATAATCATATTTATTTTACTTTAATTATTTATGTACCCATAACCAATCGAGTGAAAATCGAAGTTATATTTTATTTTAAAGAAATTGGTACATACCTATGTGAGTTTATTCTTTTCTTTCCAACTACAGGCTAAAGTGCAGATGACGTGAACCACTCAGAATGGGCTGAAACTTGGTGGGGGGGTAGAGGCGGTGCCCAAACTTCCGAAACTGAAATCAGTTCTTGGGGCTCGGGCCCCGTTTCGGAGATAGGGCCCCCCAAAGTTTTCATACATTTTGTATGGGAAATTTTTTTTTTTGCTCGAGTTGGCCCATTTTTTTGTAGAGAGTATAGGGGGCATCCCAGAACGAGAGGGAGGGGTGGGGGGCGGCGGGCGGGCGGTCTGGTGGTTGGTCAGTGGGATTTGCGGCCTTTGCCCCAAGAACTGATTTCAGTTTTAGGGGTTTGGGCACCGCCTCTACCCCCCCACCAAGTTTCAGCCCATTCTGAGTGGTTCACGTCATCTGCACTTACGCCCAACTACAATCTTAGTCAACAAAATTAGATTATTGTCTAACAAAAACTAGGTATTATAGATTTTTAATTTAATATTAAATGCCATCTAGTAATACATCATGTAGTTAATCTACATAGAGTTCGAAGACTAAATCTAAAAGGTTCTTAATCATAAAACAAATGCTAGGTTAGTTAGTATCTGTAAGGTTGGAAGGTAGGTATGTAGACAGGGAATGTAAAACCGAATTTAATATATTTGTCTGAAAGTCTTCAATTTTCGCGAGCATCTTTTTACAAAGAATCTTTATTTACTATGTATTTTACACAATTTCAATAAATCTCAACGCAACGTAGCGAAAAAATGCTCATCCATCAAAATAAAA
This sequence comes from Hybos culiciformis, assembly GCA_964007475.1. Classification (NCBI taxonomy): domain Eukaryota; kingdom Metazoa; phylum Arthropoda; class Insecta; order Diptera; family Hybotidae; genus Hybos; species Hybos culiciformis. The sequence goes on along the minus strand of OZ023273.1, from coordinate 401,723 downwards.
AAAAACTAAAAACAAAGCAAAATAGTGTAAATTTGTAAAATATATTTTTGGAAAATGAAACACACTAATTTGTTTTGTTTTCAAAATATTCCTTACGGGAAGGAAAGTGAAGCTATTTTTTTAATAATTTTTTGTTTTTTTTTTAACAAAATGACGTGACGTGGCTTAAATTTTATTTTTTTTCACTTTCCCGAAACATTATTATTTAATAATTTTTTTAATTTAATTTAAATATTCACTTTTTATTAAAATTCAATTTAATTTTTGTTTAATATCGGCTTATTTAATTGAATTGTTTATTTTCAAAAAAATGCTGCGTGCGAAACAAAAATACTTCACTAGACTGTTTTCTTTTTTTCTCAAACAGAACCTGGAAATAAGTTTTTAACATTCTTTTTTTCGAGAGTACCTAACTGTCTCTTTCATACCAATAAATAAGGAATTCTAATATCTAAGGAATATCCCCTGTTTACACTAGGCACTTTTGTAGATTATTTTGCAGCATTAGAGTATGTTTACAATTATAAAACTCAAAAAGAATATGCCACTTCAACAAAACTAAAATTGTAAAAAATATGTGAGTCTCGGGACACACGAAGAAGTGAAACTTCTGGCAAGTAGTATTTTCTGGGGCGGCTAAATAAATATTAAAAATGGCCAAGTGCATATAAGACATGACGCCAATCGATTTTTTCGACGGCGACTAGTTGATTTTTGTCCTTCGACTGCTGCGGCCAGTCGACTTAAAATAACTTGTTTTGGGGGAATTCGACGGCTTAGTAAAAATTAAACAAAAAAATTTAAAAACCAGCGACTACTTAGATATAAAAACATTTAAAAATTCTAAAATACTTTTTAAGCTCAAAAACTTTAGTGACATAATGGCTTTTAAATTATTTCAAAATGCTTATATTTATAGCTGTATAGCAACACTGGTTGCCAGATGATATTTTAAGCTGTAAACAAAATACCGGTTGCAACTATATTATTAGCGACAATAATGTATGAAAAAACAACAGCGTGGCTTAAATCATGTTTTCTTTTTGTTGCCCGAATAGTTTAACCTAAAATAACTTTTTCAAATATTTTTCAGGCATATTGGTACTTCTTCTGAAAAGGAATTAGAATAAAAATATTCTACATGCATTGCATTAATGGAATTTAATGGCAAAAATAATTTATACCAACAACTCAATTACAAATTACTTCAAAAAAAATCTGTTTTAGTTAAAAGAGCATTTTCAAATATGCCTGCAAAATTTGACATTAGTATTTCTTTATTTATTTTTGATCTACAAAATAGGTGCATTGGAACATTTTTACTCAGAATACAAATTTGTATTCCAAAAACTTTTTTAAAATTAGCACTAATAATTAATAAATGAAATATTTGTTATTCAATAATTTAAAATAAATTTTATTTTCCTTTCAATCAAAAAAAAAAAAAAGTATTATCGACTTTAATTCTGAGCCAATATAGAGTAGGTTATTGCGCTGATAAGCTTCATTGTCGGTTTTATCATCAGCTGACACATAAATTTTTTCTTTTTTCTTTTTTTTTTATGCCTTTTTTTTTGACAATAATCGAGGCATTTTTGACATTCAGCGTTACATTTTTGACACTTACATTTTTTTCACTCTCAATCACAATGCCTCTAATAAGGCTGTCACACTTCGGCTTTTTAATGGCTTTTTGAAAAAGCTATCATCGTTGTGGCTATTTCGTGGCTTTTTCCATACAAAAAAAAGAGAAAAAGCTAGTGGCTTTTCAAAAAGCCACTAGAAAATCAGGGATCAAATAACAAATGAGCTCTGTGAGAAAAAAATAAACTAACAATTGCATACTTTCAGGAAGTTGGCGGCAATTTTTTAAAAAAAACGAATAAAAAAACAAAAAAAATTCCCAAAAAAAAAGGAAAAAGATATGACAAAACGAGAAAAAAAAAGAAAAAAAACCAAAAAGTGCAAGTGTGAACGCATTTAAAAAAGCCGTCATGAGTAGTGGCTTTTTAGTTGTAGTGTGACTCGCTTATAAAGAAGTTTCACTTAAAAAAAAAACAAATAAAAAATATTTTGAATAAAAATATTTCGAATGTTAATTTGTAAGAATGTAATCAAATGTAATCAAATATATCTATCTATTAACGAGAAATTTTTTATTACTTCATGTTTTGTTATTTTCTACTTTTAAGTTCATTAAATAAAAGTTTGTTTTTAATTTTTTTATTTTAATTTATTTTGCTCCTTTTTAGTCATTAATAAATCACTAAATAAAAAAAGTACATCTATATTTTATAGGAAAAACAACTTAAAAAATTTATAATAAATAACCAAGGAAAAACTGAATGCTCTCAAACACCGAAGATGTGTTCAAAATTTTAGAAAAATCGGATATCGGAAGTGTTCGGAAGTGTTCAATCACTAGATATTTCTCAGACAACAATCGAAGTAAATTAAAAGCTTGTTATAAGCTGTCTATACTAGAAATTTTATTCATAAATTAAATCAGGTTATCCCTCAATTGAAAATTGCTGTTCACACCATGATTTTTTTTAACCCGGGTTAATTTTGTTGTTTTTTAATTTTTATTTATTTTTGTTAAATTTCTAAATAAAAATTAATGAATAAAATTTAATCATAAATAATTTAAAAATTATATAAAAAAATTCTATAAGTGAATTAATTAATTTAAAATTAAAATTCGATAAAAAAAAATTATTTTATTTTTGATTTTTTTTTAGCTATTTTGTTTTTTATTTTTTTTAATTATTCAAACGTACATGCCCAACCGATAATTTTTTTACGTAATCAGAACATATTCATTTAATCTAAGTAAACAATGCTGTCTTTTATTAGGTGAACCTGATTTAACTCACATTTCACTCAACTTTAAAACAACTAAATTTTTTGTATGATAAACTTCCTTTAACTCAACAACTATTTATAAACATTTGCGAAACCTTATTTAAACCAGACGTGTAGACAGCTTATAAGTGAAGTGAATTACAAATGCGTCGTTTCATTGCTGTTAGGTTAGGTTAGGTTAGGAAGGTTAGGGTGGCGGCATAAACGTTCCCACATAGACCCTTAGAGTTCATACAGGGCTGCCAGATTGGAGAATTTTTTCCCCAAACTGAGGAAATTTTTAATTTCGGGAGAAAGAAAAAAGTTTGAGGAAAATATTTTTTTCTGAGGAAAATTTGAAGAAATTCATAAATATTGTCCTAACGTTGGCAGTCAACAATATTTAAAATTTCAGCTCGTAAATTTTTTTTACCCTAATGATTTTAAGAAATTGATATCATTACGACATTCTTCTACGTACGTTGAACTCAAAATCCATCGTTGAAACTAAAGTTTTTGATTTACAACATATAAGTACCGCATAAAATCTGAACACATTAAAAATTTGAGGAAATCTTGCAAAAATAAGCTGTTTTTTGGGGAAAAACTGCAGTGAGTAAGACCGTTAAACAATTTTTTTTTTTGTTATTTAGGGCAAAAAAAATTTAGTACACAAAATTATAAAAAAATAATTTGAGGAATTTTTTTAAAAAAGTGTCTGTTTTGGGGAAATTTCTTAAAAATTTGAGGAAATTTCATTTATTCCATCTGGCAGCCCTGGGTTCATGTGGTGGTAATACAGACAAAACCCTCCACGAATGATTAAGGTTTTGGACCAGATTTTATTGTGCTAAAAATTCCAGTCCTTTGCCCAAACTTAAGTAGGCTTCTAAGTTCAAGTCTCTTGCTGGGCGGTGACAGATTAAGTGCTCTACGCTTTCAACCTGATTAGGGTCTTCGCATTTACTGCATTTATTACTGTCGAGCAATTTTTTTTTTTTTTTTTTTTTTTTTTTTTTTTATTAATATTGTTTATTGAAAATTATTTTTATAAATTTCGTTCTTACATTCATTTATATAAATATAATTATATTAAGAATAATATGTCTTTTATCTATGCATACATGTTAGAACTTAACAATATTTATTGCTCCATCGCTTATAGCATTATAGGAGCAGGTATCTAAAGTATTTTCTAAAGTATTTTATTTACTATTTAATAACAATTCTTATCATATTTCTTATCAACAATTTTTTTAAGTTTCTTAAAGGTTTCTTAAAGGTTTCTTACTGCGACTTTCACATTCTAAATTTATTTTTTTTTTTTTTTTTTTTTTTTTTTTTTTTTTTTTTTTTTTTATATGTAATATATGTATCTAAAATTTACTAGCTATTTGCTATGAAGATAAATTTGATTTTAATTCAATTTGTAGTCTAAGGTAAATAAAAATTAGCGAAACAGGATTGATCCATAGATATAAAAATTACTCAACAGATAAAGATAAAGTTAATTAACTGGTAAGGTTGAATTAACTGAAGGTTGAACTGGTAAGGTTAAATTTCAGTCTATGGGCGTGCTTTCCAGATAAGCAGTGCCCTGTTATTATGCCCGTGGTCAGGCCTATCTCCGTTCTCTTGAATTTTAATAATTTTCTGGTCTTCTTTACATCAAAAACTTGTTATTCCTTATTATGTTGATTTCCGATTTTTAACTTTTATTTGGCCTATTTTCAATATTTTTTATTTCTATACCAACAAACTATTTATAATATAATACAAAAGATGTCTCTACACTAAATTATGATATTATTGTAAAAAAGTTAATTTATTTCGAATAATTCTCTGCATTATTTTTCACGGCAGACATTATACATTTTATGATTTTATCGGTTCTATCTATTGCCACAGGAGACACTTTTTTATTATTTAAAAAAGTGATTACTCAAACCATTTATGTGGGGTTATAAGCTACAGCTTAAAAATTAAAGAACAGCTCGAACAGCTGTTCAAATAAAAAAGTGAAATCAAAAATTTAATTTATACTCCAACTCTAAAAGTTCTTAAAAAGTTACCTTTTATATTGTTTGTTCGAACAGTTATCGCTCGTAAGCAAATAAAAACGTAAATTACGTGGAATAAAATAAAATAAAAAATTTAAATAATAGAGTAAACTATGAACAGAATACTAATCTCTAACTCTAATTCCAATTCAATTTTGTTGTTTTTATTTAACCACTAATTTTCTCCCTCTTTGTTTATTTGTTCTACTGGACTCTGCTAAAAAGTCTTATTTGAATAAATGTAGTGTAAACCTATATCTAGTAGAAAAAGAAAAATTCATCATTTTCAATCAAACCAAAAAAAAAAAAAAACAAGAAAACAAATAACTTGTGTTTTTTTGAATTAGAACAAAAGAATTATCCATTACAGCAGCTCAGCAACCTTCACGTTACAACAATAAATCTGGAAGATTAAGTTTTTAATGAATAAATAATTTTGTTAACAATCATAAAAACAAAAACAAAAAACGTACCTAGATAACAAAAATAAATAATAAAGAAAATGAGCAGTGATGACCATCAGCAATCAGCTGGACTTCAATCGATTCATTCAACCAATTCGGATACTCGGATTGATATTCCAATTCATTTTGATTTCGGTTCAGTAATAAACCAAAATAATCATAATAATAATTTGCCAATGAATTTACCACCACCAAGGTCTCCACCAACTTCACCAGTTTTGGTGTCGACTTTGCAGCAGAGAAATTCATTTGATTCTGTTAATAATAATGTTAATTTTGATTATCCGCTTTCGAATTTAATGCGAAGTCATTTTGAATGGCGTTCACGATTTCAAAATGTTATACGACCAATGTTTGTGAGACAACAAAGTAATCGTTATGTTCCAATTCATACAGATGAGCCGCCTAATCATAATCATCATCATCATCACCATCATCATCATCGATTGAGTGATGCTGAAGTCCGTGCTAGAGATACCAATTCGTCAACATCAACAACAAATATTAATAGCAGACATAATAACAATAATAATAATAACGGTATTTATAATGGAAATACTGGTGTTAATTCATCTGGCTCTAATAGCAGTAAAATTTTATTTATTATTTTAATATTTGCAATTTTATTTTTATTTTTTTACCTATAGCTTCTCATAACTCGACTTTGCAGTTGAATTCCTTCACTATTTCCTCGGATAAAAAACCAAATGTGTATTTTTCTTTTTAGGTGACGCAACTGACATAGAAGACACATCAGGTGTTTCAGAAGTAATTGCAAATCTTCCAGAAGCTCGTCTTTTTTTCAATTTAACGTATCGTTATGTACCATTTTTAGCAATTTTGTTAATTAAATTATTCTATGATCATTTGAACGGAATTTTACAAATTTTATTTTTAGCGTGCCTATTTTTACGTGCTAATAAAATATTTAAAGAGCAAATTATAGCTCAGCAACAAGGTAGTTCGTCAGGAAACAACAGCAATAATATCGGCATAACCATTAATGCAGTCTCATTGCCATCATTTTTACGATCGCGCTTTGATCAGAAACCTATTTTTATTTTATTACGTGAAGCTGCTTTTATTTTAATTGTGATTATTTTATATTTTCTTTTTATTTTAGACCCCTTAGATAAAAATAAATTAGGATTCTTTTTATTTAATCCAAATTTAGCTGAATTAAATAAATTAAATTTACTGTTGTATTATGTTTTAATCACGGATCTACTATTAAAATTGATAACAATCCTAATAAAAGTATTCATAACAACATTGCCGCAAACAATTGTTAAAATAAAAAAAAGGGTAAGATCTAAATATAAAACGAAAAACTGATTTTAATTAAGTTATACATTTTTTTAGATTAACAAAAAATATCCCACAAAAACAGTTTGAATACAATTTTATTTATCTATCTTGTTTTAGTTAATTTTTTCAAATTCAAATAAATGGATAAATGGTCTTAATCAAAAAAAAAAAACCAAAAATTTTATATTGAAATCCAATTGCTCAAATTTCAAACCTATCAATCAAATCAAAAGTTAAATAGTTTTTTAATAATTTTTAGGGACGACTTTATGCCGCTATTGAACGTTTTTCTCAATTATATAGATCAATGGTGCCTATGCAACCTTGGATTTTATATCTACTGTATTCATATCCTGGGATGGAAAAAATTTTAGGAGTAATTTTTTCATCACTTTACATGGGATGGAAAGGTTTTGACATTTACGCAAGAATAAAATTTTTCATTAAGTCATTCCAAAATGTTATGAAAAGCGTTAATTATGGGAGACAAGCAATAGACGATGAAGTATCTGGTACTTGCCCAATTTGTCATGATGATTTCGATACACCAGTTGTTTTAGAATGTACTCATATTTTTTGTGAAAATTGTGTTGGAACTTGGTTTACCAAAGAAAATACTTGTCCATTGTGCCGAATAAAAATCGCTGATGATCCTAGTTACCAGGATGGATCTACAACACTATTTGTTCAATTTTTTTAAAGTGTAACATTTTTTTATTTACGAATCTTACACATGTAATAATGAAAGGAGATAATGCTTAATTTAATTTATTTCCTCAAAAAAGTGTAAAGTGATTTGCCGCTGGAATTTACTATGAAGTAATAGATTTTGTTTTAAAATATTATTTTGAAATTTTGTTTCGATTACATTCAATATTTTCACTCGAATGAAATGGAATATAGAATTTACGAAACAATACTACTTCAAAAGTGAGTTCGATAACAGGCTTGTAAAACAAAAACAACGTTGACAATGTTATAAACTATTATAAACTTACTCCCCATTTACACATGCTGTTTCCGAAGATTAAAATGAAGATTTTATTTGAATGTTGTGTAAATTTTGTATAAATTTTTTTCATTTTATACTTCCATGAAAAAATTTTATACAAATTTTACATACAAACAAAAAAAATCTTCATTTTAATCTTCGAAAACAGCCTGTGTAAATGGGGGTAAATGGGAAGTTAGAACATAACAAGATATGTTTTGTTGTAAATTGTAAATTTTTCAAACGAAAAATAGTAACAAAAATTAAGATTTTATGACCTGTTTAATGTTTTTTTTACTGTTAATCCGTAGTAAAAATATTATTTATTATTATGATATATAATTATATATTATCCTTTTTAAAATTTAACACTGTAAATATTTTTAAGCTGCACTAAAATAATATGTAAATAAAGTTATATTTCATATATATATAAAATATAGTCTTACACTAGTTAATTACATAAGAACACTATTATAGAATTCAAAGTAATATCATAAAGGAAGTATAAATAGAGGAACTAGTCCCATACAAAAAATTCGAATAAAAAAAGTTGAACAAAATTAGATCAGACCCCCAAGCTTTTATTTTTTTAGAATATAACGCTATAACGAGAGAGCTTTATAGCTTTTAAAATATTTTTTTTATAAAGCTTTTAAAAATAAACAAAATATTTCCTTTATTATAATTGTATTTTAATGTTTACTAGTATTTGTTCTCTATAAAAAAAAAATTGGGTTAGATAAATGTAAATAAAAAAATTATTTTTGAAAGCATTAATAAATTCATTTTATTACATGTTTAATTTACATATCGTCGGTCTCGTGCATAAATCACGAAACTGTAATTTTGGCCGTTTTGACCTAATATTGTAGAAAAATCATAAAAAACTAAAATTTTAATATGTTCAAAGTTAGAAGTTGAAAGCTGTCATAAATTATATATACGCAATGACTATTTCTATTTTCCCGAAAATATCAAAACGTACTAAAAAAAAGAAATTTAAATCCAATTTTCTCAAAACTATGTTTTTGCAGTTCCGTGATTTTTGCATGAGACCGACGATGTTCACATTATTTTATATCATTGGAATAATGTTTTTTTTGTTTTTTATTTTGGTTTCAAAGTATACTTTAACTTTGTAATAATATCCCTTTTAAAAATTTTGAGCCTTTTATTATTAAAAGTGTTAATAACAACTCCAAAAATTTAAATCTATGTTCATAACATTCGTCTGTTTCGGTGAACCAGAAATCATATTTTTTTGATAATTTTATTGCGTACAAACAGCATTGCATACAGTTTGTTAAAATTCTTTTTTTTATAAAAATGTTGAGCAAAATAGTTATCAAACATTTTTATACGAAATCTGGTAATTTCAAACAGATCAAATAAAATATTTCCAAATCATTGTCATAATTTTCGTGATATAAAAATTGTTCTGATTTCAATTCAAGGACATCATTAGTTTTTTTTTATTTTTTTTTTTTTTTTATGATTGGGGTCGATAGAAGATAACTTGTTTAGCCGACTACTTTTTATGGAGCTCTAACTTCATGAATTACTAAATTATTTAAGTGAAGGTCGCGCATTCAAAAAAGTGCGTTTACCTACTTATTAATAAATAAAATAAATGAATAAATATTTACTTTATTTTATTCAAATTATTTATACTTATTTTAATTCCGTATCCAAATTCATAAATTTCCAATAATAATAAAATATTCCGATATAATTTTTTTAATGTCCTTATATTTCAAAATTTAAATAGTTAAAACAAAGTTCATGCAAAATATTTTAATATATACATTTATTTTAAAGAATGAACTAATTAAACGTAAATTCACGATAAAAATAAAACAATGTCTCCCACTATCGTTTAAGAATATTTTATCCAAAGGAGATAAAATATTATGACATATTATCTCTTTATTAATGTAAAAATTAAATTGCAATATATATATTTATTGATTTGAAATAACTTATGATAAGGATTTTATAAATTTCAATAAAGACGAAGATGCTAGTTTTAAAAAAAAAAAATCATAGATGTTATAAATTGATATTAGCACACCATAACAATATATAATTTAGACACATATTTTTTCATTTATTCATTTGTTATGATTTTTCGCACAACTACATTCGAATTTTTAGAACTTTGTTGTAATAAAACTAAACATCCTCAAAATAGAAAAAAAATTAATGAGTATTAGAGAAAATAGAAAAGCTTTTTTGCTTATACATATGTTTTGGGGGTCTGAAAAAATAGGAAAAAAAATAAAAACGTTATTTTAAAAAGTTGTTTGACATAGTTACTCTATATTATACTTCCTTTATGGTAATATATAATAATCAAATTAAACTAATCATTAAATATAAAATACATGCAGGATTATTGAGTTTATCAATCTATACAAAATATTTAAGAATCAACATACTTCACAATTTCATCATTTTTGTTAGATGAACCCAGTGATGGGAATTAAACATTTAACACCCGGTTCGCATCAACTAAAAAAAATAAAAACAATTTTTTTACGGGTTCGAATCTTCAAAATGATTTTTTATTTATTTTTTCTTACTTAATTTCGAAACCTAATCCAACATCGTATTTTTTCCTCCATAAAAAGTCGTATATCTTAAGCTGTTTGTTTCCAAACATTGTAATTTCAAAACAGGCTTCTTTGTTTGTTACACATGCATTACTTTGTAAAAGCGAATTTTTATTCTTATTAAGCTCTTTTCACAGTATAAACATAATAGAGATAAAGAAGAGTTTTTTTCGGATAAATAAGTAAAATTTTCTAGTATTTCCAGTAGGCTGAAGCCAGAGAAGTGTTTAAAAAAAATTGAATTTCCTCAGTTGATAAATGCAAGAAGTTTAAATAATAAACAAGGTGATATTTAAAAAATAGCATTCAATCATCCTTAGAAGAAAATATGAATAAATATAAACAGTTAGTGTAATGTTACCAATATTAGGTGTTTCACTGATAATATATAGTACATAGAATAAAACATTTTTTCTAAATACTAAATTTTGTAAAATATAAATTTGAGTTTAAAATTTTGTTAGCAATTATTACGAGATAATTGTATTTGTAAAATAACATGACCACTTGGTCTTGGTTGTTTTTTCAAAATAATAAACAAATTGTTATTTAAAAAATACCTATGATGAAATTGAGCATTTTAACATACTCAGATGATATTAGGTAATAAATTCTAGTGTCTTTTTTTTGTTCAATATGTAATACCAAATCATATATGGTTTAATACAATTAGTACATTAACTTAAGAGCATTAAGAACTTCTTTAACTACATTTATAATTGGATTTAAAATTTTGTTATTTTCGCGGTATTATAATATTACCAACATTATTGTAAAATAAACAAACAACTCGATCCCTTACCCTTATTTAGTTACCGCTTAATATATTTTGTAATAATGTTTTCAAGAAGCCAGATTTTATAACTTTGTTATTCAAAATTTCTTTAATTTTTAAAAGACAAATGTGAAAAAAGATTAAAATATTTTTTGATATATCTAATCTTAGAATTTCTAAGAAATTATTATTTTTTAAAAATCGCTTGCCTTCACATTTTAACAGCATAATTAAATTTTCCCTTTCGTCGGAGGTCTAAACGTGGTGATTTTCTGTTAATTCATATTGTTAAAAATTAAATCTAACCCCCCAAGTAATACATGTTAAATTGCGTTGTAAGATTTTTGTTACCGAAATTAATTTTTTTCTGTAAAAGCGCTCACGGACATTTATATGTAGAAGATTTTAATTTATATTAATTATTTGAACTAAATATCATTACCGTTTGTTCCCGAACTCACTCTGCGAAGAATCCTTGTTCGCAGTTATTATTTTCAAATTCTATTTCAATAAATTATGATATATATTGAATGAAATTGAGAACATGAAATATTGAACCTTGAGTTACAATATGAAAAAAAAATGTATTTTTTTTATCATTTATATTTTTTGAACTTTTGCTTTCAACTTATGTTAACTAAATAACTAAATAAATAAATAAATGTTCAAAAGAAAACAGTATAACATCGATGGTACTATCTTCAGTACTCTAAAAGTTGGAAAAGTAGTGAAAATCTAGCAATCCAGAAATCTTCTTCCAGTTAAAAACTTCTCCTTTAACGAAATATTACGAAATGAGTCTCGCACGAATACATCGTTCATTCTTCATTGTCCGTGGCTCTGAATTTAGAGCTTGAGCATGTGCTGTACCTAGCTTTTCAGGTACTTTAAAAGAAGTTTATATTTTTTTACCTTATATTTTTTCTTTTATTTATATTTTACTTATTTCTTATAAAAGTTATTCTAATATTTAATAATCTTTTAATAAATATAAAATATTTTTCTATTAATAGTATTAATACAACATAACATAACATATATTTGAAATCATTGAAGTTGTAAAACAAAAATGAAAGTGTTTTAGATATTATAAAAGATGGTTTTCTAAAATAAACTCTTAATTTAAAAATTTAATTTTTCGTCCTTTGCATTTTAAAAACTTTATTTTCATTCAACAAATACATTCATCTTTACTATTTATTAATTTTTAAAGTTAATTGTGAAAAGAAATAAATACTTCGGCGTGTATTCGTGTATTTTTATTGCTCATTTTAAGGCTAACAAATGAATAAGAGGTTTTAGTTTTTGCCATATCCCGTAGTGTTTAATTGAAAATATTCAGAATCACCTTTGTTTGCCTGTCGATTAATTTCCAAATGACGCTCTCTACTAACGATTTCTTCCAAAATTTCACCATCACCTTTCACCAATCTGGATCTACCAGTTTGAGGATCAATTTCTCGCCTTATTTTTTTTTGCCGTGTTGCATATTCTTCTGGTGTTTCCGGTTTCATACTATTTGTGGCCGTCATTAAGTCTAAAATAGTAGAAAAAAATAGATATTAAAAATTATTTATTTATTTAATTTTTTTTTATGTTTTAGTCTAACATAAGTTGGTACAGTGTTTTTCTTGTCTATGAGTTTTAAATAAATAATTATTATAAATAAATAAAAAATTAAATAAATAAATAAACACAGTTTTAAATAAAAATTCAATACAAAGGAACACAATATACCTAGTTAATATATCTAGTATCCTTAAGTAAACAAATTACTAATCTTTTCTATTCTATTAAAGGATTAAACTTAATTGAAGAATTTAGCTAGCTTTATTTTGGATTGGAATCTTTTCATTCTGGAAAATCTATAATCATTTCAAACGTAGGATTCTAATTCCATTGCAAATGCCTTCAACAACTATTTCATTGACAGTACTTCTAATTCTGATCCCACCGATTCAAGTATTGATTACTCGGCTTCTCATCTGACGTACTTTCCTCAATCTTTGTGCCTACAACAAACTGATTGTGATACAGTTTCAAAATTCATACAAAAATTAGATGCCAACAAGGCGGTCGGGTGGGATGGCATATCTAATTCTACACTTAAGTTATGCAGTGAAGAACTGGTTCCGTTTCTTACAAAGCTTATAAACCTAGTTATAGACACCTCCACTTATCCCAAATCGCTCAAAATCCAGAAAATATGCCCGGTTTATAAAAAAGGTGACAAAATAGATATATGTAACTACCGACCAATTTCTGTGTTACCTGCAATTAATAAATTAGTTGAAAAAGTAATTTTTCTTCAATTGATGGAATTTTTAAATCGAAACTCCTTTCTTTATCACCGACAGTTCGGCTTTAGACCAGAGGTGAACACAGAAACTGCTATCTTAACTATCATAGATAATATTGTGGAAGAGCTTGATCATGGGAAATGGGTTGGTGGCCTCTTTCTAGACCTCAGTAAGGCATTCGATATGGTTAATCATGATATTCTTCTGATCAAACTACGTTATGCTGGGGTTAGAACTGGTGCTCTTAACCTTTTCAGAAGCTATCTTAGTGATAGAGTTCAGTTTGTAGCGATGAAGGAGGGTGGTAAAAGTACTTCTAAACCAATATGTCAAGGCGTTCCTCAAGGGAGTGTTTTGGGCCCATTATTTTTCTTGATTTTTATAAACGATCTATATTCCTATGGCTTAACTGGTAATTTAAATTTGTTTGCAGATGACACTTCCCTGTTTTATCCTGACCCTTCTATTTCTCATATCTCTAACTTAATTGAAACTGACTTTCTCCTGCTCGACAGGTACATGAAATCAAACAAGCTCAAGCTAAATGTAAATAAAACCCAATTTATTCTCTTCGGCACCAATCAAAGGAGGAGGGCAAACGATATCACCCGAGTAACAGTAAATCTTAACAATAACCCTTTAACTGAATGTGAAAACGTTAAATTTCTAGGAATTACAATTTCAAATAACCTTACCTGGAAATCCCACATTTCCAATGTAAGTAAAAAAATTTCTCCAGCATTAGGAATCCTCACAAAGTATAAACATCGTTTTCCTACCCCTGTCAAGAGACAAATATATTTCGCACTAATCCACTCGCACTTATCTTATATAACATCAGTCTGGGCTGGTGGTAATGTTACCGAGATAAGTAAGCTGCAGCGCTTGCAAAATCGAGCTGTAAAAACTGTTTTCAATTTGCATCGTCTGACTCCTTCAATATCGCTATACTCGGAACAAGTTCTTGATAATTTACCAATTAAGGGTTTATACTTTCTAAAGGTCGTATGTTTTGTTTATAAGGTCTTAAATAACTTAGGGCATAATATTATAGAGTTTCCACTAATATCGCATAATATGATTACTAGAGATGTAGGGAATTTGGAAGTACCCCGGTGCTTCAATGAATTCGGTAAGCAACGCATAAGTGTCTCAGGGCCTACGCTTTTCAGACAAATTCCACCTGACTTGGTTCTGGCTCGCTCATTTTCTATGTTCAAGGTTTGGATCATCAGATGGGTAATAGAAAATAATCTGGATCTCTATGTATGAGTTAGATAAAATGTACCTTTGGTACCAGTTTTTTAGGGAATAAGCTTACATATTATATTATATAATTACAATATTGTATAATCTTGTCTTTTCGTATTGAATTTTATTCCAAATTTCCTTTCCTTCATTTTAGAGTCTTAGCATAGGAGCTTTCCTAAATTTCAAATTTCTTATTTCTTATTTCTTAATTACTGAACCCTTAATTTCTTAATTTCTTAACTTCTTAAATTTTTTTTTTTTTTAATCTTTTAATTTTGTAATTTTGATTTTTGATTTTTTAGTTTCTTTTTATTTTATTTTATTTTATTTTATTTTAATTTTCGTCTTGAATTCTGTTCTTTTCTAAATTTATAATGTTAATGTGATGTTTAATGATTAATAAATTAAGGAAAAGAGAATATATAAAATAATAATAATAATAATAATAAATAGTGAATTGTCACTTTGTGTTCAAGCTGGAACATCTTTTAATGTACTTAAACGCATCGTACTTAACTTCTCATGCTCCTAAAAAGCTTCTCAAAGCGCTGGAGCAATACTTGTATCGGATTTAAATTCTATAGTAACTAATGAAATTTTTTCCAGCTTACATATGATTTATACTAACTTTTATTCAATTTCAATTATAAAATACAATAAGTTTTCAGTCAATTTTTATCTTTCGTTATTGTAAGAATATTGTACTGATATATATGTAAGAATCTGTTTTATTGTTGATTATCTCAAATGTTTATGTCTGTAAAAATGAAATAAAAATAATAAAAAAAAAAAAAAAAAGGTAACATTATTTATAATTTAAGTGTAAAACCAACGTTAGATTTGTAAAATCTATTTAAACACACATAATTAAAAATAATCAAACCATGATTAGATATTTTAATATTTCATCCCATCAGGATAAATCCAACTTTCTATGACTCACTCCTATGAAAATCTGAATAATGTAGTTAATTAGCTAAATAATTTGGACGGAAATTTGATGTCAATATCAGGATCACAAAGCCCTGCATCTGCAATAACACTTCGTGTTTTTTTGCACGTGTACCTATTACGTATTACCATAGATTAAGAATACACAAGCTAACCATCTTTGTGTATTCTTAATCTATGGTATTACCTACCTTAATGTATGTTTCGTTCTATGCTCAGGAGACAGAATAAATACTTTGAAAACTTTTTGTGTCTTAGTTTTCTATTTCACAGTAACGATGAAAATGTTATCAATAAATTTTTAACAAAATACTTAAGTGTATTAAAGTAAGTATTATTAAAGTATTATCTAAGTACCTTAGCAGTAGTTAGATAAATTGTCCCAATTCCCAATTTATTTAATTAGTACCTACCCACCTAATGGAATTGAAAAGTCTTGTTCATTGTTTGATTTTTTCGATTTCTTATGGGTTTTCTTTAATATTTTTCGTTCTTTTTTCATTTCTTTCCTTTTTAATTTTTTCTCTTTTTTAATTTTTTTTTTCTCCTTGCGCTTTTCCCGCTTTTCAAGTTTTTTCCGTTTTCTTTGTTGTCTTTTGCCATCATCTGACAAACTTGATTCACTTGCAGATGAACTTGAAGTAGAATTGGAATTGGAACTAGTGGAACTCCTTCGATTGAACTTGAACAAGGAATCTGTTGCGCTGCTGTTGGCTGAATTTGTTGGATTGATATTACCACTTTGACCTACGATTTTACTTTTCCAACCAATTTCGGTTGTAGTTCTAATTTCTGCAGCCCAACCAATTTCACGTTTTTTTTTTTCATCATCAGTCATTTTCTAATATGAGTTAAGTTGAGCTTGAGGCTTGATTCAACAGGGACTTTACTTTTTTTTCTCTTTTAACGTTTAATGAAAACTTTTTTTATAAAATCAATTAAAGTGAGACCTGTCAGACTCAAATACTATTATATATTATAGGTATAACAGATAATAATTTAAATTTACTCACAATTATTTAAATTTTTTTATTATTTCAAACTTACAGACAGATTATACAGAATTACAAATCTGGTTTTGTTTTCAATTTTTCATTTGTTTTCCTCCTTTCCTAAGGAAAACAAACCAAAACGCAGGTTCCAGCCTCAGTCAGACGACCACGCCTACAAGTTTTTGTCATCGACGGCGTGAAGTCTATAAAACTTCGACGTGCGGCGTCATCGGCGGTAGCGTATCGGCGTTGCAAAAATCGAAAAAGAAACCAAAAAAAACGTAAATTACAGAAAAATAAAGGTCAGTTTTATCAAAATAACGGCGCCGTCACATTTGTCCGCGGGACATTTGTTCGCGATGAAATTTGTATGGAAAACTTCGCGGACAAATGTCATTTTGCAAAATGTCATTTGTCCGCGATTGTAAAATGACATTTGTCCGCCGTGGACAAATGTCTCAAATACAGCGTTACCAACTTAGGGGTTTTCCCCCCAGATTTAGGGGTTTTTTTTGTTGACAGAGGGATTTTTAGGGGGTAATTTGTTTCAGGGGTTTTTTTAGGGGTATGATGTATGATCTTAAAAGCGAAGATTTAGATGACATTTGTAATATTTTTGATTGCATTTCATAAGATACCTTATTTGCTAATTTTATTATAAATAAATAATTTTATTATTTATATAATTTACGATGTGCGTTATATATTTTTCTTCAAGCATCTATTTGAAATCCTCATAGGTATATAAGTATAGCTGTTATAATATCTATAAAAAAAAATTTAGGGGTTTTTTAGGGGGAAATTTTATTTTTTTAGGGGGAAACATTTGAAAAGGTTGGTAACCCTGTCTCAAAATTAGCGGACAAATTACATTTTGCAAAATGACATTTGTCCGCGATTGAATTTTCTAACTTTAGCGGACAAATGTCATTTTGCAAAATGTCATTTGTCCGCGATTGATTTTTCGAATTTTTAGCGGACAAATGTCATTTTGCAAAATGTCATTTGTCCGCGATTGAAATTTTAAATTTTTAGCCGCAAATCCCACTGACCAACCACAAAAATTTTAATTGTAAATATTTTGTATCAAATTCTAAAAAATGTCAACAACTCAGCCGAAATGGAATAAAAACAACTGGCCCTCTCTTCAAATTTACGAATTACGAAAAGCATAATAAAATTGTACTTACTACTACCTACTTAATTGAAATTTGTATAAAAAATACAAATTTAAATTTTATTTAAGCTATAAAATATTAATTAAATAATATTAAAAATAGGATAGAAAAAATACCATGTAGGTATTTTTATCATTACATTTTTTATATTTATTTAAAACAGCGTTACCAACTTAGGGGTTTTCCCCCTAGATTTAGGGGTTTTTTTTGTTGACAGAGGGATTTTTAGGGGTTAATTTGTTTCAGGGGTTTTTTTGGCGCCGTGACATTTGTCCGCGGGACATTTGTCCGCGATGAAATTTGTATGGAAAACTTCGCGGACAAATGTCATTTTGCAAAATGTCATTTGTCCGCGATTGTAAAATGACATTTGTCCGCCGCGGACAAATGTCCCAAAATTAGCGGACAAATGACATTTTGCAAAATGACATTTGTCCGCGATTGAATTTTCTAACTTTAGCGGACAAATGTCATTTTGCAAAATGTCATTTGTCCGCGATTGATTTTTCGAATTTTTAGCGGACAAATGTCATTTTGCAAAATGTCATTTGTCCGCGATTGAAATTTTTAATTTTTAGCGGACAAATGTCATTTTGCAAAATGTCATTTGTCCGCGATTGATTTTTCAGTTTTTTTAGCGGACAAATGTCATTTTGCAAAATGTCATTTGTCCGCGATTGATTTTTCAATTTTGGAGATACTGCAGATTACGTGAACCACTCAGAATCGTCTGAAGCTTGGAAAAGGGAAGAGGGGTAGAGTCCCCCCAAATTGTTCATACATTTTGTATATGCAATTTTTTTTTTTTTTGCCCGATTTGCCCCTTAAAGAGAGGGTGGTGGGGGGCGGCGGGCGGGCGGGTGGACTGGTGGTTGGTCAGTGGGATTTGCGGCTGACGCCGCAAATCCCACTGACCAACCACCAGTCCACCCGCCCGCCCGCCGCCCCCCACCACCCTCTCTTGTTGTGCCGATTCTGATTGGTTAACGTGATCTGCACTTTAGCCTCAAATTTTTAGCGGACATATGTCATTTTCCAAAATGTCATTTGTCCGCGATTGCTTTTTTTAATTTTTAGCGGACAAATGTCATTTTGCAAAATGTCATTTGTCCGCGATTGATTTTTTAACTTTTTAGCGGACAAATGTCATTTTGCAAAATGTCATTTGTCCGCGATTGATTTTTCAGATTTTTAGCGGACAAATGTCATTTTGCAAAATGTCATTTGTCCGCGATTAATTTTTATCGCGGACAAATGACATTTTGGAAAATGTCATTTGTCCGCGGCGGACAAAAGACATTTTGAATCGCGGACAAATGTCATTTTTATGTCCGCGATACAAAAACAAATCGCGGACAAATGTCCCGCGGACAAATGTCCAACCCCCGTTTTTTTAGGGGTATGATGTATGATCTGAAAAGCGAAGTTTTAGATGACATTTGTAAATTTTTGATTGCATTTCATAAGATACCTTATTTGCTAATTTTATTATAAATAAATAATTTTATTATTTATATAATTTACGATGTGCGTTATATATTTTTCTTCAAACATCTATTTGAAATCCTCATAGGTATATAAGTATAGCTGTTATAATATCTATAAAAAAAATTTAGAGGTTTTTTAGGGGGAAATTTTATTTTTTTAGGGGGAAACATTTGAAAAGGTTGGTAACCCTGATTTAAAATGTCCAAATAGCGCCCCCTTGAGCCAAAAATTGTTTAGTTTTCTCTGAACAATTTTTGTTCAGTTCAGTTTTCTCTGAACAACTTTTGGTTCAAAGGTGCGCCATTTGGACATATTAAAATAAATGGTGCATGGAAAAGTGGAAGAATTGCAGTTTATAAAAATGTAGTTAGGTATATAATTTATAATAATAATATAATGAGAAATCTACGACCAACCAAACATATATACAGGTTTATTTTATTTATTTATTTATGGCGATACTGCAGTTTACGTGGACCACTCAGAATCGGCTGAAACTTGGAAGGGAGGTAGAGGCGGTGCCAAACCCCCCAAAATCAAAAACAGTTCTTGGGGCAAAGGTCCCGTTTCGGGGATATGGCCTCCCAAAGTTTTCGTACATTTTTGTATGGGCACAGATTCTACCTCCCCTCCAAGTTTCAGACGATTCTGAGTGGTTCACGTAAACTGCAGTTTAGCCTAAAAAAAATACACCTACTAATTCCTAGTAGGTATAAAAACTAATTCTTAATGAATATGAATATCAATATGAATATCCATATATGAATATCAATATGAATATCCATCAATTTCTTCAAAAAATAAAGCATATACTTTTGTTATTATATCGTCAAGTAGATAATAGGCCTTCAGCCTAAAAAAAAGAATTTAAAAATTCTGATTTGATTTGTATTACTAACACACTTTTCGAGGCGTGTAATTGAAATCTGAAATTCACAACAAGACAACAAATCAGATTATAAATCTGAAATTCAGTATGTACCTTTTTCAAATTTTTTGACGATGCCCTAAAGATTTAAAAAAACACAACAAAAACTTTAATGAAACTTTTTGAAAATTAATCGTTATCAACTATAAACTCCGCCGCGCTGTGCCGGCAGAATATGAACTGTGTCTATATTTTACTTCGTATTTCGAATCTTGTTATTTAACAACTTTACATAAAATAAAACTTTTCTACCCTAAAACACGGTAATTTTTGAAGGAATAACATTGAAAAGAGAAAAAAATCGTGATCACACGGGTGAGCAAATAATATTAAAGAAATAATTTTCATTTTA
The DNA here is from genome assembly GCA_964007475.1 of Hybos culiciformis. Taxonomy (NCBI): domain Eukaryota; kingdom Metazoa; phylum Arthropoda; class Insecta; order Diptera; family Hybotidae; genus Hybos; species Hybos culiciformis. The sequence goes on along the minus strand of OZ023273.1, from coordinate 381,226 downwards.
AAGATCTTCAATAAAAATTGAATGATTTTAATTGTCTTCAATATTTTTTTCGTCAATTTTTTTGTTTTAATATAATTATAATCCCTCCGTTGATCAATATATTAAAGAAAATATATTGACAAGTGGACAAGTGTAAGTGTATAAAATAAAGCAAGGGTAGAGGCTGATAAAATTAGGTATTAAAAAAGTATCCTAGCAACACAAAAATAGGACAAAAAATGTAAACAAAAGTTATCCTTTTCTTAATTGGATAATAACAATTTTTTATTAATTTTTGCATTTAATTATTTTAAATAATACACTTAATTTACTGCTTAATCTCATGTGAATAAATTTCTAAATACGTTCCAAGCATTAGCGGTAAGTTTTCTTTTTAAAATTATTTATCTTCAATCAAGTGTTTTAGAAAGAATGATGCCCAAATATTGGTTTTATTTTATATTTACATACCTATAATGCATTAATTTCATTTGCCTTTATGAAATAATTTACTGAATGCTAAATCTTTTGGTGATAATTTTTTAAGCAAATCAAGTTCGCATTCAAAATTTCAATTGATATCAATAATAAAAATTAAATGAAGATCGTTACTAAGTCAAATTTTAAAAATTCAGAATGAAACAAAAATGTATTATATACTTAGGTATGAATATAGGTATGAATTTAAAATATTCAATATATTATTTGATAATAAAATAATTAACAATGTTTAAAAAAACATTTGAATTTTGAAGCGAAGTGCTTTTTTTACCATACCATTGCAAAAATAATTAATATTCTACTAGTTAACTATTGCATAAACACCAAAAATATGAAATTTAATATACCTACTACACCACACAACATAAACTCATAATAATGATAATTGGGAAAGGAAAACTGTAACCTGTAAAATTTTTAATATGAGGAAAACAATAAAAATAATAGGTATTATGTCAATGCCTCATAAATTTCAGCCTGCTACAAAACAAAACACTCAAAGCATGTCGTAGGCATAAAAATCATAACAAATGTATTAAAGTTTATCAATGAAACGAGACCTTATCAGTACAAACCTTCTGTGATATAATGGGTTTGGGGACTGTTCTCCGAGTTTCGGCCAAATCGTACTTGTGGACGTCAATGACACTCACGAGGATGTTTTTCTACCTCGGTACCTACCTAACCTACTTATGTATGTAATTTATCTATCTTCTATCTACACAAAATTGTTGTTAATTTTTTTTTGGAATTATATTTTTTTATTTATTTATTATTCTTGAAAATAATTTTAAATTTAATTTAAATTTATAAAAAAACTCATTAAAAATTTGTATGTTCGATACAAATTTCAACCATAAACAAAGATTAAACGCGTTGTGACTGAGGTTATACCTAATTAGATATTTTTTCTATACGTTACTTATTTTATTAATCGACATAATAATGAACTAATGGGCTATTTTCAGATTGAGTATGACATAAGGACTGTTTTGATATAAGTAAGTAACTTGAGTAACAAGATTTAATAGTTTTCCCTTTTAAAATTTTATACCTAGTAATTTTTTGTTTTTCCTATGTAATTTCGTTCTATCAGTTGTGGATTAATTATTAAAATCTTTTCAAAGTTTTTCTGTTCAAAATAAACAACATCAAGCTTTATGCTTATTTATATTCATTTTGTTATTGAAAAAAATGACATAGATTAAAATTTAAATTATGTTGAGAATATATAATCTTAGACCCCCAGCAGCATTTAGTTTCAGAATACTAAAAATAATATACTACATCACATACATTATTTTGTATTTATTTTTAATTCAAAAGTCAATAACCGTTTAAGTGCCCTGAAATGTTTATGCTCAAACTAAATTTATGATTAAATTTCAACATTATCAAGTTTTATAACTTTCTATGCATATTAGTTTCTGAATAAATTAGTATTAGTTTTTGTTTATTAAAATAAATTTGAATCGAATTAAAGATGCGGGCCGATAAAATAAAATGCTTTGGAATAGAATCTTAGAAATTACGGTATAATAATTATACTGTAATTATAACACTTTAAATAATGTTATCAGAGTATTCAGAAATCTAAAACATTTATTAACATTAGAATATCCATTCCCAAAATCAATAAAATTGACAAAAATATTCTACTATATTCAACTAAGTATTTCAATATTTTCGTCTTTCTTAGTTTTGTCAAATCGATTACGACCAATTGATTATGTATGCGTTTAAAACAATAAGAATAAGAATAAGTAGTGTTATTTTTTAACAATTCCACTTTACCAGAGTCCTTTTTTAAATCTTTCAAAAATTTTTTTAATATTCACCTCTGTTCTCATAAACTATTTCTGTAAAAAGAAAACTTTGAGCAAGTAAAGAATTTCCTTAAATATTTCGATGATTAGATATTTAACAGACAAGTATAAGTATCTAATCTACACATAAAAATTATTTTTATTTTAAGAAACTTAAAACTAATAATCTAAACTTTTATTACACTTTACTAAATACCTATTTCAAGAAATAAGTAAACAAAAACTTTATTTAAAAAAAATCAATGTCACGAACAACAAAATTAAATGAAAACTGATAAAGTTGGGCAGAAAAAAAAAAACAACAATTTAATTTAAATCGAAAATTTAATTTTTGTCTAAAGCTTTATCTTTATCAAGACCTTGAAACGTCTCGAAACGCAAAACAAAAATATTACTAGGAGAAATTTTGTTTTTTACGATTTTTGGTGTTGATTAATTTTTCGTTTAAATTAATGCCATAAATACTTGGATGGCTTAGGTGGGTACATAATATTTTTGTGATTACTCTCAAAATTGTAGTTTAATCTTTTATTGGTATGAAAATTGGTATGACAATTAAAATCAGGAAAATTTTAATTTTCCTTTTTACAATGTAAATCTTACATACATAAATCATATACATATAAATTATATATATTTGTTTTTTTTTTTTTCATTCAGTGAGTGGTGTAAAAATGACAGTGTTATAAATCGAATCAGATACCCCAATGTAAAGTTATTCTTAAAAGAATTTTTTTTAAATAAAAACATTAATCCAATATTTTTTTTCTAATTATATATTATAAAAAGAAAAATTACTTTAATTTTATTTATTATAATTTTAACAAAAAACTATATATAAAACATACACTTTTTCTCAGATTTCTTCTAATAAATATTTAAAATTACCTATGTAAAAGAAACTTATAAAATTACGTAAATAAATTTATATTCATTTTTGAACAAAAATCTTGCTAAAAAATATTTTATGAATAAAATTATTAACCAGTAAATTCTGTAAAGGAGTTTTATTCAAGAAAATATTAAATGTATTACGTATATACCTATACAGTAATCTGATGCGGATTTATATAAAATAATTATGTACATCAATTTTAACAAAAATTTAAGTAGAACATTTTTTATTTATAATTTTTTTCTTAATTTTTTCAGTATTTATTTTTTTATTACTAATTTTTTTTTTAATTTTGAATTATTATATGTACTTATAAATAAAACTTTGCTAAATGATTTACAATTTTCTAAAAGTTTATTATACTTATTTTTATGTTTGTAATATATTACAATTTTATTTCAATTATATCTACCCGAGGTTCAATTAATGATTTTAACATAAATTGAATATTTCTATAATATAAGAGTATTTTTTCAATAATTTTAGAATATAATTCTTAAAAAAAAAAGAATTCTTTAAAAATTAAATACTCGAATCCTAATTCTATAAAACTTCAAGTGTAAACCTTTTGTAGAAAAATCCTTGGTTTTCTTAAGGATTAGGAATCAAATAAATTATATTTTGTTTTGCATGTAGGTAAATGGGAATTAATATATTTAAATTTTTTTATATTGTGATTGTTTTTAAAATTTTAATACTGAATTAAAATTTTTGAACCATTATTTGTAATAAAAATTTTATAAAACTATACTATAATTGTAAAATGTAGATTTAATTTCTTTTTCAATTACAAAAATCAGAAGATTAGGAACGAAATTCCATGATCCCTTAAAATCCAATGATTTTTTGAAACTCCTATAATTTGGAATCAACAAAATTACGGAAGGTTACCACTAGAAGAGTAATTTAATAATTTTAATTTTTAAATACTAATATACACAATAATGATTCGAGCAGAATTTAAGCATTATGCTCCACTTCTATATGATAACTATTTATTTATAATTATGTAGAGGTACATAATAATATAAAACTATTATAATTTATTTACAGATTTTAAATTAAAAAAAAAATTAAGTCATTAATTCTCTCTCCTGTTCCACCTTAATAATAAAGAAAATATATATTTAGTGAAGATTTAATTGTTCACAGAAAATATAAGTATGGTACAAATTTTATCTTGACGGTCCTGGTAATTCAGTGTTCAATAAAATCGTTCTATTTTTTCATATTATATGGTAGGACTAAATTATCAAAAATAAAACTTGATCACAATTCTAAAAGTTGTTTTGCAAACTTGAGATCTCTAATTTCAAACGAAATGAAAGCTTTAGATCCAATTTTAAATTTGATAAAAAAAACTTTAGGAAATTAAAAAAAATAATTTATTAATGAACAGGGGCTGCCGCTATTTGATTTGTCCTAGCTGCTTGGCGTTTTTGAACAAATTCTTTTACGGATTTTAATGGCAACTGAAAGTTATAATAAGCAATGTAAGGTAATGGATCAGAAAAAGAAAATAATGCTTCACGTTTATCTAAAACAGTCGAAATTAATTTTCCAAATGCATTAACTGTAGGATTTTTCAACGTATTCAGTACAACATCGCTTATCCAATATCGTCCTTCGTCTTGGACTATTGGACCAGAATTTGCTCTATTAAAATGTGGACAAGGTTTCCATAATACTCTGGAATGAACTCCAGTATAGCAAATGTATGGTAAAGATACTCCCACTCGTGATCCTAATGGCAATATTTTACCTGTAAGACCACATTTTATGAATCTAAATGATATATGGCCATTTAGTGGTCGCTGAAGTCGTAGTTTATCAAAAAAATCAGTTAACCATTGTTCTACTTGTATATTTGCCTCTGGTATCAAATTCTTAGTTTCTTGATCCACTAGACATGTCACATTTGCAACGACTTTTGAGTTTTTGACAGTCGTACAAGTTATGAAATGATTTCCGGGTACGTTGCGAATAACAATCCATTTGTTGTCCTCACTTATTTCGTAAACTAATTTCAAATCACGACGAGCGTTTGGCAATATAAATTTGTGTCTGTGCAATAGACCTTGAACTCCGGTTGCAACCATTAAATTTCTAAAGCCACCTAACCAACCAGATGTATAAAGTGAAAATAAATCCTCTTTATTTGATAAAACTTTATAATGTGGTACCGTGATTCCATGAGCTTCGCATTGTTTCATTAGTTCGTATGTATCATCGAGAACAGAATTTTCTTGCAGTCCCGTGATGAAACTTTTGCAACCTAATAGCTCCAGATGAGGTTTTGCTAAAGAATCAAAATAAGCAGGGCTTGTTGCACAAACTGGGACATAATATGTTGGTTTCTCTTTTTCAACAATTTCACATAATGCATTTATATAATCTTGAGGACAATCAAGTAGTGGTTTTGAAATTGTGTAAAATTTATCAACAGCGGAAGAGAATCTTGCAAGACCAAATAATCCATCAAATTCAAAAACAATTACTCTTGCTCCAGTACAATGAAAATTTCTGGCCAAATGTAAAGTTTGAATAGTCGAACCGCAACTAATTAAAACTGTACGCTGTTTACGATAAACTCCAGAGCCATCACTGGATTTACTTATAATTGATGAAAAAAGAGAAATTGGAAATCGAACAACTTTCCAAAATATCCAAAGTAAAGCTGAAAACCAGAAACTCGGAGCTGCAAATGATAATGGCAAAAATATAAATCCCAAAATTTGACCAATAATCAAGATTGTAATGCGAATTATTAGCATTGGCCACCACATCGACATTCGTATCAAAGTAACTTTCCAATTATCCATTAGTTGTCGTTGTTGCTCATAATTTGGAACGTTAAGCTCTCGTCGAGTTGTTGATACAATATCTATTTCCCTGTCTTCTGGAATTAGTGTAAAAGTACTTGAATATGTTCTGCGCAATGTAGAACCCAAACCAATTTGAGATGATGTATTGGGTGGAGAAGTACTAATTGGTGATGACGGATATGAAGCTGGTGGTGAATTATGTCTCGAGACAATCGGAGTACTAATTGGAGTTGACGGTGCTGTCTTAGCCACGAAATTGTTACTTCTAACACAATTATTATTATTCGTTTTTGGCCAAATCCCGAAAAAACTATAATCATGGCTGTTAGCCGGCATTGTGTTTTTATTTATTTATTTATTTTTTTATTTTCAAAACTATTAATAGTTCTTGATAGTATTTTTTTTTCTTTATGTTAGATTTATTATAATTTCTTCAATTTAAATGAATAACCGCATTTTATTTTTAACGAATCGAAACGAAATATTTTTTATTAATGAATTCTTGGTTAAAGTACTAAATCGACTAAACTGTTCTCAAACTGAACAATATAATTTAACTTCAGAAAAGCTAATAAATTATCAATTTTCTTAAAAATTGATTTTATTTTTAATTTTAATATTATGTACTTTGACCTACAACTGATTTTATTAAAAGTATACTTATTATATTTTTATAAATTTTATTGTCCATTTAAATGTACTTATTTTTACCACACAATTTTAAACAAGATAGTAAAATTATTAAAAAAATTTCTGTATACATACAAGGTGTTTATAATTTAAATCAGCATAATTTAGGTTGAAACATGCTAATTGTTTTTAATATTTATGTAATTTAATTCTACATGTTAGATTACACTGACAGCTGACAGTACACCTAAATAAAGTACCTACATAAAGTAACATACAAGTACAGAACAAAAATTAAAAAAAAATATGTGTGAGCCTCATCCTCATAAGCTCACGAAAGAAGTTTAACTTCTTTATTTACTTGCATATATTTATTTTGCTACGGACTCTGACTGATTTACTTTTGTAAGTGGAAGAGGGGGCTAAAATTTTTCTTACGAAATTTGTGTGTAATCAATTATTCTTTTTTACGTACCAAATTTGAATGAAATCGGACGAACTTAAAAAGTCGTTGGGTATAGGATCAATCAATTTTTTGTTACAAAATTTATGTGTTTAATCGTTACCTCTTTTTATTTACCAAATTTGAATGAAATCGGAAGAACTTTAGAAGTCCGCCCTAGGGAATGCAAAACCGGATTTTCGGATTCCGGAATTCCGGAAGTTCAAAAAATTCAGAATTCAAAATGCTCAATTCCGAATTTTTCGAATTTGTACAACTTTTACTGGCGGGAATTTTGACTAATTGTTTATTTTTTTTTATTATTTAGGCATAAAGCATTAAAATTCACAAAAATTGAAATCTAAGTAGCTATCGCAAGTCTGCAAATACATAAAACTTTTTTTCATATTATTCAACATTAACAAAATAAGTTGGAGTTCCGAGTTCAGTGATTTATTTGGAATTTGAAGTGAAATTAAATTTTGGGATCAAGGGTCGGGAGGAACACTTTTGGAAACTCTCTTATATAACTTATTAACAACGCTGCAGGAACATTTTCAATAAAAATTCGATTAAAACTCAATGATAAAACATTGGATACTTTGTGTTTCAAATTTTTATTTTTCCATTCAGTTTATTCACTTTCGGTTTATTGAAAAGTATAAAATTTTATTTTAATAAAAAATATTTTAATTTAATTTTTTAATATATTTTAAATTTTATATGAAATTCCGAAATAAACCGGAATTCCGGATTTCATTTCAAGACAATTCCGAAAATCCGGAATCAATTTTTTTTAAAAAAATGCATTCCCTAGTCCGCCCCCAGTGGTGGTCGCTGGGTAGGATCAATCAATTTTTTGTTACGAAATTTGCGTGTTTAATCGTTTCCTCTTTTTATTTACCAAATTTGAATGAAATTCTTTGTTACGAAATTTGTGTGTAATCATTTCCTCTTTTTACGTACCAAATTTGAATGAAATCGCACGAACTTTTGAAGAAGCCTTCAGGGGAGGTCGCTAGGTAGGAGGCCAATCAAATTTTAAAATAGACAAAGAAATGGTGTAATTTTGAAAATGATCGGCTGAGCGGTTTAGGAGCCTATTCGGAACAGACAAACAGCGTTTCTGTTTCATATGATAGAATTTCACTAATTCGAAAAGGAAATAAACTAAATAAATATTAACAACAAAATCAGTTGATCTTTAATTCTGTTATTGTACAATTTTTAATTCTATATGGTTTTTTTTTTGTTTTTTGCTTTCCACACATCGTTAGTAATTTGTTATGTGTCTGTAGGTAGTATCGCTATTTCATTTTCGTAAATACATGCTACATGCTGCATGCTACAGGCTACAACGTCTTATATTTCCCTGCTTTTATATTTGTTTTTACTTTTTAACATATGAACCTACATTCTGTGCTTATTACCCCCTTTTTTTTTAGCGTTGTGGCTTTTACTTTTCGTTACTTAGGACATACTATATTCTGTCTTCTTTTTTCCCCTATTTCCTTACAAAATTTTTTACAATACCTCGCTAAAGAAGTTATACTTCAAAAATCTTTCAGACATTTTGTAAAGACTCGAAAAACCCAAATAACATTTTTACTATGATTATACATACATACATAAATCATTCAAAATGTTTCTAAACATTTATTTTTGCACAATTAAGTGTCCAGAAAAATATTCCCTACGAACGTGTTAATATTTTGAATGTGATGTAATATCAAAATGATTCCAATCAGTAATATTTTTTTGTAATAGCCCACGGTTTTCAATCTAATCTAGAACAATCATTTCTGCCAAACCCAAAAAGTTGTTTGATTTTAAATTTAAACTAATTTGTTACTGTTGTGATAATAATCAAACAAAACCTCGTCAAATTTATTGAACATTCTTCGAAACAACGTTTTTATACTTATGATTCTTTTCTGAACATTCTGAATTTCCGTGGTATTTTAACTAAGAAGATTTTATTGCCTCTCACACACAGGATAAAAAATTACACGGGCGAAGAATATTTTGGTTAAGGTGATTGACGATTCATAATTAATTGAATCATCCTGTAATTAAGTATAATTTTAAAGTTAATTAAAGTGATTATTATTAATATTTTTGCTTATTCTTTATATGTATATGATTGATTATTATATTTTTATTTTATTAACATACATACATTATATAAAAAATAATAATATACAAATTGTTGGTACATATTTATTTTTAATTTTTTTTGTCTGTATTTAAAGTAGGTACTTACTTACTTAATTTTTCAGAAATTTTTAATTGTTTCTGTAACTACGATGTGTGTGTGTACATTGTGCAATCTGTAGCATTACCATACTCATACAGTGTGTACCATATTTCATAAGGAAAAATTAAATGTTTTTTTCAAAGAAATCTTCCACCTATAAGGTAATCTTTTTACTTGTAAGCAATTAAGCACATTATTCAAATTACCATTATTTATTAATTATCATACTTTTTTAAGTTTAAGCAAAAAAAATTGTGAACAGTTTCTATAATTTCATTATCAAATTGAGAGATTGAGACTTCTCTATCTATCTTTTGACATTATAAATCGAAATAATTAAATAACAATAATAAAATAAATGCGAAATTAATACAATCAATATATATACCTATTTAACTTAAGGGTTTGTACGATTAAGAGATGTTATTTAAAGAAGAAAAATATGAAATTAACACCGCAGAATTTTTAGTTTATTTTAAAATAAAATCAAATTTATAATAATTAAATTCCAGAAAATGAAATAAAAACCAAGCATTTACCAGAAAAATATTATATCTGGGATAAAGGCTATTAACACATGTCGGTTTCTTTAGTGCAATTGTGTGTTAGAGTTTGGGTTACTTAAAAACCAAAAAATTCTCTTTTTGAATTTTTTTTACCAATTTTTCAACTACATATATTATTATATTCCGTTTTATTTCAAACGGAATTTTCCCTGATTCCTTTGCTTTTAATTTTTTTCTTGGAATCTACCGATCTCGACTAAAAAAATAAGTTTTTTCTTCTACACATTTTAAAATCTATCCATTGTATAATCCTATATTTTGTTATTTTTCGATGAAATAATAATACATTTTGAATGATAAAGAAGCTTGGTAACACAATTTTTTTCACCTAATTCGTGAAAGTAAATTTGCATTTTCTATATTTTCAAGAAATTTAATCATTTTTTATTTTTAAAAGTTTCAGTTTAATAATAAATTTTAAAGTTCAGTTTCAAGTTTCAATTCATAACCAACCAAAACAAAATTAGAATTATCATTGCTATAAAAGTAATAAAAAAATGTTTTCAATTTTACTTCCTAATTTTTGCAAACGTGATTTAATTCAAAGGTGTTGTATAATCAAGTAAATAAATAAAAATTTCATAATTTTTTTTTTTTTGAACTAATAGTCTGAGATAGGTATCTAGACTAGACAATAAAAAATATTTGAATGAAACTCTGTGGTTAAATATAACACAATAATTTCCTTTAAATTTTAATTAACTGGTGACGATAATAGATAATTCTTTGAGTAACAATAATACATTATTAGATAAATAAACTGGTTCCTACCTAATCTTTTCATTAAACATTTTTCACCTACAGTCAGTAATGTTAAATAAATTAATATAAATTTCAAATTTTGCATTCATATAAATTTAGACAAAATAATTAAATACAAATTTAGTTATTTGGCTTTAAATATGGAATATTTATGTATGTAAAAATTTATGTTAAAACAACTTTTGAAATTGAAACTAAATCTTTTTATTTAATGGGCTTCAAAAGTTTCACTGACCTCTTGTCATGAATTTCCCTTTTTAATCTTCTTTCTTTCTTATAAATAAAAATGAAAATTCTCTGTTTCTCTGTTTCTCTGTTCTCTGTTTCTCTGTTCTCTGTTCTCTGTTCTCTGTTCTCTGTTCTCTGTTCTCTGTTCTCTGTTCTCTGTTCTCTGTTCTCTGTTCTCTGTTCTCTGTTCTCTGTTCTCTGTTCTCTGTTCTCTGTTCTCTGTTCTCTGTTCTCTGTTCTCTGTTCTCTGTTCTCTGTTCTCTGTTCTCTGTTCTCTGTTCTCTGTTCTCTGTTCTCTGTTCTCTGTTCTCTGTTCTCTGTTCTCTGTTCTCTGTTCTCTGTTCTCTGTCCTCTGTCCTCTGTCCTCAATCACGCTGAACCGATTTGGCTGAAATTTCGAACTTAGTTGCATAGGGCCCCGATATGGTTATAGGGTACTAGAAATTTTGATCCGAGGCCTCGGCGAGGGGGCTACCTTAGAAGCCGGTTTTGAAATTTAGGTATATTCCAATAATTTTCTAATAATTTTCCAATAATTAATATAGTAGCGTTGGACCCGAAAAGCCTATTTAAAAAAGTGGATGTTGAAAGGCCCCCAACCGTTGTCCCAGGCTCAATTAGGGGGCTATAAAATTTTGAAAATAAGGAGCCTAGAGACCCCAGATGGCTATAAGGTACTAGAAATTTTTAACAAATTTTGAAATTCTGTTTTTTTTAGTGCACAAAATCTGGATTAAAGTGTTTTGATATTAATATAAGTTGGGGACTACCGTGCGAAGCCGGGTATTTCGACTAGTTATAAATATTTGTTTTGTGTCCTGACGCACACATTATATGTCTTACATGTTGTACATGATAAATAATTTTTATTTTCTCAATATTTACATTTAGTACGTTGTTGTATATCATAATACATTATGTGAATCAATGTAAGAAATGTACTTTGTAATTTGTTTACATACATTAATAAGTAAAATAAAATTGCAATCAAAATGAAACAATCAAATGAAGAAAATTATTAAAAAAAATTATTAAAGAAGCAATACAAAATTGTTACTTTAATTAAAGCTTTAAACACCAAAAAAAATGCTACTGAGATATTTCCATAAAAAAAATTAAATAAATACAGTGTCTAGAAATAAATAGTATAACACAAAAATTAGAAACGACAGTTTTAGATAATTTTAACCAATTCTATAAATATGTTTTGTAGGTAAATAGGAAATAGGGTAAAATAAGTATCAGTTTTAAAAACGATTTGAAATACCATTTTTAATGATATTAAATTTAAATTCAAGAAATTAGTATAGTGAGCATAAACTTGAAAGATGCTGAAAATTTTGTTCCATTATTCTTGTGTAAATGAATATGTTGGCTTTCCGACCCGTGAACATGCCACGTATAATTGACCGTGGAAGAAACAACTTTTGTTTGATGTCCAAACTACAGGTTTGCATTGATTGTTGAACAAATTATTTCAACTCCAAATTGCAAAGTACAACTATCGGGTCCAAACTTAATAGAAACTTTTCTGCAATACATAATGTACTTTACCAAGACAAAATGGTAGTTTTGAGTACACCTAATTCTTTATTTTTATCTAAATTAAGAAAATTGTTTAATTTTATACAAATTCGATCAGAGAAATGTCAAGAAGGATTTAAAAAAAGAGTAAAACTAATGAATTTAATGGCTTATAATTAATTACAAAAAATTAATAAGTTATAAATTAAAAAATTATTTTGTCTATATATTATTTTGGTGACGTGTAATAAGGCCACAGACAATAATGCCATAATGGCGATATGATCCACTACGGACACTACGGTGGACTACAGAGCCCTAATTTCTTTATGGCATTATGACTTACCTGAGTGGGTCATAAAGCCAGAAAAAAAATCGGTCATAATACATATCATAATTTTTTTCATACATTTCAATTCGGGTTTTCTGTCGTAGTAGAGAGGGTCGAAATTCCATAATTGAGTTTTGACCTCTGAATAAAAGAAAGCCTTTCGAGCGTTCTGAGATAAAATATCTTTTTCGTAACTTATCTATATTATGTCTAAATTTTCTTCGTGTAAGCGCGGGGTCGTGAATGCGCGGCGCGTGTCGGAGTCATTGTAAAAACGAAAGTGAATTTGTATTTCATTAAAAGTTTCTTTTGAAATTTCCGGTTTAAAAATTATATATTGCACTATTTTAGATTTTGTCATTTAAATAAAAATTAAAAATTGTGCTGGGTTCCGTATCGTATAGGTAGCTGCTTATACCAAAGAAAAAATAGACTAACATTGTTTTATGATAAGAAATATTATTATCACGTAATGGAATATAAATCAGACATTTCAAAAGATTTGGCCTCATCGGGAAAAAACTGATAAATCAAAGTTAAACCTTTTTCAAAGCTCTCACGCGTAAGTAGGATAGGAAATGCATATTCTTGTTTGTAACATTATATAAATTTCAAATAAAAAATAAAAAATCTTCAAAAACTTTGATTGAATTTTGTATGAATTTTGTTGTAAAACGACAATTTGTTAGTTATAATTTGAGACACAAATTTTGAAAAACTCCACTTTATTAATATTACTAACAAACGAATGTAATTATTTATGTGAATCAAAATTTAATTTTTGGTAATGTCGTTTTTATTTATTATATCATATTTTTCATAAAATAAATTTTTTAAATTGATAAATTTTCATAAATAAATATACTACAATATATATTATGTAAAAATAATTATATAAGGTTGTTTCTTTAATTCCGAAACTTAAAATTAATTATAAATATAAATATAAGACAACGTTTTGTAATATAGAGTACGGATACGGATATAAACTTTAATGATTTTAACTGTATTTAGTTCTTCTGTAAAAAATTGGGAAAATAGAAAATTATTTTGAGAACTTTAGAGACCTCAAAAATTTAGAAATAACTCATGAATTTAATATTATATTGTACGCATAAAAAATATTTTACTGCTTTGTTGCCAACTGGGGCCACCTATAGGCACGTAATATTTAAATTTTGTAATATTATACATTGCACAGAGTAAAAACATTTTATCAATTCGAGAATTCAATCACCCAATTTTAATTTCCTTTGATGTTTTAAATTTACCTTTTTTAAGTATTCGATGATTGCATGTTAAATAATATATTATTAATTAATATCTATTAAAAAAATAATTTTATAAAAAAATTTTATAGGATTTATTTCTTCAAACAAAATAAAAAAAAATTTTCTTAAGTGGGACAAAATATAGATATCTATATTTTGGAAATACATATTTCTAAAATAATATTATTTCACATAAAAAAATCATATTTTTAATGTAAGTATATACAGTATATATATATATATATATATATGAACATACATAATGATACAGAAAAAAATTCTTCGTTTGTTATGCACATAATTATGATAATTTTACCCAAAGAGCTAAATAAAGATAAGTTATAAGCGTTACTAAGGGACATTGTCGTGCTAAATGATAGTAGTAAAATCAACAACTTTTTTCTATTACACTCTAAAATTGTAAAGTCAGTTGTAAAACTTCTATTTTTCACATATAGGTAAATATTTTGCTGTTCCACTTCCAGTTTAACTAAAATATCAAATTTTAAATCATCACGTTTGAAAAAAAAAAAAAAATACGATTTCACCTCAGTTACATTTACATATTATATACTTTATTTATCCCAATTTAAATGGAGACGAAGGTAAAAAGTGTCCCTTTTGTTGACCAGTTAGTTACACTAGGTTTAATATTAGAAAATGAATCAAAACGGTCTCTTCAAAAATAATTTACAATCATTTTTAAATAAAAAGGTAGTAAAACTCAATAAAAATGTTGAAAGGATAACTAGTTTATAAAGTAAACCTTGATTTATAAAATATTTGTAAAATTTGTAGAGGAAAAGAGAAGAATTATGTTCCTACTTTTCTAAAATTTTGTAGTCAATTGATGAGAAAAAAAATTTGCTTCCTATAACTTAAATTGTCGTGAATTGTCTATCAAAATAAAACGACAGCTATTTTTTGGTCGTCTCCATAGTAAATGAACGTCGATTGGGCTGAAATTTGGGGAGGAGGTAGATGCGATGACTAAACCTCGAATCCCCCGTTTCGGAAATATGAGCCATCAAATCTTTCATATTTTTCATATACAGGAAATTTTTTTTTGCTCTAATTTGCCCTATTTTTGGAGAGGGGGTAGAGGTGGTGCCTCGAATGTCAAAGCCAAACAATTTTTTTCGGAACAATCTTAATAGGTATGTATGAAAACTTTTCTACATTATTTTTTTTTTTAAAAACGATAAACTGAAATTCGCGATATTTTCAAGTTCTAGGGCTTCTAATGCTGTAAAACGCACCGTTTTCGAGATATTTGCAAAAAACTAAAAATTTATTCTTTTTGTCTCTTTTAAAGAGAACAAATATGGTATCCCTCCTATCATGTAAACTAGGTTTATGATGTATTCAATATTTAGACAAATATTAAGTATAAGTACTAGTACTAGGAACCAACAATTAATCTCTTAAAACGATTATGCTAAAACGGCGGAATTGAATTGAAAACTTACGTTAAAAATAAATCTTGTAAATAAATGATAAATCAAAAATAAATATCATTCGAATGTGACTTTTAACAAAAGTACCGTTCTTTAAATTAAATTTATTTTAATAATTTTCTTTTTTTGCGCCTTAGGTTATTGCCGAAATTGCCTCCAGTTATTTTTCCCCAAAATTCTAATTGACTTTTAGCAAATATCCACACTATTAACGCAATAATTTTTCCAATTAGCAAAAAAGTTATTAACGTAAAATGGGGCAAACGTTCAATGGCAACATACCAGTTAGATGTAAATTAAATATTAAAAAATATTAAAATTATAAATTGTGCTTTTTCGATAAATTCGCAATTATCTCAACAACAATATTTCCTTAAATATATATTTTATTGCAGTAACCTCATTATTTTTACGCGTACCCTTCAGGCTCAATATGCATAGAAATAATTTCCCAAAAAGAAAAACGAAAAATAAAAACTTTAATTTTGGGGTATATTGTGTGCTCATAAGCCAGTAATAAAGATATTTTTATAATGCCATTGCCATCAGAAAAAACTTCGAAAAGCGGACGCAAAAAAGTGTTCCTCGTAACGCAAAAAAGTGTTCCTCGTAACGAGAAAGATAATTTGGTAGGAATATTTTATGAAAATAAACAAGAATCAGTATTTTTTTTCAATTATATTTTTACAATGTAAAATTTTAATTGGTTAAAGACACATTAAACCGTTACCAAATCAACAAAAATTTTTTTTACAATTGATTAAACTATTTTATATTTTTTATTTTTCATTTTGCAAAATAATAATAATAATAATAATTTTTTGGTAAAGTTTTATAATAGTTCTTCCTTATAGAAAAATTTAGTTCCCCTTTGGATTTGGACTTTGATAGTTGTCCCCCGGAAAATATTAAATTGTTTCGGTTGAGCGCTTATGAAAAACATTTTCCATTGAAAAGATAGATAAGGAAATATTAAATAAATGTGAAAACAAATAAAAAAAATTTTTTTAAAAAATACATACTTATTTTCTAAAACTTGCTTCCTGCCATCAACTTAAAATTCGAAATTTTTGCGGAATATTTAACTTTAAACTTTAAACTTTAACTTTTAGAAAATAACATTTAACAAATTTCACCGAATTGAATTTAATTCAAATAATGTCACGTGTAAGTGAAAATTAAAAAAAAAAAGTTTTAAAATTAAAAAAAAAAAATTATTCAAACATCACTGTTCTTCATTATTTTTTTAAGTTTTAAAAATAATATATTTTTTTGTTTTCAAAAATTACATTGTATTTAAAATTCTACAGAAAAAAACTTTTTCGTTAATTAGGTTCCTATTTAATTCAGCTGGTTTTCGAACGCGTTGCAAACTTGGCTACAGTTGTACAAACTAAATTAAAAAAAATTGCCTTTTTAAGATCATCATTATTCCTTTCTTCACACTGCCCAATTTGTATATAAAATCTTAACCACTCTCAAATCATTGTGATATTTTCAACCAGGTTGAAGTACTTGTTGAAAAACACTGTCAACAACTTACACAGCCAAATCAATTTTAATGAAAATCCAACTCGTTTGTATCATGCTAAAATAAATAAATATGGCAAAATGTACCTACCCCTTAAACAAAACCCAATATAAGCTCAAATAAAGAAGACCTTGTGATTTTTAATTCTATGAAATTAAATTAATTTTCCTAAACGAAACTAAATTCCAATTTAATCGGTCCAAAAATATTGATTTTATTGATAACAGCAAAAAAATACATCATAAGTTTAAATTTTATTCAATTTGAACCAATTTGTAAATTATGCTTTATTTATTTAAAACAATTATCAAGTGCACCTACAATACAATTTAGATAAAATATCGCACTATGACTATACAATAAAAAAAAAAAGACACGAAGCAGTCATAGGAACTGCCGAAAGAAACTTAAAAGCTTTAAACTATGAAATAACAGTGGCTACAAATAATGGACTGATGAACTGATTTTTATTTTAATTTACATTTTGTTCTAAGCAGTCCATTATTTGTAGCCACTGTTATTTTATAGTTTTAAGCTTTTAAGTATTAACTTCTTTCGGCAGTTCCTATGACTGCTTCGGTATTTTTTTTGTATATTGATTATTGAAACGTCAAAAATCATGTCGGTTTTTTCGAACTTGAATGTCGAATGAGTCGAATGAAAATGAATTTTTACCCCTCACAGAATTACTCAATTATATCATACAACGCGCCTAAAGAAGTATTAACTTCAATAATTTTCTGGTGCAAAAATGTACTTACTTGCGTCTGTAAATCTGACAGATTTATTATTGACTATAAATAGAATCATATATATATAAACTTTTATTGAAATTATCTCCACTTTTAAGATCGAAATGATCAAATCTGATATCTGATACCATTGCATGGGATTTATGTGAATATTAAAAAAAAAATTTTAATTTGTTATTAAAATAGAGCTGAAAATTTTTTTGTTTTTAAAAATAGTCGCAACAATAATCATCCTCCACCTAATTATTAATATTTTTGCAGTTCAACATTTTTGTTCTCAGTTCAGGTTAATTAAAAATATAACATCTCAGTTATTATGATGAATAAAACAAAATTAAATCTATAACGTTGACTTGATAATATTTAAAACATTTCGCTGGTCTCGCAAGAAAATTTTCTAACATTTTTTTTTTTTGTTAATTAGGTTAATGATTCAGAGGTATTGAAAAACGAATTGCGCGTCGGTGTGCTGTCTTATTTTGCATAAAGCACAACACATTAGCGTTAATATTAATAAATTGGAAAAAACCCTATCACTTTTCTTAAAAAAAAAAAAATACTATCAAAATTTAAAATCAATTTCAATTTCAAAATTTTATAAAATAAATCTTAGAACATTTTCTTGCGAGTCCAGTGATATATGTATTGTGATAAAATATTACATAATACTTACATTATTACGTATGCCTAATGCCTACTACATGTATTATCATTATTATAACGTGTCTATATATATATGTATGTATAATGTGGTTACTTGTTTTTATTGATAAGAATTACGATAATGTTATTTAATCTTGCGTGTTATATACTAATTTATAAAACATAATAATGTGCATTGGCTTTTTTTTTGGCTAATGATAACCACATAAAAATTATTTTAAACTATTTAAGGTTATACTTAAACCAAAGAATAAGAATACATATATATTCTTATTGTTTGCTTAAACTATATTTAAAGAAATAAATAAATAACTAAATGTAATATTTTAAAAATAATATTCCTATTAATAATTTAATCTGTAAATATAAATTTATTGTTTTACTATTTAATGGCTGTGTAATAAAGAAAAAAAATTTCAGTTCTTGTGTAAAAGCTAAGAAAATAATCTTTAAAACACATCTACTTAATGTTTAAAAAAACCAAAATAAATATTTATTATAAACGCCCGAATATTGGATCCTTCCTTACTATTTTTATATGGCCATTCTCGATACCTGCTGCTCAATGATTTTCATATATAAGTAGTTTCGAAAATTCGAAGATATCAATGTAATAATTAATATTCAACACTTTATTGCAAAAAAAGAAATTTGAAAGGAGAATTTAATCAATTTTAAAAACGAATTTTCTTCTTAAGTATGAAAGTTGAAAAGGTTTTTAGTTATTGAATTTTGATATGTTGACGTTTACAGTACAATGTACATAACTATATATTATAATGTAGGTATAATTAGAATTATCAAACAAATTTTCAAATTACAACTTTTGAACAATTAAAAAGCAAACTGAATATTATGCAATTGTGATTAAATGAAAAATTTTAACTTATTGAATGAAAATAATGAAAAAGTTTTAAAAATGCAAGTAATGTTAAAGAAATAATTTTAAAAACCTATTCTTTTCTTGGGCAAAATGTTTATTTTTTTCGAGAACATTTTTCAAAAAAGCATTATTTAATTTTTAATCAACTTTTTATTAGGGCTCCCATTTTCACTGTAAAATAATTTAAAACCTATTATTTAATAATTTAGCATTTTTAATCCCCATATTGTATTAGTAATTGGAACGCCAAAAATGATCTACATCTAAATTTTATAAAATGAAATTTACAAACAGAGATCTAAATGCAATGTAATTCATGTCAATTTGTGAGACCTTATTTTGAGATATAGTAATTGTAGTTTGTAGATTATAACATTTTTGATTTTCCTTGTTCAAATAAATGTCTTAAATGTCCAAAGGAAACAAGCAAAAATAATCGAGCCCTATAGATTTCTAAGAGGCAACAATATAACTTTATTTCCGCAAAGTCCAAAGTTAATGAAGTTTATCAATGAATTAATAAAAAATAGTTCAGGTTGTCTAGACATTATAGCAAATAAAATGGTGATAATGTTAAATCAGAGTTTTCTGCAAGTTTAAGCTTTTTTTTAAATTCTATCATAATACTAAATATTTAAAAATATATACTTATATTTTCTACGTAGCAAAATGTTTATGCATTTGCAAGGGGCAGATAAATTATTTTTTTATTCATAAAACTTTTTTGATTTGTTACGTTATTAAGTTATATTTAAATATGTTTTAATTTATTCATTATAATTTATATGATTATATATAATATTCTTTTATAGATTCAGAAGTACCAATAAAGTAAAAGTTTCACCAATCGTACCCGAAATGCAAGAATGTTATTTCTGCCTATTTAGATTCTAAAATTTTAAAATGTAGAAACGCACATACAATTTAATTGAAATCTAAGAAGTAAAAAAAAATATTCATATTAGTTTTCTCATAGAAAATCCAAAAGAACAAAAGTGAGGTTAGCTTTTGTTCATTGAATTTGATCAAAAGCAAGGGAAGGAGGTCAATACATTTTTTGTTTCGAAATTTTGTTATTATATACTAAATTTGAATTAAATCGGACGAACTTTTCGTTGTGAAAATTTAATTGCAAAATTTCGCGGGCAAACAAACAGACAAGAAACTTTTCACATCATGATTAAAGTGGTAGAATATTGCATTGTCATCGGGTTCAGAGCTATATTAAAAGTTTCAGAGCAGTAACTTGTAGGAAAATGGTCTAAAATTTGATTACAAAGCTTAGTGGACAGACAAACAGATAAGAAAGTGACTTAATAAAAACGTTGTAATAAAAATTTATAATAATTGTTAATATTCGTACTCTGTACTATATATAATATTTATATCTCATTGAACATTTTTATGTTTCTTAAACAAGCTAACCGAATTCAACATAACAATAAAATAAATTTGTCGGGTTGAATAAAAATAATGTTGTAATGTTCCTGGTACCTACATAACTTTTTTTACATTTTATTTTACGAACTTACATACACAGATATCATGTTACCAAAAAGTAAAAGAAAAATAAAAAAATTGGGCCTACCTAAGCACATACATTTTAAAATATTGTCATTTTATAGAAATAAATATGAAATACATTTTGTTATATTTATTTATTATCAATAATATTTTTTTTCTCTGTAAAGAAGGTCGACTAAAATCATTCTTAAAATATCTTAAAAAAAAAACAAAAACAAAATAAAAATAATTTTTTTTTAGCATAAACCTAAAATTTGTAGCATATCATATACCTACATTGTATGTAAATATAAATATTTTCATCAATAAATTCATTTTGCTTGACATTATATTATGTATGTACATTAGTACACACTACATAGCAACATAATAAAAGTTTCATCTATGATAGCATGAAATTTTCAGATGCGCCCCCGATAAGCATATGTATTATTAATGTATGTATGAACGTAGTATGAGTCTAACTTTTAAATAAAACATTATACCTTCCTATAAATACCAAATAGAATATTTAAAGCTAGAGAAACAGCGATAAAAAAAGATTTTATTTCAAATAAATACTAAATAAAGAAGTTTTAAAAACCACGTTTTTTAATTGACTACAAAGAAGAAAATAAAATTTTTTCTCGGCTCATTCAGAGGATTGTGGACACACATACTTGAAACTAATTACAACAGTCTATAACAAGAAACGTGGGGCACATTTTTGAGGTAACACTATAAATGAATCGGAAAAATTGCGCCCCACATTTCTAGTTATAGACTGTTCATTTATAGTGTTACGATTCATTTATAGTGTTACCTCAAAAATGTGCCCCACGTTTCTTGTTATAGACTGTTGTAATCAGTTTCAAGTATGTGTGTCCACAATCCTCTGAATGAGTTGAGAAAGATTTTTATTTTCTTCTTTTTAGTCAATTAAAAACGTGGTTTTTAAAACTTTTTTATTTAGTATTTATTTTCCTCTTTTTAGACAACTAGCCGTTAACCCATGCTTAGCTATAGCTACAGACTCTGACTGATTTATTTTTGTTACGAAATATGTGTGTTTAATCATTTCCTCTTTTTATGTATCAAATTTGAGTGAAATCGGACAAACTGTTGGTTATGAAAATTTGATTGCAAAATTTCGCGGGCAGACAAACAGACAAGAAACTTTTCCCACCATGATTAAAAAGGTGGAATATTGCATTGTCATCGGGTTCAGAGATATATTTAAAGTTTCAGAGCTGTAGCTTGTCGGAAAATGGTCTAAAATTTTATTGCAAAAACAGGCAAGAAAGTGACTTAATAAAAACGTTGTAATAAAAAGATTTTATTTCAAGTTTTTTATTTATCAAACGTTTGAATTCACATACAAAAAAAAATTATATTTGCTTTTTTCCTCTCAGTGTAAACTAGGCTTACTTAATCGACTTTTTTCAAATTATTATAAGATTTTTTTTTAGCGTTTATGTAGAAAAGTATAGTTGTAAAAGTAGATATGAATTCAAATGAAAATGGGGAAAATATTTATTATACCTATTTTATGTAAAATAATGTAAAAAAGTAAAATATGTAGGTATATCTAGTAAACAATTGTTAATTCTTTGTTTTTTTTTGTAACCCATGAAATTCGACAGATTTCTTTTATTTGCGCTTAAGGAGTACAAAAACCAAAAAAAATCAAATTTATTGAATATTAATAGCTTTTTTTTCTAAAAAAAATTACATTTTTCTCCATTCAAACTATAAAAATTGTGTATGAGTAACTTTTTTTTGAATATAGGAAATCATAACATAACCGCTACTAAACACGCAATGTACAGGCTGTCACCAAGTTGCAATATTTCTTGAATTCCATATCAAAAATATAAATAATATGTTTTTTAAATAGATTGAATTAGAATGGTTTCGATTGAATTAAATAATAAGCAGTATTTATGAAGTATAAATTTTTGAAAGCATTCTTTTATTTTGAATAAGATTATTCAAAAATATAGATACCACAAATGCTGCTGACTAAAGTCTTAAAAGTTCTGCTTTTAAATACTAAAATTTTATGATTAAATATCATTACAAAATAAATTTTTTAATATTTTTGGCCCAACCTATTGTATAATTTAATCTTAAAGCATTATACTGAGTACTTAACAGTTCAAAAATTTCTGTAATATATTTTGATGATAATTTCAGTACACTCAAAATTCCAAAATTAGTGGTTTTGTTTTAGAATTTTCGTAAATTGATAAATATGTTTAAAAGTAAAACAAATTATTAAATAACCTAGAAACCAGAAAATATTTACGTAAATGAAACAAAACTATACAATAAATTTAATATCCCATGAAAAACTTTAATTTATGGATTTATCTCTTTAAAGATGATTTATCACATAACAATAATTTAATTAAAAACCATTTATCATCGTTCTAATTTTTCTATTACATTTTGTTTGAGACTCATGAATTAATCAATCCTTCCACACGTCATTTGCATCCGGTTTTTTTTGCAAAAAATAAAATAATCCACTAAATTATTTTCAGGTGCCTTATAAAGATTCCACTTTTAAATCA
This sequence comes from Hybos culiciformis, assembly GCA_964007475.1. Taxonomy (NCBI): domain Eukaryota; kingdom Metazoa; phylum Arthropoda; class Insecta; order Diptera; family Hybotidae; genus Hybos; species Hybos culiciformis. The sequence goes on along the minus strand of OZ023273.1, from coordinate 357,824 downwards.
CAAGGATCACCGAAACGTTCAGTTCTTGGAAGTTCGTCGAGCGGAGTGAACACAATTGGACGCAGTAATAAACCATTTTCTAGACCATTTAGTAGTAAAACACGTTCCGAACCGCCGATTCACAGTTCAACAACCACTTCAATATTACCCGCAACACAAACAAGCGCAGCTCCAAGAATGTCTAGTCCATCACCCACCGAAACAACTGCATTGTTAAGACAAAATCAAGAATTGCGTCAGAGATTACAAGATGAAGCTTCAAATTATCGACGACGTTGTAAGTATGGTACTAAAATTAAGTTACCCTACTTTGTTCATTTTTAACTTAATTTAAACATTTAATGTAAATAATGTTTCAGAAATCCGTAATTCTTCTTAATAAATAAATAATTTGAAAAACCAATCTTTTTTATAATAACAAACTAATTAAAATAAAAAGGAGTCTTAATATTCAATAACCAGCTTTATTTAAAGCTGAATAACTTATTTTATAATAATAGGTGTTTTATTTTTAGTGGACACATACAAACAAGCTCAGTCAAACCAAGCTGCATTAGTCAGTCGTTTACAATCAAAAGTTATGCAATACAAACAAAGATGTAATGATTTAGAAGGTAAAATGCAAGACACAATAAAATCGATGCCACCTATAAGTTCATACAGTCAACCAAAGTCACCGATTTCAATGCCAGGACCAGTAAATAGAAACTAATAATTTGAATAATGATTAAAAGAAATTAAAATATTTTTTTCAGTGTTCCCTTCCAGCAACTTCATCGATTCCATGCACTTCAACTCTAGATTCGCCACCCCCTTGTGGTACAGGATCCTATATTCACCATGACGATGATATATGCCGAAATTTAGAGGACGAGAAGGTTAGATGTGAACATTTAATGGCCCAAAATAACGCGCTGCGTCAGCAGTTAGAGGAATCAAATCGAACAAATGAAGCTTTAACAAATGATTTACAAAAACTTACTAATGATTGGGCCAATTTACGGGATGAATTAATGGCAAAAGAAGATGAATTCAAAGAAGAAGAACAGGTTAATTATAAAAACTATTTCTGGCGATTAAATCTTAAACTTAATTGTAAATAATGTTCATAACCGTCAATCGCAAAAATCTATAAGATATGCATTTATGCATACTACAGTTTATTACAGTTTTACTATAATATATTTTTTTTGTCACAGGGCTACCCTCTATTTTTTATAATTTAATTTACTAGTAATCACTATTTTTTTGCCGTTTAATTTGTTCTCAAAATTTAATTTAAAAAGAAAATTTTCATTAAAAGCAAAAAACTTTTGCATACTCAATAGGTAACTAAATTACTTAGCTCTAAAATGACAAAAATACAATATGCAAAATATAACATGAAAAATATAATTTGGATAGATTTTTGTGATTGACTCACGCAAACATTATGTATCATAATAATACAAACATGGTATACATACATGGGGGTCCGTGCAATAACTCATCGGTACTTAACTCATCAGTCGATTTTGGATAAGTTATATCCATTTTAACTCATCCGAAAATTGGCTGATATTTATATCTTTTGGAATGACATACTCATCCACCTCAATGCTCAATGACCATTTATTAGATAGAAAGATATATACCCTTTTTCGTTATTTTATATTGTTAAGATTTTATGTTTTTTAAAACTTTTCCATTATGTTTAAGCTCGTAAGAAACAATGCTTTCACACTAATGTTTTAATAATATTACATAAATTGGGCCAGGATCAGAATACTTAAGCCTGCCGTTTAGTCGTAACATAAGCTTCGAGTCCGGCAGGCATCAAGCATAAAGCTTGATATCGACCACTCTTCATTTCCCGTTTAGAACCAAATACATCCTCAAAAAAAAATATTTTAATAACTCAAAATAATAAAATGGTATGGGAGTTTTATGATTATTGAAAGAATGTACCATTCTATCATTATTTCTGCGTTTAACAGTAATATAACAGTGTTCAATTCATATTTGTTATAAACGCAATTTCTTTAAACAAAATTTAAAAATTCCAAAGCCACAAAAAAAATGAAAACCTATTTCGGAGTGGTTTCAAACGACGAAGAAAACTTTTTAGTGTTTTATTCATATACCTATGTACTTATAAATTTTTTTAGGCTTTCAATGATTATTACAACAATGAACATAATCGCTTGTTAAAAATGTGGCGTGAAGTCGTGGCAGTAAAGCGTTCATTTAAAGATATGCAATCGTCAATGAAATCTGATCTGGGAAGAATGCGAGTCGAAGTTAATGGTACAAATAGAGAAATTTCTGCAGCATGTAACGGTGTTATGTTCAATACAAAGCAAATATCACGTGCTGGGGAACAGCAGCAAATGCAAGCCGAAAGGGATTCTGTTGATTTGAAATCTCAGCTTGCTTCTTTAAAATCACAATATGATAATGCTCGTCATGAGATTAACCAACGTGAACTAAGATTGCAGGAATTAATGGCTCAACTAAAAGCATTGGAAGATCGTTGTGCCCATGCAGAAAGTCAAGCTATTCAAGCTAATCGTCTTAATGATGAGATTGATCGTTTAAATCATGCATTAAGGGATATTGCACACGCAGTTGTTCAAGATGCTGAAACATCAGGTGATTTAGGAAATGCAGAAGATACAACAGGAACACAACATTTGCATTTGTCTCAAACAGGAATGGTTCCAAAATCGCCCAGACGCGGTTCTACTAGAACTTCTCAGGCTTTTGCTGAGGGTACAATTTCGGCGGTTCAGGCTGTTTTACATAAATATCAATTATCAATACACGATCTACAAGTGAAGTTACAAACAACTAATGAAAATTTATTAACAACAAAAAAGCAGTTAGAATCTTGTGATAATACAAAAGATTTCTTAACACAAAAAGTAACACAGCTAACTGAAAAATTAGATTCAAGCAATGCTCAGTTATCAGAATTGTATAAAGAACGAGAAAGTTTACAAAAAATGATGGAAACATTACGCGCAGAAAAACTTAATTCAGATCGTGGACGGGCTGAATTAAATACAATTGTGAGTTTCATTATATTATTTTCCCTAAAAAATAAAAAGATTTCTCATAGTAAGTTATTAATTTATTTAGTTATTTATCTTGAGTTATTTATTTGAGAAGTACAATAAATTATCAAATTCTGATTTTTTCTTTCTAGGTTGATAATTTGAGTTCGGATTACGAGAAACTTCAAAATGTTAATGGAAGACTACAAAAACATATTGATGCACTAGAGGAAGATAAAAAAGCGTTGGAATTGGAAATTCAAAGAATTTTAAAAGATAAAGATATTATCGAAATGAATTTAAGGTTGGTAATTTAGATTTTATTTTAATAATAAAAAATAAATAAATTGGTTGAGGGTATTAAATTATTTTAGCTTGGTTGCAATTTAAAATTACAATTAATGATTTTTTGAAATTATTTTTATTGAAATGTATAGTTTTTTTCTATATATTTGTTCCCAATTAAATTTTATTTTTGTTAAGTTATAAAAAAAAATCCATTATTTTTATTTTTGTTAATTTATAAAAAAAATCCTTTATTTTTTTTTTTTTGTTAGTTTAAAAAAATTCTATTATTTTTGCGTAATTTTTGTTAATTTATTAAAAAAAATTCTTAATTTTAAACGTACGAGAGTTGTTACATATTGTAATTATAAGAATTTGAAATCAATTTTTATTTTTGTTAGTTTAAAAAAATTCTATTATTTTTGCGTCATTTTTGTTAATTTATTAAAAAAAATTCTTAATTTTAAACGTACGAGAGTTGTTACATATTGTAATTATAAGAATTTGAAATCAATTTTTATTTTTGTTAGTTTAAAAAAATTCTATTCTTTTTGCGTAATTTTTGTTAATTTATTAAAAAAAATTCTTAATTTAAACGTACGAGAGTTGTTACATATTGTAATTATAAGAATTGAAATACCATTCATAAAAAATATTTAACAGACGGAATACCTACTGTAATTAATAATCATGATAAAAAAAATACATAATGTTTCATTGCATATTAAAATGGAACGTATTAACATAAGATTTTGTTTCATTCCAAAATTATATTGTGTTTAAATCAACAGATTGAGTATAACCTCGGTAGCCGTGATCGTCTAGTGGTTAGGACCCTACGTTGTGGCCGTAGTAACCCAGGTTCGAATCCTGGTCACGGCAATGTGCGAACACATTGTCACGGCGAGGCTTGTTTTTTTTATGCTTTCTGATTATGATAAAATTATACATTTATTATTATTATATAAAATGATTTCATTGTAGATTAGATACGAGCAAAAAAATCTGGTTTTTAAAGGATCTTTTATCGATGCTAATTTCTTATTTTTTTGTATGTAATTTATAAACTAATTATTTTTGTTTTAGAGCTGAGGAGGATCGCGGTAGTAGGCTTCGTGAAGAAACTATAACATTGCGAGAAGAATTGAATAAATTATATTTATCACGCGATTTGCTTGAACAACAACGCTGCGAATCAGACAGCTTGATTAATTTACTTGAAAAACAAAAAGCGGATTTGGAATTTGATTTGGATAAGCTATTAATGGAGAGATCTGATTTACAAAATCGTCTTGAAAAGTTATCATGTAATAATGAGAACACTTTTGATGAATTGAAGCATATCAAAGATGTTCTTTTAGAAACTGAAAATGAACGTAATAAGCTACGTTGTCAAAATCATGACCAAGCAACGGACATTAGTTCCTTAAAAAAAGAACTCATCGCGGCGGAGCAAATCCGTTTGGATATGGAATCTGAAAAATTGGGCTTAAGTGAAAAAATTAAATTTTTGGAAATGGAAAAAGAAAAAATCGAACAAGAATTGGCATGTATTACACGCGATAGAGGAGATATTCACAATCAATTAACAGCCATTAATCGTAAAAAGGAGGCTCTGGGAGAGGATTTATTGAGAACACGTCAAAGGTTAGAACAAGCTAATGAAACTAATAATCGATTAAATAGAAATCTCGAAGATTTGGTGAAAGAGAATGAAGAGCGTCAATGTATTATCGAGGGCCACGAGAAAGAAATCCAAAGATTACAGGTAGGTAACCTACTTACATAATAAAAAAGTTTACTTACCTTTATTGTAATTTTTTCTCTTTAAGGAAATTCTAGCTTCTTTGCGAACAGAAAAAGAAGCTTTAGAAGCAGTATTATTTGACACAAATACGAATTTGGAAGCAACTGAAGAACGTAGGACACAACTTGAACGAGATTTTCACGACCTTTTGGTAAAGGAAGAAAATCTGAAAAATCAAATCTTACGCCTTCAAAAGGAACTAGAAAATTCAAATCGTCGTTCTCAAGATATGAAACTGCAGTTAACCAATGCAGCTAGAGCTCAAGAAGCTGATTTTTTGCAGAAAATTGCAAATTTAAAAGCTTTAAATGATGAAAATACTAGAAAATTAAATGAAGAAAAAGAAATTATTCGCTCCTCGCTGGAAAAAAGAATGCAACAAGCTTTACAAGGATTACAAGGTGAAAAAGAGGATGAAATCGATAAATTAAATGAACGTTTGGAAGTATTGCAAACTCATTTGGAAAGTATGAATCAACAACATGAGGAAAATATGATAAGAGCTGAAAACGAAAAGCAGCAAGCTCTTTTAATAGGTAACAGAACATTAAATCTGATTGTATTGAAGAAAATATTGTATTGTTTCTTTTAGCTCACAGAGATAAGCAGGCTGTAGCAGAAAGACTTGAAGGAGTGGCAAGGGAATTGAAAGCAGAACAAGATATGCTTGAGCGCGCTAAACGTGACTTCGGTGCGAAAGATGAAAAAAGCAGAAATTTTGTTATTCAATTAAAAGACGAAATTGCTCGAATAAGAGCCAAAGGGGAAGAAGTAAAGTAAGAATATTTATAAGTATTTTTTCTTTAGGGCCTTTACACGATCAATGTTTCAACTTATTTGAAAATGGTATTTCTATATTGTGTAAAAAGTTTTACGTTATAGAGTAAAAGCAAACATTGGTCAGAAACAAACCGTTGTACAATAATAATTTGTGACTACCTAGTGAAAATGACAGAAGTAAGGAATGCAAATGCAAATGAAAGTTTATAAAAGAATTTATAGAATCATTTATTATTTATTAAATTAAGGTTTGGGGAAAGTTATACTACAGTACTAAATTAGTTAAATTCCGCAACAACTTTCTTTTTCTTCTCCTTTTTTAACTTCAATCAAAAATTTTAACAACGACGTGGCGCTTGTAATTTTATCTAAAAACTGATGATAACAAATGGATAAAAATAAAAAATATTTTTTTTGGAGAGTTAATTTTGATAAGTGTAAACGTAAATTTTTATCTTTCTTACTTGATGAAATATTCTATCAATTTTAGTCTTCAAATAACATTTTGATTATGTAGAAAGATTCACAAATCTTTAAATGTAATTTGATCTAAAAACGACATACGTTACCACTTCTGAGGAAATTGTCACGATAATTTGAAATGATGACCCAATATGATCCTATTTTCAGAACTCATTTGGAAGAAGAAGTAAGCAAATACGAAATTCACCTTTCTACAATGAAAGAAGAACGAGATGGTGCCTGTCGTCAAATTGATGAATTAAAAATGGAAATCCGTCTTAAGGAAGATAAACTTGACAGTTTAAATAATCAGTTACAAGATTCTTTGAGAAAACTTAAAGAAGGTTACTATTCAATATTAATAATTAAATTTTACAATTAACTTAAATCTAACCAAGTTTATATATTCATTTTTAGCTGAAAATAGCGTGGATGGTGCCCGTAAGGAGATAACGGACACTCGTCGCGCTTTAGCTGATAGTAATATTGAACGTGACAAATACTCTAACAGTAACAGAGATTTGCGTGAACATATTAAACGGGTCGAAGGAGCTAAACGTGAGCAAGCAAGAACTGTTGAAGAAGCTCTTCAAAAGATTGCCAGTCTTGAAGAAGCCAGAAGTAATCTCGAAAATGAAAAAACACGGTTAAGTACTTTACTTAAAGAAGCTGAAAATAATTTAGCTAAAACTTGCAATGAGCTTGGAATAATCAAAAATAATTTCCACAAATCACAATTAGACGTTACACAAAAAACTGCGATCGAAAAAGAACTTCAAGGAAGATTAAATAATGAAATTGAAGAACGAGAACGAGTTTGTTGTGAATTGAATCAAGCTAAAAAACAATTAACAGATTTAGAAGGTAATCTGTGCGCAACAAGACAAGAGCTTGGTCGTGCAAGATGTCAAACTAATCAAGATGAACATCGTTGGCACACCAGGGAACAAGAGTTGGGCACTAGAATTGAAGAAGGAAGAACGAGAGAGAAACGTTTAGAAGATCAGAAACATAATTTAGAAGTTTGTCTGGCTGATGCTACACAGCAAATTCAAGAACTGAAGGCTCGATTGGGGGGTGCCGAAGGGCGAGTTCGAGCTCTTGATGAGCAACTAGTTACAACTGAAACTTATAAGAAGGATGCAGAAAATAAACTAAGCTCAATTGCTCATACTTTGCGAAGAATAGCTGGGATTCAATTTGATGGCTCTGTGAACTTATCATATCGTCTTTCTAGTCCTTCCCGTCGTTATAGCAGTCCTATCAGAGGTACATGCGGACACGATTATGACACAAGAAGCGCTGTTTCAGATAGCCCTCCAGTTGACGTGGATCCAGAATCGGTTAGAAAAGGTGTTCGTTCTTTAATGCATCAAGTAGCTCAAATTGAACGAGAGAAAGACGATCTCAAAGTTCAATTGTGTTCCTCAAAAAAACAGATTCAAGACGCTGTTGATCAACAACAAAGGAGTGATAATAAAATATCTAAATTACAACAAATGCTTAGAAACTGTCAAGAAGAACGAACTAATTTAGAAGCTCAGCTGAATATAAAAACGGCTTCACTACTATCCTGTGAAGATTCATTAAAAGAAAAAACCGATGAAGCTCTTCAATTAAGAGAGAAAGTAACTAATTTTGAGATGCAGTTAGGTGCTGCTGCTGAAGAAAAAGGGGCAACAGAAGATCGATTAGATAAATCTAGAGCACATGGTTCGCGTTTAGAATCTGAAAAGAGACAATTGCAAGAGGAACTGGCGAGAACAGAAGGAAGGGCGTCAAAGTTGGACTTACAGCGCGTAGCTTTAGAAGGTGACGTTACAAGATTACAAATGGCTTTGCAAGAAAAGGATTGCAATATTAGGGCATTACAAGAACGCCTAGATAATCAACAGCGTGCAGGAGCTCAATTGGAAGACCGCTGCATGTCTTTAAAAACTACTGTTGATCAATTAAAAGATCGATTGCAGAAAGCAGCCGTAACTGAAACCGAATTGAGAGGAGAAATAAATGCATTGCACAAAGAGCGCTCTGAACAGGGGCATTGTGTTCAAGCTCAGCAAGATAAAATGAAGCAATTACAAAAATCTCTTCAAGCTATTGAAAATGAGAAGAAAATTTTTGCTGAACGTTTGGATGTTTCACAAAATAACAATAATGAATTAAGGCGTAATCAGCAAGCTCAGCAAGATTCAGTTCAAAGATTGCAGGAGCAATTAGCCGAACAGGAAGTCCAGCGATCCGCGCTAGAGTCACAGTTACGTATAGCTAAATGGAATCAAGAGAATGCAGATCAAGGAGGTGTTTCTGGAGGAAACGATGGAGATTTGTCCCGTCAATTGTTAACAGCACAAAGAGAAAAAACAGAGCTTAAAGGTAGGCTTGATGCATTGAAAGACAAATTAAAGCAATTGGAAGGTGAGCGTCAAAGTAAATTTTCTGGCAATGTTAAGTTTGATAGGTCAGAAAAAAACGTGTATGGTATGGATGGTGAAATGGATTCAAATCGACTGGAAACTGAAAGCTATTTGTCACGTCAAGGTGGTACTTATAATTGTGGTTTAGATCATTCAATGATAGAACAAGAAAACCGTGATTTAAGAATGAAAGTAAGGCGTTTAGAAACTCAATTGGCAGAAAAAGAAGCGGAATTGGCCAGAGCTAAAACACGTTTAGCGGAAAGTATGAAATGTTCAGGTGGTGATTCTGAACGCTATAGAAGCGCTCATTTGCAAGCCGAAAAGATGTTAGATGCCAGGGAGCAAGCTCATCGTCAGCAAGTTGTACGCCTTGAAAATCAGGTAATTGAAAATTGACCCAGTTAATTTTACCCACTATAAGCAAATTGAAATCAAAAATTTATTTAATACATTATTATAGGTTTCGATGTTGAGAGAACAACTCGCACAAGAAAATAAACGTCGTCAACAATATATTTTAAGAAGTTCAAGAGCTAATAGAGAAATGCAGCACCTACGTCACACACTTGGGGATTCTCTCAGACATGTTTCACAAGATCCGTTGGATCCAGCATTATTAGAAAACGAAACAAGGAGGTAACATAATTGCTTAAATTCTTTAATAAAAATTAAAACTGTTTAATGTGAGCATTTTATACAATTAGAATTTAAAACTCTAAAATGAGGGTTTTGTTGTTAATAATAATTTTGATAGATAAAAATTAAATAAATTATTTATATATTATGATTTAATTTTTTTTAGATTGGATTGTGCAGTTTCCATGAGCTTACCACCATCTTCATGCCACGATTATGATCACAGCTTAAGTCCAAGGAAATGAAGGGATTCTATAAAATTTTCTACAATCCGAAATAAATTCTGCATTGGGATTTTTATATAACATAATAATGAGATTTTTGTAACGCAAAAACATTTGTATTCAAGATGAAATATTTTTTTAATTTATGTTATATTATTCTTATCAAGTGTTTTCGATTTTTGTCGTTTTCATAATATCAATAACAATCAAAATTTTTTGTATGTTATAAAATATACAATATTACACATAAAATTACAAGACATATTGACAAATTCAATTTCATATTTTCTTAATTTTTATTTTAGTTTAAAAATTAATTACATTTGTCTGTTATTATTACTTTTGTTTATAGTATTTCTAATACCGGTTGAATTCATCTTTTCGAAGTAGCGGTTTCATAGTGAAGATATTAAGGAAAATGTATCGGAAAAATCATTGCACAAAATAGTAGATATGTGTACTATATAATAAATTTTTTTGAACTAAAAAAGCGAAGAAATTGATTTTGCCTATATATATTATATGTTTTTTTATTTTTAGCAATATTTATTCGTTTTATCAAAAAGAGTTCACTTTAAACAGTTTTCATCTTGAATATAATAATGTTATTTGAAATTATTTATTATTTAAAAGTGTATTTATTATTTTTTCAATTCTTTTTAGAACTTAAACAAATATACACTGCCATAACATAACCAATTAAAAAGTTAAAAATAAGGTGAAATTCTACTGAAAAATTACAAATTAGAATTTAGCTTTTTGGGAACAGAAATTTGAAACTAATAACAAACTGTTCTTAAAAATCTAAAATACGACAAAATATTTTTTTTCCGTTAAATTAAACGAGCGTGTACTACTTTTAATATTATTTCTTCAAAATGTTTAACAATAAATTCTTAAGTTAGAATTGAGATAAAATCAAAGATTTTGGAAATTTTTATTTCAAAATTAATTTGTTTAATTGTACAAAATTTGTACCTGCAGCTGATATTCTAAATTAAGGATATTTAATAAAGTACATTATACTAATTGAATATAAAAAAGGTACTTAACTTCGTCGAGGATATTTCTAGCCAGGACATTTTTTTTGAAGCAAACAAATTATTTTAATTAAACGTACTTGTTTAGTTTTAGTTAATGATGTATTTAATTTTGTAAATTTTTATTTTCTAAAAATATGTTAATTTTAATTATTTATCCTTTTAAATATTTTATAATCTTGACGTCATAAAAACAATTTTAATAAATAGCATTGTCGCAACATTTTATCACAAATAAATTTAATTTAAATGATTAAATTTTGTTTAATTAACTATCTGGGTAGTAAATAAATTATAAGTATTTGAACTGGTATAGTAGATCACAACACTTGTTAAGAAAATTTGTTATTACAACGAGTTGTGTATACACAAAAACACATAGACACGAGTCAATATTTATATTACGAGACCGTTAGGTCGAGTGATATAATATTAAGAAGTGTCCATGTGTTTTTGTGTACATACACAACGAGCTGTATAACAAATTTTATTAACATGTTTTGTATACTATTTTAATGTGCATGTGAGAGGTAGTTGCAATGCAAAAAATAAACAAAAGTTCATAATGAAGTAAGTAAATAAAATTTACTTAATACGGAGAATGTAAATAAAATTTACTTAATTAAATAATTACATGTGTATTGACGCATGTAATATACCATTTACCGAGCTAAATTTACGATTGTAAATACAACATACCGATCATATGCACATTAAATTATTTTGTTTCATATGAAGAGAAAAGATATGTTTAGAATCATTTGTTTGGTGTTGATGTAAAAAAAGGTTTGCAGTGAACATTTACCACACAGCGAGTTTTTTTATTAATGATCAAAATAATTACTAGCTTATTTTGAAATGATGCTTTGAATTTCAATTAAATTATTGCGGCTATATATGTAAATATTTTTTAGTTAAAATTTTCCATTTTCAACATCAATTTTAGCTAAAAAGGGCTTAGTAATTCGAATAGAACTGAACTCGAATTTTGATATCATTCTTTTAATAATTCCTCTAGTGTTTTTATAACTAATGCCATATTTGCTCTTTGATTAGTAGATTTGGCAATTGTACCAGCTAATGCAAATAAAACCTTCTTCTTTCCATTTTTATATTGTTGAGTCATTTTAGGATTGCTCACCAAGCAATTCTTGCAAAGATTTTTAATCTCATCTATGTTGTTGATTTGCAGCAAATTTTTTTTTTTGATAATCTAAAAAAAAAATGTGTTTTTAAAAAACTAGTTTAAAAAGAACTTTCAATGACTTAGACAAACTTCTAGGGGACTTTGATCTTGCTCATTGTATAAATCTTGAAGGATATTTCGAGCAGTTTGTAAATTTATACTCTCTTCTTGTAGTAAACCAATCAAATAAATTAATTGTTGAGATGTTATTTTACAATTTTCAACGTCGATGTTGTTCTTATTACATAGATTTAGGATGTCATTTGTCAAAAAATTAGCTACTACTTTTGCTGTAATTACATCATGTTGATCCATAATCTGATGGAAATAAATTAGCAATTTCGGCTCATTCTAAAAAAAAAAATATAATGAAACATATTTTGACAGAAAAAGATGAATTAATGACTTAGCCAAACCATTTTACCTGTTGGGAGCGTAATGTTGAATAAAAAATTTTGATAGTTATTTTTCTTTTTTTAAATGAAGACCGTAAGTACGACAAGTTCATAGTTCATGAATAAAGAATATAATTTAAGAATTGATAAAAAATTTGAAACTTAAATACATTAGCAATGATTGCTAAAAGATTAATTTTTTATTTTTGTGGGATTATTGTGATTTCAAAATCACTGTTTGACTTGACAAGTTTTTAAATAGTTAAGATACTAAGAAATAATCTAAAAAACACCATGATAAATATGATAGAGAAAAATGAATTTTTGGTGTTTTAGCAAATACTTAATTTCAATTTTCGCGGCAACTTAGCTTAGCATGTCGTCACCAAAAGGAGGTCTCCAAATCCTTAGTCTTAAAACATAATAATTTAAATGCTTTTTATTACCACTAGAATAATAGCAATTTCGTGATTTAAATTATATTCATCCATAATGTTTTGTCTTGTTTGCTCCGGTAACTCAGGTATTTGATGTTTTATTTCCCATACATTTATCAATTCATTGTTCTTTTCATCAGAGTGGTATAGATTTATATGCAGAGGTGGTAAATTAGGTTCTGGCATAAAACGATAATCTTGTTGACTTTCTTTATCGCGCATTTGAATAGTTTTCTTTTTAATTGCATCCCATGTTCGGGTTTCATTTTTCACTTCATCACCAGAATCTTTTATATCAATTTGTCTATCGATTTCGTAAGAAATTGCTTGTGCAACATTTCGAATAGACCCAATATTTTTTATTTCAGTACGAATACCTAACGGTTCACCTATTTGATGTATAGATACGTTAGCATCAACACGTAAAGCACCCTCTAAAACACGAAGATAATAAATGAATTTAAAAAGTTGATATGTTGAATATGACGTAATAATATTTTCTACATTAGTATAAGTATAAATGATGAACTTTTTTTCACTAAATTAATTTTATAAAAATGAAAGTAAAAAAACCTCGTCCGTGACAATGTTTTTACACATTGCCGTGACCAGGATTCGAACCTGGGTTACTACGGCCACAACGTAGGGTCCTAACCACTAGACGATCACGGCTATTGAGGTTATAGATTTTGAAGGGGAAATTAAATGTTTTCAAAATATACAGATATTTCTTACCAATTTTCTGTTATAAAAAATATATTGGAATGAAACAAAATATATAAGAAACAGAAAGTATTAAATTAACAGAAACATAACAGAAATATTTTCCATTCCACTTTCAGCTCAAAATATAAAATGACATATCTTAGGTTCTTTTGTACAAAACAAACTATTGTATTCTAGTATTATACAATTTAATAATTATGTCGATGCTGATATTTTGATAGTTGAAAAATAAATGGAATATAACAAAACGATTTGAAATTTATAAACCCATGTTAAACTGAAAAATAAATTAAAATTGCAACCTAATCAAAATGATTGAATGCTTCTCTGAAAAAACTTTAGAAATAAAATGATTTTATGTGGAATATTTTTATTAAACAATTTTTTTTTATTCCATAACATTTTCGGGAGAAGTTCTTTGATTTTTTCACGTAAAAAATAATAAGATATTGGTTTTCGTAATGTTATTAGTTTTTTTTTTAAATCCAACAGTTATTAACCAATCTACAAACTAAATTGATGTCATAGTCATTCTTATGTATTTTTTTAAAATATAATACTATTACGAAACTGCAATCTTTTCTCTTTGCAGTTAATAGTTTTCTCCCCCTAATTTTTTTTATTTTATCTGTCATCTCTATTATTGCATCAGAACTACTGTTGCTACTAAATATTAAATCAGACACGGTAGTTTTTTGTAAATTAATACTTGTATGAAGCATAAAAACTAAAATCAAATGAAGTAAAGAAGTAAATTTAAAATAGTTTTTGAACTTGGAACATATAAGATACGTACGTACATATTATAAACGTAGGTTTTAAAAAAAAATAAACTATTCTACGATATTCATTATCTAAATATTGCAATAAGCCAGGAAAATCATCTTTGTTTACAAGCTCAATAGCCGTGATCGTCTAGTGGTTAGGACCCTACGTTGTGGCCGTAGTAACCCAGGTTCGAATCCTGGTCACGGCAATGTGTAAAAACATTGTCACGGATGAGGTTTTTTTTAAATTTGTTTTAAATAAAAGATATTACATACCTTCCATTTTACAACTACATACATCTAGCCTTCTTAAAATTAAAACCAATTCCTTAACTAGGGACGCCGCCTCTTCACCATTATCTAAATGAGGTCCAAAGACCATTTCTATTAAAGGTATTCCAGCACGATTCAAATCAACGAAACTTCTAAAAAGAAAGCGAAACTTTATATTTACTAGAAATTAGATATTTTACAAAATTACTGTTGTAAGAAATCATCGTGAATAGACTTTCCACTGTCTATTTCTAATTGCAGTTGGCTTAGCTGAACAATTTTTTGGTACGGTTTTTTATTCACACCTGGACTGTAGACAGGAAACCGAATTTCGCCATTATTGGCTAATGCTGCTCGCTGTTGAGTAATTTGGTAACCTGCCTTAAACAAAAAGAATTATAATTTAGATGTGAACTTAATTAATACCAAATCACAAATTAGTAAGTAGCTAGGTAGGTATGTACATTCTTACTGGCATATCAGCATAAAAATAATGTTTTCGGTCAAACTTAGAAATTGGATTTATTTTACAATTAAGCGCTAATGCAGTTTTGATCCCAGCCTCAACACATTTTTTGTTTAAAACCTTAAAAATTGAGAAAATTTATAATTAATAATATATCATACAATCTACATAATATTTATATCAAACTTACCGGCAGAGTTCCTGGAATAGCACAATCAAATAATGAAACATTTTGATTAATGGGTGAAGCAAATTTACATTCCGAACCAGAAAATAATTTTGTTTTTGAATTTATTTGAGCGTGAATTTCTAAGCCAACAACACTTTTCCATTTTTTATTTCTATGAATTAATTTTAAATTAGTTGAAAAATATCTAAAAGGATAAAACATAATTATTGTTTTTTTTATCATAATGTACATTTTGATTTTTTTGATTGATATTGATAACAAAAATAAAATTAAGAAGCTGAACTGACAACTGACTGATAGGGATTGTTTTATATTGTCGCTGTGTTGCTTTTAATGACATTTGAAAATGATCAGCTGTTTCGCTTCGCAGTAAATGGATTTAAATTCACTTGTTTAAATGTCCAAATAGCGCCGCCAATGGCCATTTATGGAACGTAGGAAAACATATAAAATATTTATTTTCTTGAAATTTGTATGAAAATTTACGAATTGAAATTTTATTTAAGTTATAATTAATTAGTTAATTAATAAAAATGAATAGAAAAAATTTTAAGGTCTGCGAAATATCATTGGCAAACAATTCTATAGATAGAAATATTTCCATGCATTACTTTTTCATCCAAAATAATTCAAAATCAAAAAGTGTATAAAAAAAAGAACTATTTTTAATTTAAATTTGGCCACAGAGGGCTTGTCAAAACAGTGAATTAAAAAAAACCCTAGAATTCACTTATTTAAATCTCCAAATAGCGACTCCTATGGCGAAAAAAGGCACACACTTATGTGTGAAATAAATGTAAATAAATGGGTTGTCAAAACAGTCAATTGTCAATTCAAAAATCCAGAAAACACGGTCCAACTTCTATAACTATATTGTTCAAAAAAATGTTGCTGAAACATTTTTGAACGACATATAATTAAATGTCGCTTAAAAAATGTTATTCAAACAACATAGTTATAATACCTAGGAAGGAACATATGTTTCGGGACCCCCTCTATCTGTTGGGGGCATAGTGTTGTTCTTATTGCTTTGCGCGCCCTCTGGCTACTGGTGGCGGAACGTTGCGCTGTGAGAAAAAATTCAATCAAACTTTTTCACACCGAGTTGGGGATTTGAACCTGCGTCCTGTTCATTAGTAGACAGCAGGTGTTCCACTGTTCCATGACCACCCTTGAAGGCCTAGTTAGTATTAGATATTTTGTATAAAGCAAGATCAATACAACCAGATTGCGTAATACGTGATTTTTATTAGAAATTTCAAGTGACGTAATTGATATCCGGTTAATATGTAGATTTGCATTTTTCAAGAAAAAAAAATTAAAAAAACAACAATGCAATATATGGAAATTGGATATCAATCAATGACTTCAGAGCAGGGTTAAAAATATTACACAAATAAACAGAAATCTTCCAAAAATAAACAGAAGTGTACCTGCGGTTTATTTCTTTTTATTTTTTTATTTATACAAACGTATACCAACACTTTTATTTAAAAATTTCTCTGTAGTGTTTTCCTCTTTATTTTACATAATTCATACATTTCATTCTATTTATTTTTTGAATAAAAATAACATCTTATTAATCATTTATTTTTATATCGGTTTATTTCTATTTACAAACACATATTCAAGTTTTAATATAGTTTACAATACAGTGCAAACGAACGTTCCGAATAAAATGGTTGTAAAGCCAAATACGAATTATACAACATTTTTTTAAAACTAAAGTTTCTAGCCAACACATTTTTAAAATGAAAAAAAAAATTAATTTAATCAAATCAAGGATTCAAAACAAATTATTTGAATTAATAGCCCAGATTACCGCTACATTTTATTTTTATTTAACTACTATGAAGTTAAATACGTAGTGTATAATTTTTGCTTCTTCAACAAAGCACCAAGCTTGAGATGGCGTCTGCTCCAACATATTTTCAAATTTATAAATTTGCAATAGATCAGAGATGAGCAACCTAAATCAACTAATTTTTTTTTTTCGAGAGCCACTACACAGGTTGCCCATCAAAGTATTAGTTTACTAAAATATTGTTTTGTCGTTTCTTAATAATAAAAAATATTTCAGTTTTGGGCTAACGTAACCACACAAAAAATATTAAATTGATAATAAAATAAATTACCTCACAAAACTTTATTTATTCTCTTTATCAAAATTGTATGTTACTTTTTACCCTGAACCAACGTTAGCGATATAAAATAAACAGAAATTTGTTTGTCCAGTTTTATATTTTACTTATGTAGAAGTGATTTTTTTTTTTTTAATGAGTGCTTTATTGTTTTTTTTTTCGCACATTTACGCAGAAGTATACAGAGCAAAAATAAATACTATATCTGCATACAAATGTATTTTTTAATAAATTATTAGAAGTGCCTGCGAATGTGATTTATTTTGAAAAATAAATAGAAGTTCGGTGTACACTTCTGTTTATACTTGTGGTGTGTTTTTTTTTAAACCCTGCTTCAGAGTGCTTCAGAGCCGCGGCCATTTTTTTTCCCTTTTTGTTCAACATTACTCAACCTGCTTGTTTGGTATAAAAGTACATTTTACTGAAGCTCTTCCCTCTAATGTTGCCATCTATTGTAAACATTAATAAACTTTAAAGGAATGAAACAAAAAAAATTGAGACAGATAAATGTCATATGAAAATTGGAATATGGAAAAATGAAAAGAAAATAATGACAATGCACGCACATGCTCCCACCGAGGCAAGTAACAATTTACATAACATAAACATAACAGATAGCAAAAAATCATAAAATTTGGACATAGATATCAACAATCAACATAAATCAATTGGTGTCATTATTATGTATCAATAATAGAATTTGTACATAAAAGGGGCAATAATTTTTTTTAACAGACAGCGGGACTAGTGAGTGAGAGCACAGAGCAAACTGACCCAAATCAATCAATAAATACAAAATGTCCAAGTCCAATATTGTGCAATATGTAGTTGTTCGAATGGATTTAACAAAATCTTGGCCTTTGGGTAAGGGATACTTATTTCTCATTTAATTCGCGGGAGGTACCTGCTTCGGGCCGGGTGTCACAATGTCGTCAATATACCTACTATCATAATAAATGGATCAAAAAGTCAGTTGATACGTAAATGCAATAAAATTGAGTACTGAAGCCAAAGTCGAACTCATTTAATTGATCAGTATACCGCCTTTGTAATTAAAAAGGGACATACCTCTACCTTATCAAGTCAAAAGTGTCTAACTACAAAATGGTAGTTTTGAGTAATTTCAAATTCGATTATATTAAAGAGGATTTTAATCAAAAAAGTTGAACCAACGAATTTAATTGCTTATAATTTATTAAAAAAATAATAAGTTATTTATTAAAAAATTGTTTTGCCTATGTATTATTTCACTTCCAGATTTTACAATCCAAGAGAAAATTGCTTAAACGACTATAAATTGTATTTAACGGGGGATTTAGATTTAGATACAGTTTTAGATTCTGTTATGCTAATGATATTCCTAACTTAAAATTCGATTTTTTTTAGATATGTCTACCGTACCAAGGTAAAACTGTTTAAAGACTCTAGGTATTGTTGCTTCTTTGTGAATTTTTGTGATTTCTTAGTCACGCATACATTTCTTTCTTTCAGCCTTCTGTGCTTGTTATGTATATGACAAAATTGTCTATTTTTTGTTTTCATATTCTTTAAGGAGCTTTAATTGCACAATGTTGTCATGCTAGTACTGCAATAAGTTTTATGTGCCGTAATGATGAAATCGTTCAAGAGTATTTCAAGGATTTAGATAATATGCATAAAGTCGTTTTAAGTGTGAGTTCATTTATTAAATTTAAAAATTTAAAAAAAAAAATAATACTAATTTTAAATAGACTGATACATAGTCAATAAACATATAATATTTTTCGAATTGATTTTTTTTAGGCTCCAGATAATGATTCTTTACAAAAATTAAGCGCAAGCTTAACGGATAACGAAATTAAACACAAATTATGGATAGAG
This sequence comes from Hybos culiciformis, assembly GCA_964007475.1. NCBI lineage: Eukaryota > Metazoa > Arthropoda > Insecta > Diptera > Hybotidae > Hybos > Hybos culiciformis. The sequence goes on along the minus strand of OZ023273.1, from coordinate 338,694 downwards.
CAACCGGAAAATATCTCAACATGCTTGGCAATAAAACCTTATTCGAAAGAAGTGGTTCATAAATTTGTTAAAAGATTTAAATTACTACAATAAAATTATACTAAGTTACATAAGCCAACATTAAAATTTATTTTTTCTCCTTTCTTTTAATACGTACCCTTTCATAAGTAGTCATAACTCATAACGAATTTTTTGAAATCAATTGTAAAATAAAATGAAAAAAACTGAAAAAAGATTTTAAAAATATAAATTTTGAAATATAGGTAAGAATTTTAGTACTTAAAGATTTGATAATAAAGATAAAGTCATATACCCGAACAAAATAGAAGAGTATTATTATAAATAAGGTAATGATTTATGTTGTTTTTTGATTGAAATGAAAATTTGTTTCTGCTTTTTCCTAAAAGTAAATTTTTTAACATAATTTCCAAACATTTTTCTATATTTCGTTTTAATTTATTTTTTTATCTAACGTTTCCTTTCTAAAGGTTTATGTTTTTACATAATATTTCTGTCGTGGAATAATGCCAAAAAATGGGGTCTCTTTATAGTAGATTTGAGGTAATTCTCTCCTATTTGATTGGTCAATATTAACTTTATCTGATGAAATTTACTCTGGATAATTGCATTCCCTTATCGTAAATGTTTGATTGTTATTTCATAATCCTTTCAAGAACATATTTTTTCTACTGCTCTTTTTGTCTTTCCTATGTAGAATTTATCACCCTTTAAACATTTAATTTGGTAAAGTATTAAAAAAAAATATTTTCGAACTTGACTAAATATTTTATTTATAATAATCAACCATATTTAAAAAATATACAATTCAGAACTAAATATAATTTTAATTCAAATAATTACAATTCTATAAAGTAAAATATATTGGTTCAAATTTTTCAACTAACTAGATATTCAACTTACTTAATATTGTTATTGTCAAAAATTTTCAATTTCTCCAACCAGTCTTTAATAAATTCCTGGAAGTATATTTTTAGTGTTGTTAAAATGATAAATTGAAAGTGATTAATTTTATATTTTTTTTCTTTGTTTTCATTATTTAATTTTAAATTTTTGAATTTAATTGATTCAACTCTTTTTTTTTTAATTTTTTTTAGTGTTTTATAAAGCTTTTTAATACAACTTTTTCTTATTCTCTATACGGTTATGAAATATTGTCATACATTTACATTCCACGAAGATGCTACTCAAGATGGGTGAACGTCTAAATGGCTCAATGGAACGAAACTTAGTTGTTTACTCTTAAAATAGTTCATTGTTTAATCTTAATACTACTGCTACAAATAACAAAATCAACATTAAATCGATTAAAAAGTGAAAAAAGTTAATTTTAAATTGAATTGAATTTAATAGAGTGTGGAAAAAGTGAATTGAAAATCCAAAATTCTTATCGCTCCTTACATAATATTATTATTTGTTTTTTCTTAAATGATAATTAGGTATATCCTTATATCCAATAGTGTTTAAAGTGTTTCTAAAATAATTTTGTTATTTTGTTGACGGCGAACCCTAGAGCTCAATGATTAGGTTGAGTTTTTCTCCAGCATAATGGAGGTGGAGTATAATGATTTTCGTAAAAAAAATAAAAATCAAACCAATGGCAATATCTACTACTTCATTTTTTAAGTAGAAACTACAAAGTTTTCTTAAAATATACATAAATGTTATGTACATATGTATTAATGTAAGTATGACAATATAATAAAAATCTAGAGTCCATACTTCAACCTTAATGATTATATTAAAAATAGTATTAAATATTATATTTTTTGATATAATAATTTTATATTAGTATAAATAATAAATAAAACCGTGTAATTAATTATTAATTTATATTTTAATCTTACACAAATAAGTTATAATAAAATAAAAGAAATTACTATTTATTAGTGTGTAGGCGTAAAGTGTTATGGTAATAATAGTTCTAAATAGAGAAAAAAATTAGTAATTGATGTGTATCTACTTGTCTGCCAATTAGGTATGAAAATTAAATCATTTAATGTGTTGTAATGAGTAAATATTTTTAGTCAAGGTGATGATTATCATTATAATCATATTCTTCTTCTTCACCATTTTCTCCATTAACATCCTCTTCTTCTTCTTCCGGTTCATAATCACTGTCATTTTCTGTCTTAGTTACATCCGGTAAATAATCTTTATGCATAGGTGATGATATCACTGGTTCCTGTTTCATTTAATTTGTTCGATTTTATATGTTATTTGAAAACAATTGAATTAGTAATAAGCAATTTTGTGAAACAATAATAATGCGTTGTTATATTGGAAGTGTTGAATTTATTGTGTAATCGTTAGAATTTATTAATATTTATATGTGTAAAAAAAAAAATAAAAAAATTCCATTAGTTATCAATTAATAAGCAATAATAGCAGGATAATTAAAGATTCTTAGAAAAAAATTATTTACTAGCTATACTATACCTTTGGTGGACGCCATCCACATCCTGGCAAAGGTAAGCCATCCGAACCCAACGGGCACGGTGCATCTAATCCAGGAACGCCTTGTTCTCCTTTGTCACCACGATCACCCTTTCTACCTCGTTTCCCAGGTGGTCCGGCATCTCCTCTTGAACCTTTCTCTCCACGTGGACCCTCAAGGCCCGGTATACCGTCAGTACCCTAAATTAAAATTGAATAAAATTAAGATTATCGAATTATTTTTTTGCGGAATTTAAAAATTTACTACCTAACTTCAGTTTTTTTTTAAATAAGCCTAATATTAAGTCCTATGCTAATAAGTTACAACAAAGTGAACAGAATAAGAGTGTCTGTGATACTTGATTTTACATTTTATGAAGGTTGGCTTTGCTATAACATCGAAACCTAACATTGTACTGAAGTTATTTACAAAATAAGAAATATAACAATTATACCTAATACCTTATCTGCACTTGGACCTTTAAACTGACCTGTAAATGACCTGTATACTGACCTTTCTAATACAAAAAAAAAGGAAAAAAAAATAACTAACCTTTGCGTAAAAGGAAAGTTTGCAGACAAAAAAAGTTAGTTTATAGGCTTTCCAAACTCAGAATTTTATTCATGAATTAAATCAGGTTATCCCTCAATTGAAAATTGCTGTTCACACCATGATTTTTTTTAACCCGGGTTAATTTTGCTGTTTTTTTATTTTTATTTTTTTTCTTAATTTTCTAAATAAAAATTAGTGAATAAAATTTAATCAAAAATAATTAAAAAATTCTATAAAAAAATTCTATAAGTGAATTAATTAATTTAAAATTCAAATTCGAAAAATAAAAATTACAAAAAAAAAATTTGCGTGTGCCCTGTACGCGCGGGGGAAGTTATACTTCGTATTCGTATTCGTAATGTGGAAATAAAATAGAACAAGTACGTATTTCAGCTAATTTCACGACGCTCACACTGCTTACTTCGCTGCATAGCAAGAATACCACGCGCATGTGTTTGGGATCTACCGACTCATTCTCTTTCTCTCTCCTCGCATATGTGTTTGGGGTGGGTGTCATTGGAATGTATGGATGTGTGTATGTTGTGCATGGCTGATTAAAAAAAGGCTTACATTTTTTTTTATTAATTTGATTTTTTGAGGAAGGAAAATTATTAAATTATTACATTAAGCTGTATATACACTTCGTCGTGAACGTGAACATGAAAAAAATAAAACTGCAAAAAAACAGCATAAAATAATTAAAAACAAAAAAAAAAAATATCGTAAAACTTGGAGAATAAAAAATAATTTTAAATTCAACTGTTAAAAAGAACAAAATAATTATTTTTTGGTGTTTTTTTTAAAGTCCCCGATGATTGAATCGAGTTCATCGTGAAATGAAATTCACCATAGTGAACAGGAAGTGTAAACGCACAATGTGAACGTGAACATGAAAAATGGTGAATTTATTGTTCACAATGGCTGTTCACGTTCGATAACATTTATCAATCTGAAAACATTTTCACCGTGAACAAAAAAAATTTTTTTTTAAATGAAAAATCTGTATATATAAAATTCTCGTATTTTTCTCATGGTTCTTGTGTTAGTCCTCAAACTCCTCCGAAACGGCTAGACCGATTTTTATGAAATTTTGTGTGTGTATTCAGTAGGTCTGAAAATAGGATGTAAACTATTTTCTATGGTGAATTGACATAACCGCGAAAAATTTTTGTCGTAACCGCGAAACTAGAATTTGTATCAGTTTCGCGGTTATAATAAAAATTTTTGTTATAACCGCGAAATGATAAAAATTGATTTTTTGTGTTTCGTGGTTGGCTACATGACATAACCGTGAATGTCATAACCGCGAAACTTTTTTGTCATAACCGCGAAATAAAAAATAAAAGTGTCATAACCGCGAAAAATGTCTTATATATTTTTTTGTCATAACCGCGAAAAAATATGGAAAAAATTGAAAAAATTTCGTTTCGCGGTTATAACAAAAATTTTTGTTATAACCGCGAAACACAAAATTTCGATTTTTATCATTTCGCGGTTATAACAAATTTTTTTGTTATAACCGCGAAATGACAAAAATCGAATTTTTGTGTTTCGCGGTTATAACAAAAATTTTTGTTATAACCGCGAAACACAAAAATTCGATTTTTATCATTTCGCGGTTATAACAAAAATTTTTGTTATAACCGCGAAAAACTTAACATTTTTTTTGTCATAACTCATACAAATTCTAGTTTCGCGGTTATGGCAGATGAGAGGGACAGACAAGAGGGCAGACAGTAGTGGAAGACGGTAAGCACAGACAGGAGGGACAGAAGGGAAGGGTAGAAGGGAGTGGTGGCGGACATCCGGGTCAGCTAATTTTCTTAGAAAATCAAATAAGCAAATTAAAAAAATTAATAAAAATTAGGTATTCGATAAAATAAAAATAAATGAATTGAATTTAAAAATGTCACATTTCAAAAAATATTCAGTAATATTTTCATTTTCATGTTCACGTTCCTGTTCACTACATCTGTAAATACGACTGCGAACGTGAATTTCAATTTCAACACACAAAAAATTCACCCAGTTATTCACCGTGGAAAAATTAACAATTTCACGTTCACGTTCACGACGAAGTGTATCTACAGCTTTACATTACAATTATTACAAAACGAATAAATTTGTAAAATGAATTAAAATTTAAATAATTTATTAACCACTTTAACTTTTCTATAAAGTTTTAATAATTTTTCTATGAATTAGTTTTTTTTGTTTTTTTAGTCGCCGATGGTTTTTTAACAGCCACCGATTTTATAGATTTTTTTTTACGAAGCCGCTCTTTTCTCCAAAACAGGTATTTTTGAGTCGACCAGCCGCAGCAATCGTAGGGCACAATTTGACTAGTCGCGGTCAAAAAAAGCGATCGGCGTCGTATCTGGTCTATACATGCAAAAAATTAACAAAACAAAAATTGATAAAAAAGTTGACAATGTATTGGTGCAAAAATAATAATAAAAAAACTGAAAAATCAATCGCGGACAAATGACATTTTGCAAAATGACATTTGTCCGATAAAAATTAAAAATTTCAATCGCGGACAAATGACATTTTGCAAAATGACATTTGTCCGCTAAAAATTCGAAAAATCAATCGCGGACAAATGACATTTTGCAAAATGACATTTGTCCGCGATTGCTTTTTTTAATTTTTAGCGGACAAATGTCATTTTGCAAAATGTCATTTGTCCGCGATTGATTTTTTAACTTTTTAGCGGACAAATGTCATTTTGCAAAATGTCATTTGTCCGCGATTGATTTTTCAGATTTTTAGCGGACAAATGTCATTTTGCAAAATGTCATTTGTCCGCGATTAATTTTTATCGCGGACAAAAGACATTTTGAATCGCGGACAAATGTCATTTTTATGTCCGCGATACAAAAACAAATCGCGGACAAATGTCCAACCCCCAACAACAAGTACGTATTTCAGTTAATTTCACTTCGCTGGCCGCTGCATAGCAAGAATACCACGCGCATATGTTTGGTACTACCGACTCACTTTCTTTCTCTCTCCTCGCGCATGTGTTCGGCGTGGGTGTTTCGGAATTTAGAAATTTAATTTCGAAATTAAATAAATTTCGAATACTAATGTCATTCAAGAAACGTTTTGTCTCTGGAATAAAGTGTATTTTGGTTTTTTTTAATTGAGCTAATAATTTTTTTTTATGTTAAAAAATGAAAACAACCCAACAAACCAGAGTTTAATCTTTGATCGAACTAAGATTAGTTTTTTTTAGCTAAAAGACTAATCTTTTTATTCATCTATTCGCCTAACATTTTGTCCCTCCCTAGATGTATTATAGAGATCCATTAAAGATTAATTATAAAGATAGATTTTAGATGTATTATAGAGATCCATTAAAGATTGATCGTAAAGATAGATTTTAGATGTATTATAGAGATCCATTAAAGATTGATCATAAAGATAGATTTTAGATACATACGGAGATCTATTAAAGATTGATTCGAAAGATAGATTTTTGATGTATATTGAGATCTTCTAAAGATTAATTATAAAGACAGATTTTAACTTTTCATTTGCACTGTATTTACAAATTGACTTAAATTATTTATTTTTAAAATCTCTTAAAAGAGTTTATAGAGATTTTAAAAATAAATAATTTAAGTCAATTTGTAAATACAGGTGCAAATGAAAAGTAAAAATCTGTCTTTATAACTAATCTTTAGAAGATCTCAATATACATCAAAAATCTATCTTTCGAATCAATCTTTAATAGATCTCCGTATATATCTAAAATCTATCTTATATTTACTTAGTACTGTGCAAGTGAAAGTAAAAAGGATTTTATATTCATTCATTTATTTATATGGTTAAATTAAAAACCAATTAATTTTATATATTTATTTATTTTATTTATCATGTTCATTTTATATCATTTTATATAAAATATTATTAATATTTTATTATTTTATATATTATTGTTATTATTATAATTTATAATATAGATAATTATTATCACATTCATTCATTCATTACTTATTACTTATTACAATTTTTTTTTATTTTTCCAACCATTATTATTATGATTTTGCTTAACGCGGTGGAATAAATACTTCATCTCATTCGTAAATTCTACCTCTCCGTACCCTGATCGATGTACTGAATCTATAAATTAATAAAACTTACACTTTTGAATGCTACGTTCAATATTATGCATACTTACGGAATAAACTTTCTTTAATATTGCAAATACATTCAAATCAGATGAATTTGAACAATTAGAAGCTGAAGGTGTAGATGTAATAGCAAGTTCAGGGCAGCAATCTGTTTCCCATTTCTTTTTTTTTTTTATGTCAAATACTTCAGTTGCATCTTAGATAGTCCCATTACTTTTTTATCGCCCATTGTCTTTGGTAAATAAGAGTTAAGAATATATTAAAATTAATACAATATTAAAAGATTGATGGGAGATTAAAAAAAGATCAACATATATAGATTGACGGGAGTTTAGTAAAAGATTAATAAAATATTAATAGGTTGATAGGAGATTGGTAAAAGATTAATACAAGATTACAAGAAGATAAATAGAAAATTGAAAAAAAAAAAAAATTATAATAATTCCTACCGACAATAGGATAATGGGAAATTGGTAAAATATTAATGGATTTGTCATTTTTTAAAATAGTAACAAGAAAAATAAGAGAAAATAAAAGTTTTACAGTAAGCCAGCGGCAGGTAGTAGTGCAAAATTTGGAACTACCAGTACTTACCTATTTCCTATTTGTTTATTAATTTTTCTTTTTTTTACTTTAATTTTTACTTCAATTTCTTATTGAGATTAATTTATTAAAATTTTATTAAAGCCTGATTTTTGTTAATTTCCAACCAATAAATTACAACTAAAACAAACACGTTTATTGTTTTGTTTTGATTGTTCGAAATCGAAATTCAAATTCGAATGCGAAACGAAAAAAATTATGGTCTATCGCTCTCTCTATTTTAAAAAAGATTAATCAAAAGTTTAATCTTTTTTCTATCTCTACATTCTCGTTTGAGCATCGATCTTTTGATCTCTTTATTTTAAAAAAGATTAATCTAAAGATTAATCTTTTTGCTATCTACTCCCTTCTGGTTTGTTGGGAAATATTAATTAAATTAGTCAAAAAAAAAAATAAATTTCGTGCGGGAACCTTTTTTTCAAATAAATAAATAAATAAATAAACTACGTAATTCGTTTTTAAAATAAAAAATAATTTCCGGAAAAGAAAACTAAAATCGTCGGTAAATTAAAAAAAAAAATTTTTTCAATGTGTTTGTGCAAAAATAATAAAAAAAAATAATAAGATAATAATACATTTTTTATTTTGTATGTATTTGTGCGTTAAACGTTAAATTTTTTGCAAGTCGCATAAGAAGTATAACTTCAAAAAAAATTATTTTATTTTTAAGTTTTTTTTTAGCCATTTTGTTTTTTCTTTTTTTAATTATTCAAACGTACATGCCCAACCGATAATTTTTTGACGTAATCATAACATATCAGGACTTATTCATTTAATTTATCAGGTGAATCTGATTTAACTCACATTTAACTCAACTTTAAAACAACTAAATTTTTTGTATGATAAACCTCCTTTAACTCAACAACTATTCATAAACATTTGCGAAACCTTATTTAAACCCGAAGTTTGGAAAGGCTATTACATACAAAAAAAGTCAGTTTGCAGACATTATAGTTGCCGACTTTTCTACTTTTTCTTTGCTTTTTTCTGCCTTTTTTCTGTTTTCAAAAAGTTGGCAATACAAATTTAAAAATAAACAAGATAAAAAAGAGTTTTTTTTAAAGTGTCAAAAATAGAGTGTGAAAGGGTTTCGTTAAGGTGGCCTTAGGAATAAACCTTTGTAGGCAAGTGCAGATACGGTATTAAGTAGTTAGAAAACTGTTTAAAACACAGAAAGAACTATTAAATTTTAATATTTTAAATTACTTTATATTAAGTTTAAATCGATCTGGCTCCCTCTTCTAGTTTTAGAAGAATTGAAAAAAAGTATAAAATTCATATAGCGGCACTGCAGGAAACCAGATGGTTGGACGAATCGATCTTTGTCTCAAAGAATTACCAAATTTATTCTAGTGGCAACAAAAATAACAAACATTCTTTCGGCACAGCTTTTGCTGTAAGGAAAAAAGTCAACCACCTGGTTTTAAATTTTAAAGCCATTAATGAAAGAGTTTATATGCTGCGAATTAAAACAAAAATGGTAAATCTACATGCTCCAATAGAAGACAAGGAAGAAGAAGATAAAGTAGTGTTTTATGCGGAACTCGAAAAAGCATGGAACGGCATACCCAAGAATGATATAAAGATCTTACTTGGAGACCTTAATGCACAGGTGGGGCGTGAAGACGGTGAACTGACATAACCGCGAATGTCATAACCGCGAAAAATTTTTGTCATAACCGCGAAACTAGAATTTGTATGAGTTTTGCGGTTATAACAAAAATTTTTGTTATAACCGCGAAACTAATTTTATTTTTGTCATAACCGCGAATTCGCGGTTATGACAAAAAAAAGTTAAGTTTTTCGCGGTTATAACAAAAATTTTTGTTATAACCGCGAAATGATAAAAATCGAATTTTTGTGTTTCGCGGTTATAACAAAAATTTTTGTTATAACCGCGAAACACAAAAATTCGATTTTTGTCATTTCGCGGTTATAACAAAAATTTTTGTTATAACCGCGAAACACAAAAATGCGATTTTTTTCATTTCGCGGTTATAACAAAAATTTTTGTTATAACCGCGAAACACAAAAACTCGATCATTTTGAAAAATGTAATAAGACCTCGATAAAAAAATGTTGTGAGGTAAGCACACGGAGGGGGGGCAGCAAATCCCACTGACCAACCGCCCGCCCGCCGCCCTGCTGCCACCCCTCCTGTGTGCTTACCACACAACATTTTTTTATCGAGGTCTTATTTCATTTTTCAAAATGATCGAGTTTTTGGGTTTCGCGGTTATAACAAAAATTTTTGTTATAACCGCGAAATGAAAAAAAACGAATTTTTGTGTTTCGCGGTTATAACAAAAATTTTTGTTATAACCGCGAAATGATAAAAATTGATTTTTTGTGTTTCGCGGTTATAACAAAAATTTTTGTTATAACCGCGAAACACAAAAATTCGATTTTTGTCATTTCGCGGTTATAACAAAAATTTTTGTTATAACCGCGAAATGATAAAAATCGAAATTTTGTGTTTCGCGGTTATAACAAACATTTTTGTTATAACCGCGAAACAAAATTTTTTCAATTTTTTGCCATATTTTTTCGGTTATGACACTTTTATTTTTTATTTCGCGGTTATGACAAAAAAGTTTCGCGGTTATGACATTCGCGGTTATGTCATGTAGCCCGTGAAGACGTGTATAAACCTAAACCTACCACTGTTTACATTAAAAATCCAACGACAACGGGATACGATTGATTGAGTTTGCCCAAATAAAAGCTCTAAGTTTGAGTAGTACGTACTATGCACACAAAGATATACACAAACCAACATGGAAATCTTCATGCGGAAAGTACGGCAACCAGAGTGACCATGTGGCAATAAGCTGTCGACATGCCAATAAAATAATGGATGTAAGAAGTTACAGAGGGCAAACGCAGACACCGATCATTACCTTGTAAAGGTGAAATTTAGAGCGAGAATTGCGTCCGGAAAAAAACAAAAAAACGGGAAAAGGGATTTTTTTCAAGTACACTGACAGGTGAACTTCAAAGTGCAACGGCAGCGGAAGATAACATTGAAGAACATTGGAAACTAATTAAAGAAAAAACGCAATTAGCCGCGAACAATGTGTTAGGAAAAAGAAGAGTAAGGAATTCATCATGGTGGGATGATGAATGTAATCTGGCACTTAACAACAAAAATGCTCAGAGGAAGAAAATAAAAGATCATACCAATAGTTAAGAAGAGAATGCAACAAATTATTTCGTAAAAAGAAACGAACAATAGCTAGCCACTCACTAATAGCCTTTCCAAACTTCGGGTTTAAATAAGGTTTCGCAAATGTTTATGAATAGTTGTTGAGTTAAAGGAGGTTTATCATACAAAAAATTTAGTTGTTTTAAAGTTGAGTTAAATGTGAGTTAAATCAGATTCACCTGATAAATTAAATGAATAAGTCCTGATATGTTATGATTACGTCAAAAAATTATCGGTTGGGCATGTACGTTTGAATAATTAAAAAAAGAGAAAACAAAATGGCTAAAAAAAAACTTAAAAATAAAATAAAAATAAAATAATTTTTTTTTTTTGTAATTTTTATTTTTCGAATTTGAATTTTAAATTAATTAATTCACTTATAGAATTTTTTTATAGAATTTTTTAATTATTTTTGATTAAATTTTATTCACTAATTTTTATTTAGAAAATTAAGAAAAAAAATAAAAATAAAAAAACAACAAAATTAACCCGGGTTAAAAAAAATCATGGTGTGAACAGCAATTTTCAATTGAGGGATAACCTGATTTAATTCATGAATAAAATTCTGAGTTTGGAAAGCCTATAACACTTTTTTTTATGAAAAAAACTTACGGTTTTTCTTTGAAAAAACTGTCAGTTTAAGTAGCATTTCAACAAAAGTTCTTTGCACATACACACTACACAGTTAAAACGCTGAAAAAAGTGGAAGGTTGAACTACAGTTATAGAGCTTTTATAAGCCTAACAAATTGTTGTTCTTTGGAATGTTGTGTGGAGTGTCTAAAATTTTTTAATTCCAAATGACAATCCAACGATCTTTTTGTGTTTTTAATAGTACAACTTTATGTTTTTGAATTAGAACAAGTGTTTAAATTTTTTTCTAGTTTAAAAAATGTCAGAAAATTTAATTATATGTGCTATGATGGTTTCAACTTAAAACTCAATTAACAATATTAAACTCGTTACTTGTAATCACTTGTAATAAACTGACGTTTTTCCGTTCAGTTTGAATTTTGTTAGTGTGTGGACTAACGTGAAAAAGTGTGAATTGGAGTGGCAGGTTCAGTGTTAAAAAAAATGGCGTGTCGTATTTACCACAGACCAACAGAAAAATGCAGTAAAAACCGTGGCATTTCATCTGGCGTTTAAAAAAAAGTGTCGGTGTATGGCTAGCTAATTATGGAAAAAATGATGGAGGTTATAGAAACTCAACACCAAGCAAACAACATAAAAGGATTCTACAGAACAGCAAATGAAATCAGAAACGGTTTCCAACCCAGACTTGTTGCACGAAAAAGAGTTGTGCTCGAGAGATGGGAGGAGCATTTCTCTGAAATCTTGAACGGAGATGATAACGATTTTATAGATAATAATATAATCATCCCACAAGACAATATAATAGTCTCTCCGTATGTCGACAGATTATGAGATTGAAAAAAAATAAAGCGCCTGGAATAGATTGTATCAATGCAGAGCTAATAAAGTATGGTAGAGGTGAACTTTGGAAGACCATACACCTGCTTATTGAAAAAGTGTGGGAGCATGAATTAATTTCAGCGGAATGGCATGTAGGAATAATCATACCGCTCCACAAGAAAGGATGTAAACTTGAATGCTCGAACTATCGTGGAATAACACTGCTGAGCACGGTTTATACGATCCTCGCTTCAATAGTAGCGGATAGATTGAAGCCACATGCAGAACTAATTATCGGTGAATATCAAGCGGGATTTATGTCAAATAGACATCAGATCTACATCAGATCAAAGTTTTCGTCTACGGCAAATACTCGGAAAGTGCAATGAGTTCGGAATTTCAACATACCATCTTTTTATTGACTACACACAGTCTTGATGATTGGTAGAAATTACTTATGGAAATTACAGTTGGGCGTTCCCAGAAAGTTAGTGAAATTGTACAAAATTACAACTGAAGGAAGCATGAACAAAGTTAGAATACAATCTGATCTGTCACACGTATTTGAGACCAGACTAGGTGTGAGACCAGGCGAGATGCTATTCAATTTTGCCGTAGAAAAAGTCATGAGAGATTGAAAAATACTGCATCAAGGCACGATATGGAATAAGTCATCACAACAATTGGTTTACGCAGACGACAAGGACCTGATTGGATCTGTGATGGCGGTCAAAGAACAATTCAATGAATTGGAGAAGGCAGCGAAGTGTTGTGGTCTTCATATTAATGAATCGAAAACCAAGTTTATGTGCGCTGAAAACAAAGCTGGCGACGAAAGAATAAGCTAAAATACCTGTTTTGATATTACAACTTTGAAGTGGTATCGTTAAATATCTTGGGTCAATTGCAAATGCGGATAACTCTTGTAACGAAGAGATTAAAGAGAGAATTAAAGCAGCAAATAGGCGTTATTTTGCGGTTAGAAAGATGCTGCCAACACACTTTTTGACCAAGACAGCAAAAGAAAAAATATATAAAACATTAATAAGACCAGTATTAATCTATGGGTGTGAGCTATATGAATGGCAGATGGCAAACTAGAGACAGAGAACAAATGAGGAATGCTACAGGCAATTTGGTGAAAAGCACATCGTTAATTTTATTAAGGAAGTAGCTAAAGACAGAGAGATATGGAGGAAGGTTGTTATGGAGGCCAAGACTCATAATGGGTTGTAGAGCCAAGGAGGAAGAGGAGGAAGTTATTAAGTTTTTATTTGTATATATAGTAATTTCACTTGAAACAATTGCTTTCAGGTCTATTAATAAAAAAATAATAATTAAATTTCTCTTTTTTATTTTTTACTGTTGAGAAAAATACATAGCAAAAAAGGGCAAGATTAAAACTTATTTTATTAAAAAATTTCTATTTCATAGAAACCTAATTATTTTGTTACTCCATCAATAATAAAAGAATATTTTTTTTCTTCTGAAATCAAGGCTCTTTTAATGTGCAGAAAAATAGTTAATATATATATTTATAGAATTATAATCTAGATATAAATCTTCTTTTAAAATTTTAAAATTATAAATTCTAATCGGATAAAATATTTTCAATAAATGTAGTACCTACTACAAATTTTCATTTCAAATTAAGTTTGAAAATTTATACTTTTCTGTTCTGATATTTTAACTTACTGGTAATCCAGGATCTCCACGTTCTCCTTTGTAACCAGGTTCACCTTGAGCACCCTTAAACAAAAATTAAAAAAAAAAATTATAAGAAAATTAAAGATATTTGTAAATAATTGGAATGTGAAAATAGAAAATATTTTAAACCATAACCATAAACCTAAAAAAAAAACAAAAATGAAACAAGAAAGCAAACAAATTTTGTAATTGTACGTTTAGTGAATTCTAATTATTTCTGCTTTTGTTTTATTATTAAACAAAAAAAATAAAATTTCCAGTTTTTACATTTTAAAGTTTTCTAAAATTGATTACTACGTATTGTACGTATATAACATCATTTTTATATCTTCTCACTTTCTTCTAAAAAGAACTAAGGAAAAATAGCCTTTAATAGCTGATACGTGCAAACGGCGTAATAATATATTCTCAAAGTTTAATTTTTTTACAATAAAATCGTTAAAAATTTTTGAGATATAAAGTAATAAACTACATTACAAAATACAAATATGTCTTTCAGTATCAAAATTAAAACATTGTTTATGTTTTGGCATTAGAATTCTTTTCCGGTATTATAATTATTATCTGCTTGAGTTCGAGTCATTCGAAGTTTTATTTTTAATCATTCTCTATATCTTTTAGAGTATTACTTTTGACGTTTCACTGTAGAGAATAAAAATTGTAATGCATATAAAAGTAAATATCTTAATTTTAATTTATGGATTAAAGCCATAAATTAAATGTATTTATTTATTAACTTTTGAGCCCCAGACATAAAAGAATTATTTTGAAACTTTAGAAGACTTTCTTGTTGTCACAACTTAAATTTACGATAACATGATAACAGATAGCTACAAATTTTTTTTTGTTTCTAATTTATGTTTATACTTATATATGTATTGCATGGGGAGGTTTCTTGAACTAGGGATATTCTTCACAATAATTATGCGGAAGAAAATTTTATTTTTATCATGAAATTTTTTATTTTTATTTTAAGATAAGAAAAATTTAAATTTTTATTATTATTTTCACAAAACAATTATAAATTGTTATAACATACTATATGTATTTTTAGATCGTAGGTATATACATATATATATTTTGTTTTTTTACCTTCATTCCATCCAGTCCTGGCGGCCCCTATTTGAAAAAATGAAAATAAAATAAAAATAATAATAAGAAAACAATAAGGAATTTTTAATAAAAAAGGTAAAAATTGAATAAATTTTTTTTGATATGAAGAAGTATCTTTTTTAATTAAAATGTTAATGAATGTACAATTTTTAATATTTTTTTCATAAAAGAGAAACTAAGAGGATGAGAAAATCATAACGATGTGATTATTATTCACGGAAACATAATTTCCATTAAAAAACATTTAATAGTTTTTCAAATATAGACTTTTGTTACTTCTTTATGTACCAAAAATTCTATGTTGGAAATTAAAATAGATTCAAAAATGAAATCTGAATTTTCCTTTTATTTTACATTTTTGTTTTGAAAAAAAAGTTTTATAAAATTTCTAACCATTTTTCTTGCCAAATCATTTATTGTCTATAATAGCGAGGTCTATAGTTATTTTATAAGAAAATGAAGATTTAGTGTGGTGAATTGCTAAAAAAAATAAAAATAATGTTTGTAAAAATTATCTTTTTCATCCCTAGTATTTTTATTTCAAACTAAATTTTTTTTTGTACATGTGGATTCTGAGCTTATGGTTCTAATTCTATTATGTGTGTGTACCTAATCAAACAATTACGTATAACACTAATCTATTTTACTATAATTGTTCCGGCCTAAAAAAATAATAAAACAGGTATAATTTAATAATGAACCTGTACATATAATATAATATAAGAATAAACATAAATTTATTCTTTAATTTTTGAAGAATTGAAAATCTTTATCTGTTAATACGTAATAACTAGAAATATGGAAACAATGGTTATATGAAACCATTTTGCAAATAAAATTAATAATAAAATAGTGAGCTAATTTACTGGTAATAACATACTTATAAATTTTGTTTTTACGACAAGCAATTTATATTAGGAAAAGTTTTCCACGTAAATTTCTAACATTTTCAATTAATAAAAGGGTGAGTATATGTAGTTAGTGTATTTAATAATTTTATATATTAAAAATTTTAATTAATTTCCTCCCTTTACCTTTTGAATGTTATAATCTTTGTAATTTAATTTATAATCTAAGTAGATATACCGAATTTATTTCCAGATATAATAAATATATGGTTAGAAGAAACGGTTTGGGTTAATAATCGCGGAAGACAAAATCCTAAATCCATCATCCCGGAAGCTAAAACCTTGAAACCCATAATCCTGAAAAAAAAAACATCTCGGAAACCATAATCCCGGAAGACAAATCACGGAAAGCTTAATGGAATTGCCGTATAACGTTTACGACATACTATAATAAACTTTACATTTAACTTTAACTTTTTGTAAAGGACAAAAAAGATTAAATGTTTTTTATTGCGTGACCTGACTTGACACGGTGTAAGTTTCGAAACGATCGGTTGAGTGGTTAGATTTTAATATTTTTTAGTAATTCGTAATACAGAAAATGATTTCTATATATTCGAAGACGCCACCTAAAAATAAATTTGTGTGTTTATTCATTTCCTCTTTTTATGTACCAAATTTAAATAAAATCGATCGCTGAGTAGGAGACCAATATATTTTTTGTTACGAAATTAGTGTGTTTATTCATTTCCTTTTTTTTATGTACTAAATTTAAAAGAAATCCGATGATTTTTTGAAGTCCTCCCCCCGAACAGGTCGCTGGGTAGCAGTCCAATAAAATTTTAAAATAGCCTATAACGACCTCCGACAAACTGACAGCGTTTCTGTTTTATATTATGGTCATATTATTGTTCTTTATTTCATCATTCATATAATTCTCAATCATTCATAAAATAGTAAAAGAGATAAAGATACAAATATCTTAGAGAGCAAGTTAATATTTTTACTACGGAAAAGTTGTAATTAAAGATAATGTCTGAGCTAAAGGAAAATTATGAAGAAAAACCTTTATTTGATCTTGGGGTTTTTTATATGTAACTAAATCTTAAAAAACTAATCGTTAACCCTACTTATTAATTCTAATTGTTATAGTATTAATTAAGTATTGGATATTTTAAAGTTTCTATGGGTTGTACTTATTAAAGAATAAGTAGATAAAAGGAAAACAATTTAAATCTAGTGTAGTACTTATAGAAACAAAATTATATTATTAATTAGTTCATTGAAACTACAGTGGCAACTCGTGATTTTCTTAATTTTATTTTTAATTTTGGGTATTCTTGCTAGATGTGTATATATAGTAGACAATGACATTTCATTTACAAGAAAAATAATTATTTTTATTATAATAGTTCTCCGATTTTTGAGGTAGACAGACATATTTGGTAGTAGTTGAATTCTTGTGGATTTTTAAGTCAGTAAATTATTTGTACACTTAAAATGGCATTTGAAATTTAAACGAGCAAAAAATTTTCCTTTGTTATATTATTAGTAATAAATAAAATCAAAAATTTAATAACGGTAATAATGTTTTAAATGACAAAACTTTATGTCTTATAGTAAATTACCATAAGAGAAACCCACTTTGACAAAATCTGTTCTTTTTGGTTTTATGTTTTTATAAAGCAACTATCTACCTATAATTCATTCCATTATTTGTTTTCAAATTTTATTTCGCAATTTTTTTTTGTTTGTTTTTATTCTAAATTTTTTTTTCCTAAAATCATCTTTTATTGGAATGAATTCAGATAATATAAATAATAATAATTTTTAAGGTGTAGAAATTATTAATTTTTTTTACAATGATTAATTTAAATTATTTTTTCTGTGTGTACTTTTATTTAATTAAATTTTTTTTTATCCTATTTGCTTTTTTTTTCAAGAAAATAATATGTATTTCCTTCTTCATACACAGAGAATTTTTACTTATTTAATGGGATCATATGCAGAATCTGAGTCATTTAAAAAGATTAATAATAAACAACAAATAAATTATACAGACCGCAAAACACTGAGAGTATTTATTTTCTTGTTAATAAGAAATTTAAGACTATTCAATGATAAGAGAAGCTTTTGAAAAAGTAAATTCAAAGTGATATTCGACTTTATATTTAATAGTTACCTACTAACATTATTACTTTAATGTTAAAAGGTTAAAACAATATTTTTACATTTTATAAATTTTTAATATATATACAATTATACATATAAGTAAACACATTTATATAGGAAAAAAAATAATTCAATTGTCGACCCAACCAACGAATATGTTCATTTTAACATTTTATTTTTTAAATTAGTTATTTTCAATAACTGCAAGCAAAATTTCACAGGGACGTAACGAAAAAATTAACTAAGCTATCTCCGGTGAAACAGTAACGATCTGCACACCCAAAAAAATATTTGGTAAAATCATCCCAAAAATCAACCCAAAATGCCGTAAAAGTTCAGCCAACCCAAAAATTGGTGAAATTTGGTATATTTATATGTAGTTTTTTTTTGTTGTAATTTTCGGTTATAGGAGCAAAAAGTTTTTTTTATTTATATTATTCTAATTTTTTAATTTATTTTTATTTAATTTTTATTTATTCTTAATTATTTTTTTTTATTATGCTTTTCTTCGGGATTCGAACCTTGTTCTTTGGCATTTCAATCGATCACTCTTCCACTGAGCTATAGTATTAAAATTATGTATGTGTGTAAAATAGAAAATATAAATTTCCTGTTGTAACCGAAAAAGAATCATAAAATCACCAAAAATTCGGTGAAATTTTAGGTTAAATTAGGCTAGGTTGCAAGAACGTCTTTTCTACGGCTTTTCTCGCATTAAGGTTTAAACTGTTTTCATTATCGCAATGAAAAAAGGTACTTGATAAGAAAAAAATGCCGAGAAAACAAATTTTGTAATTTGCATCAGACAGGATTCGAACCGGCAACCTCAGTATTGCTAATTTTTTGGTTGACATTTTGGTAACAAAGAGTATTTTGGTGAAATTTTAGTGAATTTTTGGGTACTCAAAAAGAACAAAAAAAAAAATGTTTATTTAGTAAAATTGTTTGTACTTACTTCGGTTAAAATGAACTATTTGGTAATTTTTCAGGTAACCAAAAAGTTTAACATAAAATCTACAAATATTTTTGGTTAAACTTTTGGTTGTAAACAGTGTATTAGTAAAATTTTGGTGAATTTTTGGGTAAATAAAAATATTTTTAGAAATTTTAAACATATTTTGTAAAATTTTGGTAAATATTTTGGTTAAAGACAGTTATTTGGTAAATTTCTGGGTTACCAAAAAATCAACCCAAAAATTTTACCTAAAAATTTTTTTGGGTGACGAAAATCTTACAAAAATTAATTCGGGTAAGGGAACCTCAGCCAAAAATAGAAAGAATTTTTTTTTTTGAAATGATGTCTTTGACCAAATGGAGCCTGGTATTCAGAAAAAGAAATGCAAAAAATTTGAAATGAGATTTATAAAGTTTTGAAAAAGTTATTAGATACTTAATAATTAATTTTCTTTCTTTTCAAGAATTTTTATCATTTAAAAATTAATTTTTCGTTTTAAAAAGTTCGTAATTAAAGTTAATTTTTTTTGATTTCGAGACATTTTTTTCCTTAAAATTAATTTCGGACACGAAATTTTATGTTTACTCGATGGTTAGATAATGTGTTATTTGAAAATTTAAACTATTGGCTAATAATTGTTTTCTCAGTGTTTGCATTTAAATAAGTTGGTTAATAAAGGGTGTAGAGCTTCTGATGAAACTAAAAACGTTTTAACGTATCCCACTCCCACCTTTTTAACATTTTTGTACAGAATAAGACAAAAATTATGATCAATATAATAAAAAAATATATAACATTTTTTAATGTTAAAGTATGAATATGAACATTGCATGCTTGAAAATAAAAATAATAATTTTTTTTATACACCTTGGGTGGTTCGACCAAATTCGGTTGGCATAAATTCTCTAGAAAATAATATTCGTTAAATGGAGAATGGAGTAGGTATATTATTTATTCCAACTGACAATATAAAGTTTTAATTTGATAAATTTATTTAATTACTCATCGGATCCTAACAAATACAACTTATTAATATCAACTACAACCACTGCCGGTTCTAGCTCATTTTAGGTCCCTTTTTTTTGGTACCGTTTATAATTTTTTTTTTTGCGAAATTTCCTAAATTATAGTTAAATTTTAACTATTTTGTAATTTGGAAATAATTTATTTTTACAAATTTAATAACCCCGTAGTCGTACAACGTAAATTTTGTATTGAAAAAAAAAAAATTAAAAAAAAAATTATACAAATTTACTAGGAAATTAAAGGTTGATTCACACATATCAGTCACGTCAAGTTCCGTCACCGTCAAGTTTCCGTCAATGTCTTGACCTGTGTCTACACACTTCAGTCACGTCACCGTTCCGTCCCGTTTTTTTAGATAGAAAATAAAAAATAAAAACTTTGTTTTGTTTGTTTTGCTCTCATTTTCGAAAATGCCGTCAGTCAAAAAAAAAAATATCGTCTCAAAGTAATTTAATTTTGACGGCTCGTTGACGGTGAGACGACTGATGGTTCGGTGACGTGACGGCGCCGAATGTGTGTAGACAGTTCATCTAAATTAGAAGGAAAGATATTTTTTTGACTGAAATTACGTGCCGGTGACGAGATGGTGACTTGACGTGACTGATATGTGTGAATTGACCTTTAATAGGAAAAACATTATTTTATTTAAATATATCTAAGCACTTTTATAAGTTGTGCTGGCCCTGACTATAACTATATTAATTAAAGAGATCTAGATCAGCTTACATGGAAAAACATGGTTAATTGCTAGGATTAATTTTTAATGCTTATCTATCTTTATTCTACGGTATTAATAAAAAGAAGTTTCTTTTTATTTGTTCACGGTAATCTCCGAATCCACTGCACCGATTGGACTGAAATTTGGAAATTAAGTAGCCCAGGAACCCAGGATGGTTATAGAGTACTATAATTTTAAATCGAGGCCCCAACGAGGACTTCCTTGGAAGTATTTTTTAAATTTATCTGTTTGGATAAAATGTTGTAGCGTTGGACTCGAGTCGCCTATTTAGTAGACTGGATGTCGAAAGATCCACACTCGTGTTATATAGCAATAGGTGGTGAGCGACTTACACTACCAAATGTGCTGAAAAAATGGCACATGAATTTTCGATCTTATCATTGATTTAAACAAAGTAGAGGGAGAAAAAAGCGGAAGAGAGGAACAAAGAAGAGAGGCAACGGAAAATGTCGTAAGTATGGAGGGATGGAATGTTGGAAATATTGGTGCGAAAGGAAAGAGTAGAGGACATGATCAGCGAGGAACAGCAAAGCGAATACAATTCTAGTATTTTGCGTTGATGACTCTTAAAGTTCATAGCAGCCTATACGGATGTTAATATAATTCAAACTCAAACTATATAATTGTAGATATGAAATAAGTATATCATTTCAAAAAATTTTCTTAGTTTTAAACCATGCGGGTAGCTGAAAATTACATTTCGGAATGGAATAATATCAAGCCAGCTTAGTACATATATAAAGTAGGCTTAGTCCAAATTCTTTCTTTTGTGATATCACTTTATGTCATTTCTTTACTAGTTTATTATTTTTGAATTAGACTGAATATTGCACACTTTCATAATTTGAATTTTTTTATAATTATATGTAAATATTGTTGATGTATTGTAATTTAACTCAGGTGATACTTATTCACTTTTGTGCCTTAAAATTTATGATTTTCATTCAAGCAAATTACTTTAACTGTTTTGGTAATTCTGTATCCTTAA
This sequence comes from Hybos culiciformis, assembly GCA_964007475.1. NCBI lineage: Eukaryota > Metazoa > Arthropoda > Insecta > Diptera > Hybotidae > Hybos > Hybos culiciformis. The sequence goes on along the minus strand of OZ023273.1, from coordinate 316,777 downwards.
TAATGATTTATTTTCTGTAGAGAGTTTAGGGAAAAACTTTTATTAGGAAAATTTTCATTTGCATAGAAATTTTCGAAATGTGTTTTATTTTTTATTTTTGTTTTATTTCTATTAATAAATTAAAAGTTAAAAAAGCACCTGAACAACTACTAAATTTGATCTCAATATGGAAAAAATTAGGTTTAAAAAATGTAATTTAGCCTTATTGCGATTTCACGCATTTGTTATGCTGCTTAGTTCTAGAAAAAATCAATTGTTTGTAATTTATATCACAAATCCGTAAGATAGGTAAGGAACCAGCTATTTAACAACATTTAGAATTATTTCGAAGAGTCATATAGTCTATTTTGACCCAAAAAAGTGGCATGCATTCAAACACTTCCGATTAGGTGATAGCTAACTGCTGTCTCTTTGATCCATTTCAAATAGTAGTTACAAGTATCTTCTTATTAATTCATCTTTTGCTGCAAGCAAGTATAGTCTTTTTCGTCGTACTGCTTAGTGCTTACTTACAGGAGAAAACAGATTATAAAAAAAAATTCTGATATCAAGTAACACCATTTATTGACATTTTCACATAAGGCGCAGAAGTTATTGCTATTTTGTGAGGCCACCATTAACTTTAAAAAAAAAAAATGTGAAACTGATAAATTCTTAAAATTTTGACGGTTCTTTGAATCTTCACGGATGTTGAAAAAATAAAAATTTATAAAAGAGTTCTCGGATTTTAGTAGCAATTGAAAAATTGTGTGTATTTTATGTATTACGAAGATTATTCATTCTCAAGTAATCTCTTTAAAAATATAATTTATGAAATGTACTCACGTATTTACGTATTTAAATAAATAAATTAAAGTAAATTCGAATGACTATTTTATTTTTTATACATAAAATACAAAATGCCTCAAACTGTTTTTGCTTTCTATAAGTTATGTACAAAAAATTGTTTTAATTTTTTGTAGGATGAAACAATAATTTAAATATAAAACCGATAATGATAAAATAAAAGTCTACATAAAATTATAAATGCATTCATAAAAAATTTATTTCAAATATGAAAATGATAATTTTGTTCCTCCTACAATATTGCATTCAAATTAAAATGAATAAATAATAAAGTATTCCTACATTTTTTTTTTAATTTATTGTTTTTCAACCCATAACACGTTCCAATGGTAATTTCTTCATTTTTCGCGGCTAATTTTATTGAAAGGTTAATATGTATTTTTCTTAAAATATTCTTGAAATAACGTCGAAGAAAACTTAATAATAATGGAACATCTATTACTTCATAAATATAAAATTTATTTTTAAATTTTCTTTGGTTCAAAATAAGAACTAACAAACACGTCATCCATTTTTGCTTCGGTTGGGAAGGCTAATTTGTTTGCAAAACTTTTTAGTCAAAACTCAACACTCGCAGCTTCAGCTCAAGTTCCACCTGTCTTCCCAACTGTAAACTCTTCTTTTGGAAGAGTTTACATTAGGCAACGAGCGGTTTTAAAAGCTCTCAAAAATCTGAATGTGAAAAAGTCAACTGGCCCTGATGGTATTCCGGCTGTGGTCCTAAAACATACTGCTTCTGTTCTGGATAAACCTCTGCGCAACCTTTTCTATCTTTCATATTCACTTGGCTTTTTCCCCACCAAGTGGAAAGTTGTGCATGTTCAGCCTATTCCAAAAAAAAGCGATAAATGCGATCCCTCTAACTACAGGCCTATTGCGCTTACTTCTATTCTCTCCAAAGTAATGGAATCCCTAATTAATAATAAAGTTAAAAAATACCTTGAATGTAACAAATTGCTAAGTGACCTGCAATATGGTTTTCGTACGAATAGATCGATTGGTGACCTAATGACACATTTATCCCACAAGCTCAACACCAGTCTTCACAATTCCGATGAGGCTTGTGTTGTTGCTTTGGATATAGCTAAGTCTTTTGATCGGAGTCTGGCACCCGGCTTTGATTTCTAAAGTTAAATCAATGGGTCTAGAATCAGCCTTTGTCAATTGCATCAGCAACTTTTTGACTGGCCGTTCTATTCGTGCTGTTGTGGATGGGCATCAGTCACATATTTTCAACATAAACTTCGGTGTACCCCAAGGGTGTGTTCTCTCCCCAACCCTCTTTTTAATTTCCATTAATGATATTATACAGTCAACACTCAACCCCATCCACAGCTTCGCCGACGACAGTAACTTGGTAGCATGCTACGATTTTGTTAATAGGAAATCCACATCTTTGAATGCTGTTACTACAAAACGCAATTTCCTGCAAAGTAGCATAAATCACGACCTTTCCAAAATTTCACAATGGGGTCTTCTCAACAGAGTTGAGTTTAACGCATCAAAAACCCAATGCTGCTTAATTTCTAGAAAGCTGTCATCTTTTGATCCCCAATTTTCTTTCCAAGGTGAAAGTATTGGCAAATCTAGAAACCTTGACATTTTAGGATCGAAAATAACTTCAGATCTGAGCTAGAAACTTCATATTTTCGAAACGGCAAAAAACGCAGCGAAATGTCTTGGTTTCCTTAAAAGATGCAAACAATTCTTTTCCCCCTCTGATCACTTAAACATTTACAAATCCTACATACGACCGAAATTAGAATATATATGGGCTGGTGCTCCTAAAACCCACCTTGAGTACCTGAACAAAGTTAAGCGAAGGGCTATTAGATTGATAAACAATCACCAAACCACCAAAATATGTACATATATTCTTTGGAAAGCTCATAAGATGAAGTTCCTGTTTTTCCTGTAATGAAAAGTTGAACGAAACTGTATGTCAAGTAAAGCCAGTAAAAATGTTCAGGCATAGTAAAAAAAAAAAGGCTTTCTATCATGAAGGCAAGAAATTTTTATTGGCAATTAATTTTATTGGTGTAAATCAGTTTTTAAAATTATTAACCGTCATTATAATATTTGCCTTAATTATTAACGAACGATTATTGACGAATAATACTTATCTAACCAAAAAAAATTTCTTTAATTTTTGATTTTGGGCTTATTGAGAAAATGCAGAACAATGATCGACTTAAACTTATAAATTTGCTTGACTTCCTAAGAAAAGAGAAGAGAAATCGCTCATATAACCTTCATTTTTGATATTATCAACAATAAAATCTCGTCCCCTTACATTGCCTCTAGAATTTATTTTAAATATAATAGGTGTCTTAGAACTACAAATTTATTCACCATCCCTTTTCATCGAACAAACTACGGGAAATTTGAAACTGTCAATATGATGCTCTTGAACTGTAATAAATACAGCCATGTATTAGATTTTAATTTTAACAAAGAAACAATAAAAAATAAACTGTTGAAATTTTAAATTAAAATTAAATTTAAGTTAATATTATATTTAAATTATGGTAAATTTAAGTAATATGTGAGTTTTTGTAAATTTAAATTGTTGTGAATTGTTTGAGTTAAGCAATGAAAAAATAAATAAATATTTTAAGTTAAAACTATAAATATAAATAATTATCGACATTATTTTTAGTCCTACTTCGAAATATTATTATAAGACTTATTCAATATACCTACTATACTATGGTAAGATTATAACATTATTTTTGTAGGCTCCCTGCATGAAATTTACTCGATTTAGTATGAATATCAATTTTTTTGTAGTGACGACGGTGATGAATAGGGTAAAAAAATGATTGCATTACAAATTTAAAAAAAGTAGTAAAAAATACGTGAAAAACAAATAAAAAGTTTGAACGTTTTTTTATTTTGTTGTCTTACTTTTCCGTCTTTCTTAGCTAGAAAAGATCTTGTTAATTTTTTTGTTAGTTACGTGGAAAATAAAAAAAAAGTAAAAAAAGAAAGGTAGAAATTGCATTTTAGATTAAAGAAAACTTTTTCAATAAAAGTGTAAATCTTTTCAAGCTTTTTGTTATGTTCGTTTTCATTCTTTTTTTATTTTTATTTTCTTTTATTTTTTCTTTTTTTCGTTATATATTTTTTTTTTATTAAGGAAACTTTAATGATTTGAAGAAAAATATCTTTATGATTTTTAAGTGAGATTTGTAGCAAAATGCAATTTGAATAAAAAATAAAAATACAAAACAAAAATATAAACATAAAATTTTATTCGTTGTTTCTGCAATCAAATCTAAAATTAAATACTTTTGTTGGATACAAAGTTTTTGACTGTACGTACAAAATGAAAGATATACATAATATTAGTTGTATAGGTATTTATAGGTAGGTAGACTTTAAATTATATTATTCTTGTTTTTTGTGTTGAAATTTTTTGATATTCTTTATTTCCGTGAATAATCACAAAATATTGAGTGTATGGTTTACAATACTTAATCATTTCAATTAAATAGCCTAGAAACTGCCTTTTTAAAAGATTAGATTATTACAAAACAATTGTTTCGAAAGTATTATTGATTAAGATAGATTGAGGTTTTTCACTTTTGAACCTTCAAACGAAAAAAAAGCATAATGAGGATAGTGTAGTTTTGTGTAGTTCTCAAGCACCATGTTTCATGTTTCGACTTTTTTAAACATCATAAAATATTATCAATCAAAACATCATAAAATATTATAAATATTATTTATAATTTCTATTATATTTTATATTTTATATATACACATAATACACGGGATTAATTTTTTTAAATGTAATTAATTGTGAATTGTGATAAGACAAAAGATATTTGAAAAAAATCTCACAACTTTTTCCCATATTAGGTATGTGATTTATAAAGTAGATATTTAATAAAAATAGGGTCTAAAATATATGCTAGAAAATTTATTATGAGTTGAAATATGTTAATTGTAACATGTAATAGATATAGTTTTTGTATTTGAACATTATTTAAAAAAAAAAGATTTGAGGGTTAATAATAATTATACTGAATTGAACTTTAGTGTACTTTAGTATGCAAATAATACCTGTATACCTGTATATTTTAGGTTCAAACAAAACAAACGTACAGTTTATCTGCTATTTTTAGTTTCGAAAAGAGATTGAAATTAGTTTCAATTCAAGAAAAGTTTCTCAATGATTTATACCAAAAAAAAAAAATTAAGTTACATTTTTTTATACTATTATACCTTACTATATAAAACAATTCTTGAATGAAATAGGAAACAAAAAAATTAGATACCATTTTCACCTTAACAATTTTCTTTTTGTTTTTCAAAGATATTTATAATACAAAAGTTTTCATTTGCTTCGAATTTTTGCACACTAAAGGTTTTTTTCCATATTTTATCTAAAAACAATATTATATCAATATTAAAAAAACAATTGCTCAAAATGAGGTTTAAAAGCAATTTTTCATAAAAAATTTAATGACACATAAATTTATAGATTTCTTGCAATGTTAAAACAAAAATGTAAATATTTAGTTGATGGAATAAGTAAATAAATAACATGCAAATATTATAAGTAGGAGACAAAATCAATAAAATCTATTAATTAAATATATAGTTTGAGTGAAAAAAAATAATTTTTTTTTAAATTATTTTATTGTTAAAAAAGCATTGAAAAGTAATAAAACAAATTACAGAAGTATCGGAAAATGATTAATTGTTAGAAAATTATGTTATGTATGTATTTGATTAAAACCGTAAGGCTTCCGTAAAACGAAGCAAACATTTAAGGCTTTTGCTTTAATAGTCTAACAATTTTTCTAACGTAAAGCATAATTTTACAACAATTAATTGTGTACTCCAGAAACTAAACTACTAAGATATATTTCTACTTTTTAAATAATAAAACGGGTATCTTGAAAATTCACCGTAAATTATTCACCGTATAGCAATTCATCTTATAGGAATTCACCGTATAGTAATTCACCGTATAGTAATTCACCGTATAGCAATTCACCGTATAGCAATTCATTGTATGAGCAATTCACCGTATGATCAATTCACCGTATGATCAATTCACCGTATGAGCAATTCACCGTATGAGAATTTCACCGTTTTGGTTATGTACTTATATTTAATAAAGGTCTCTAGCTAAATATGACGAAATATAATAACGTCCTACCACATCAAAACACAATATACGAGTAAAGTTATGAGTATTTCACCGTTTTGGCTATGTATTGAGACGTTTGAATTTGTAATTTTAGGGCGGGGCGGGGGCGGGCGGTTGGTCAGTGGCATTTGCGGCGTCAGTTTTCATTAAATCCCACTGACCAACCCGCCCGCTTATACGGTGAATTGCTCATACTCATACGGTGAATTGCTCATAAGGTGAATTGCTCATACGGTGAGCTGATCATACGGTGAATTGCTCATACGGTGAATTGTTGTACGGTGAATTGCTATACGGTGAATAAGTATACGGTGAATTGCTATACGGTGAATTGTAATACGGTGAATTGACCGCAAATCAATAAAACGGTGTAATTTAAATTTCTATGTTCCAACTTTATGCAGATTAATGTAAATGATTAAATGATGATGATGATGATGATGATACAAATGTTTTTGATAAAGTTAAAATATTTTCAATAATATAATAATGAAGCAAAAAAAAATTAATCTTTTATTAAATAATTAAATAATAGCGGCAAGCTTTTATAATAGTTTTTATTAAATTTTAATTATTATACTGCAAGTTATCAAAAAACAAAATAATTAATTATTCGCTTCGAAGTATTATCACAGCCTTAAAAAAATAAACTAAGATTACAGTTACTGTGATAAGTTTTCAGCTAAATTATGTGTGAATAGAACTAAACAAATATCTCTTATACCTTATTGAATTAAAAAAACATTAAACGACTTTTCAATTTCTTATAAAGAAAAACTTTTCAGTCGTTGTAGCTTAAGGAAAAAATGTTTGTAACTTAAGAAAAAAATTGTAAATAATGAAAAAAACTGCATAAATGGCAATATTTATTTAGCGTTAATGTGCTTGAAAAATAAAGAAAAGTTATTTAAAAGGCGATTGCAAAGTGTATATTATTTTCTTCTCGAAGCGACAAATGCAACACATCGTAATTAGTTTTCAAAAGATTGAAAAAGAATTTTTCGTCCTTTCATTTTTTAAAATAATTAGGCACGTATCATGAATAGTATCCTTTTTACAAAAATCGAATAAAAACTAAAAAAATGTTTTATCTATACATATTTTCATTAAAAATGTCTTTCATATGAATTTTGAATTTAACGTTTAATGAGTGGGGCAACGTAATAAATTTAAAAAAAATTTAGTCATAAATAAGAGTATTTTACACATTAAATTTTATAAATTACATATTTTATAAGAACTTTTTCACAAATTTACATTATAACGTCTGCTGAGAAATGAAACAATTTATAATGAAAAGTATAGTTTCGAGTAATTTGAGTTTAAAGATTTGAAAATTAAAACAACGTATATGCAACAATATCAAGTAACGTATACTCTTTATACATTTACTTTCTTGTTTATTAAGAAAATTCTTTTTTGTTGATTTTTAAAACAACGTACATATTGTATTCTTAAGTTCTTTAATAACATTTTAACTCATGGAAAGGAAAAAAAAAAGTAATGTAAAAGTAGTAAACGGCGTTTCATTTTTATTTGAAAAATAAACAATTATATAGAATTTTTTTGCAAAATGATTTTTTTAGCTCAAATGAGCCTTAAAAAAACTTGAACATATTTGCTTGGATTCTGAAATAAAGGAAAAAGATAATAAAAAATTTCAAACGCAGAAATAAAGCTAAAATACCACTCTCCAGGGCTGGTGACGTGAAATTTTGAATTTCTTTAATTTCATAAACAATTTTTAATTTATTTCATTTATTTCTAAGAATTTTTTAATTTTTTTGATAAATTCCAGTTTCTGCCCAGAAATAAAATTCAAATATAGTTTTGTGATTTTTTGGTAGAGGTGTTTTTCGTACAATTTTTGCAGCATTTTTCACGGCCGTTTATTTTCTGTAAAATAAAACAAAAAAAACTACAAAAATAGGAAACAGAATTTCACGTCGAGGGCTCTTAAGAATATTGCAAAATAGTTGTAGGTACTTATAAAATCGAGTACGAGGAATCGTGCTATTATCTAATAATGACGTATAAATATCATACATTATTTCATTTCTCAGACGAATTAATTAGAACTTAGAACACGATATAAGGATAGAAAAAATAATTCTGAACAACATAATTTGTAGTTCAAATCGCAATAAAAATAAAAGAAGTTCAAAAAATATATAAGTACGTAAACATGGATTATCTTAAAGCAGCCGGAGAATCTCTAGAATGACATGCATCATTGAAAAAACAAAAAAAAATTTAAAGTAATTATGTATATTTATATATATTTAGATATGTATGTTGAAAATTTTGAGACTGTTTTTTCGTTAGGAATCATTGAGGAATCGAAATAGTTAAAGATAAAGCCCATAGAATATGTGCATTAAAATTTTCAAATTTTATAGATAAAAAGGAAAAAACATGCAAGCATCCAATTAAAATTGAAAACATTAGAACTTGTACTCTGAAACAACAAAAATCTATAATGTGAAATTTTATCTTATAAAGCTAAACATATAAAAAATATGCAAAATATAAAACATCATGATAGAAATCGACCTTCTAAATTGTTTTTACAATTCTATTCTATTCTTTTTAAAAAGATGTATGTACTTACAAAATTGCACGGATCCCTTATCAAGTCTATATAATTATAATATATATAATATGTTGCTGTTGGTGAGTTAACTTTTTTTATTTATTAAAAACAAATAAAAATTTATTCCAAACCTATCTAAGACAATATATAATTCTTATTTGTGTAAAAATAAGGATTGATATATTATAAACTATAATAAGTTGACTACATTTTACAATACATCATATTGAAAGCTTTATAAAATTATGCATGTAATACATATTCAGTTCGAATAATTTACATAAAAATTTTGAAACTGCAATTTGCCCATACAAAATTTAAACAAAAAATCATTTTTCTGTTTAAGTATTGCAATGTTTAATAATGAAATTTTCATTAGGACACGTTGTATTTAACAAAATTTGAATTATAATTTGTAAAACATATACCTAATGAAAAAATTATTTTAAATATGTTACATCTGTTGACCTACTTTCCAAAAGATACGTAACTAAATTACGTATATATTTATACATGTACAACTGTACTTATATGTATTTATTATCTTCTAAGCAATTTTTGGTTTCAAGAAAAATAGTTATTTAAATGATTTTTTTTACGAGGTCATCATTCATATACATCCATTCTCTACCATTTTAGTTTTTATTATCTTGAAGTATGAAAATAAATGATAACCGTATAAAGAATAAACTGATAAAATAAGTTCGCACCGGATTGAGATCTTTTAAGATTCAATAACATGTCCAATATCCTTCTTTTTATAACTTATTATTAGCTTCTAACACGTTATAATACTTATAATATGTCTACAATCACTACCGACATAAATTTCAAGCCGTATTGTATACGTAAAAAAACCATACCTCGTAGGGATGAGAATTGTAAAAAAAATGTTTTGTATGAAAATGCAAAAAGAAAATTAATATTAATTATATAATAAGTTGAATTTAATAATTAAATTATGTTTTTTTGCTTTTAATCGTATTTTACAGACCAGTTCAAGTTTCCTGTAGCAATTTTCATATATACATTAATTATGATTTTATGCCTACGGGATACTTTGAATGTTTTTGTTTTTATACCTTGTGACGGCTTGTAATTTATGTCGGTTATTATGCTGCAATCTGCAATACATAATATTATTAATATGTGTAGATAACTTTTTATTTACTTAGCTCATGCATGCTGAGGAACAAGTATTCTGGAAAAATATTATTAGTTTGGAAAGAATTGTAAATTTTAGTTAAACAAAAAAAAATTATTATCACACTATAATCCCCAAAGTTTATTAAAATTATTAAATTACTGAGATTACCAATTTAGAAAAGAATTATTTAAAGGACAATCGATTTATTAGCCTATTTTCTTTTATTTTTATAATATTCAGGTCACTAGATTTGTATGTATATCAATATAAAAATTAGAAAACTATTAGCAAACAAAAGAAGATGATCAGAATCTTGCATTATTTTATCTACATATGTGCACAGTACAGTACAGTTGTAGCCAAGAATTGTAACTATTTAAAACTTTATTAGACTACAAAACTTATGAACTGTGTATATAAACTGTGATTTTAAATAATACTTCTTAATTTATATCATTTTATCAGTTTCCTTGTCAATCTATAGCTCAGTTCGTCGGGTACAAACTTCTTATTTTTCATTTCTGTTTGTTGTTTACCGTGTTTACTGTTTACCAGTTTATAATTCTAAGGTTAGTTTGCAGTAATGGTTAGTTTCCAGCATATAGTGCAGATATCGTATTACTACACAATTATTTTTTTGAAAATTTTCCAAAATTCATTCAACTACAAAAAATATATACGTCATCTACGACTCCGCAGGGCTCGCAATACGTCTCACTGTTATGTTAAAAATAGTTTCACGTTCAAGAGATAAAACTTGGTGGATTCAAATCTTCAACTATAATAATTTTTGAACAATTAACACGGAAGTCTTTCGCATTACTAATCAAATGCCGTCCTTTGCTTGTCTGAGGCAATAAATAATAAAGCGTATGTTGGGAACAAGGATTCAGAGGCTTCAAAATATTAAGAAGTAAAATTAGAATTAAAATATTCGGAAATGTTGTATTTTTGAATAGAAGAGGGTAATTTTTTAGATAATTTGTTGTGGTTACTTCCAGAATTTTTGGTATATTAATCTTGTTAGAGTTTTAAATGTTTATAACGATATACTTAAATAATTATATTGTTTTTAATTTTTTATTGAAGTGAAACTTCTTTAGAGGCATTGTGATTGAGAGTGAAAAAAATGTAAGTGTCAAAAACCGTACAATTATTGTCAAAAAATAAAACAAAATTCAAACGATTATTGTCAAAATTCGAACGATTATTGTCAAAAAAAAAGGCAAAAAAAAAGAAAAAAGAAAAAAATGTATGTGTCAGCGATGATAAAACCGACAGCCGCTATCAACTTAATGAAGCTTATCAGCGCAATAACCTACTCTATATTAGCTCAGAATTAAGGCGAAAATACTATTTTTTTTTTCGATTGAAAGGAAAATATAATTTATTTCAAATTATTGAATAACAAATATTTCAATTATTAATTATTAGTGCTAATTTTCAAAAAGTTTTTGGAATACAAATATGTATTCTGAATAAAAATGTTCCAATGCACCTATTTTGTAGATAATTTATTTATGATATTAATTTTTCTTAATATAATTTGTAGTTTGTTGGTGTAATTTATTTTTGACATTAAATTACACTAATAAAATGCAGGAGGAATATTTTTTTACAATTCCTTTTCAGAAGAAGTACTAATAAACATGAAATTTTTCAGGCATATTTGCAAAAGTTATTTTAGGTTAAACTTTTCGGGCAACAAAAATAAAAACATGATTTAAGCCACGCTGCTGTTTTTTCATACATTATTGTCGCGAATAACCGGAATTGTGTTTACAGCTTAAAATATAGTAGAAATCATCTGCAATCAGTGTTGCCATAAATCTAGCCATTTTGAAATAATTTTATGCCACTAAACTTTTTGAGCTTAAAAAGTATTTTAGAATTTTTAAATGCTTTTATCTCTAATATGGTGTTCGCAATATTTGTGGAATATGCTGTTTTCCGGAATATTTCAGGAAAATGAACTGGATTTTTCATATAAAAATATATTCCGGAATATGTATATTCCACTTTCATTTTCTAGTTTGTCAGGGTTAGAATTCTATATTTATAGTTACTTTATATCACTTTTTGAAATTTTGTTATGGTTGGCAACAATTTTTTTTGTCAAATTCGAGTCAAAATGAAAAAAAAAAAACCTAATAAAATTGATAAAAAGCGAGATAAAAAGTCAAAATTTTCAACAACAAAAAATGTTTCTCTTTTTAAATTTTTTTTATACATCATTAAATTCCACTTCTCATAGAATTTTGTAATGCGAACGGTAATTTGTTTTCCGGAATATAAGTGGAATTTAAATTAGAATGCGAACAAGGTACAAGCAGTCGCTGGGTTTTAATTTTTTCTAAGCCGCCGAATTCCCCAAAACAAGTAATTTTAAGTCGACTGACCGCAGCATTCGAAGGGCAAAAATCAACTAGTCGCCGTCGAAAAAATCGATCGGCGTCATATCTTATATGCACTTGGCCATTTTAAATATTTATTTAGCCTTCCCAGAAAATACTACTTGCCATGAAGTTTCACTTCTTCCGTGTGTCCCGAGACTCACATATTTTTTATTGCTAACGCCTTTAAAATTAAAATTACCGAAAAAAAATTTATGTAAATAATTAAAAGTAAACTTTTTCGGAATCGATTTTTTTGTTGCTTGCATTTCTTTTTGTTGCTTTATGGTAGCAATATCCTATACGTGTGTTCCAAAATATTTTATTCACATAATGTAATTACATAAGGAACAAGATTTTTCATTTTCAGTTTTTTTTACTTTATTATGTTTCTCTGAATGCATCTTTAGCATGTTTTTAAGTTATTTAGATCAAACTAGCACGTACTAATAGTTTTTTATATGTACCTACTTGATTGTAAATTTTTCATAAAAAAAAATAAAAAAGAAAATGTTGTGTTTGTGTATATTTTGAAATTGCTGAATAAGTTAAAGGATCTTAAGTCAATCCATTCATTTTCAGAGAGTGAACGAAATAAAAATATTTGGCTACTTATGAACTTCACATACTTGAAAATTACGAAAAATATCTTGGTCCATTATTATAATCCATATTTATTAATAGTTGTTAGTGAACGAAATATTTTGCTACTTATGAACTTCACATACTTGAAAATTATGAAAAATATCTTGGTCCATTATTATAATCCATATTTATTAATAGTTGTTAGTCCAAGAATTTCACCCATGTACGAAAAAGGTATTGAAAGTAATCTCTTTTTGTAATTTCCAAAAATATATGTATTTTAGTTGTGAGAAAAATACTACTAAAAAAATAATATCTTGTTGTGTATTTTTTTTAACTAAACTCTTAATTCTTAAACTTCTAAACGACTAGTACGTTGCAGAATTTAAAACTTTTATATCATCTCACGTTAAAATTAATATATTTATATAGACATACTAACACATATATTCTTTTTAAACAATTTATTTTGGTTTTTTGGTCTAGATTTTTTAATTTTTCTTTAAACTTTTTTATATTAAAATTTTGAATGGATTATTAGTTTCTCTTTGAATAAAATATATGTATATACAATATGTAATTATTTATACATCAGTATGCATTTGTCTTTAAAAATTAACATTTCAACTTAACTCGCTCCAATATTTTTTAGACTTTTTAAATTTATCTTCAAAGTAATTGTTGAAGATACTTTTTAAATTTTACATGAATCAATATACCTAATTCACTCTATAAATAATTTTTTACAAGGTATTTTACTTGTATTGAAATTCAACATTTAATATAATGCATATGGAATTTTTTATAATATTATGTATTGTATATCGCCTGCTCAGAAATGAAACAACGTATAATGAAAAGTATAGTTTCGAGTAATTTGAATTTACAGATTTGAAAATAAAAAAAAACGTATGAAAAAATATCAACTAGCGTACAATTTTCATCTAAAAAATACATTTTAATCAACATTTAGAATATTGCAAAATAGTTGTACTTATAAAATCGAGTACGATGAATCGAATGGTGCTATTGTCAAATAATGACGTATAAATGTCATACGTTGTTCCATTTCTCAGCAGACGATATTGTATAATACTTATTTAATTAATTGTATTAAGTTTAAGGTTTGAATAATTTACAAAGAATGTAAAAGAAATTTTCTCGATTTTCATCGATGTTTTAAGTCATTTTCAAGTATTGTCAAATCATGGATTATGCAATTAATAGAGTTTTTTTTCTATGAAATTATAATCTTATTGTTGTTTTTATGTATATTATAAAATTTTGTTCTTAGGAATCGTCGTCTTATAAAAATTTCGTCCTAGGGATTTATGATAAGTTTTATGCTAAGTTTGGATTTAGTTTTTGTGTTTATAAATAAAAATAAACTTGAAATAGATCGGTCTATAGGTATCGTTTTTTCCACAGTTGATATGATTCTTTGAAAATGATTTAAATTAAACTTAAGAATATATACATATACATATAACTTAAGTATACAGCAATCCCCCGCTTTACGAACGCTCGTTTTACGAAATTTCGAACTTACGAAGATGACACAAAAAGTTCCAAATTCGTTATACGAATAAAATATTCGCTATTACGAACAAATTTTTTTTAAATATATTTACAAGAAATATAATAATTTAAGTTTCATTGCAAATTTCGTTAGTGTAATTTGTTTACTGACTAAGTCTATTAATCATACATCGCACTTTCTCATTTGTTACTCACTTTTTTTTCTACATTTGAGGAAATTATTCTTACCTCACTTTACTTTAATAATAAGGTTTCGTAGAACGAAGATTTTAGGTACGCGTCTATTAATTTTTAATACGAACTTATACTAATTTGGGTCTGGTTTTACGGATATTTTTATTCACTGGAACGTATCTATTTATTTTCAATAGAATGTCATACTAATATTGGGTTCGCTATACGAATATTCGATATACGAACAATTTTATAGAACGCATCGAGTTCGTAAAGCGGGGGATTGCTGTATGTATATAAAAGATACCATATTTTTTTTATTGAAATTATATTTCACAGTCGAAAAGGATATGACAAAATACTGAGTTACCAACCTGTGTTGCAAGTGCAACCATAGTAAAAATAATAAATGTTAGTAGATAGTTCTGTGTATTTTTATTTTTATTTCATATGAATTAATTACAATAGAATAATAGTTAAAATAAATCAGTCTTACATTTCGATTTCAATATAAAATAAAGTATATTCGTGTTTATGAAAGCATATATTCCTTGTTGTGAAATATATGTCCAACGCGGTTTATTATATGTCCCTATGGAGAATTCTGCATCGAATACGCGTATTATTTTAAAATTCGAAAATATCAGCGAAATTTACACCTGGGATCCCCGGATAATAGGTAATATTTGCAAATAAAATTTTTGTGGAACTATCTTCTGAATGGAATATGCAAATTATTTCGTATTAAATATTTGATTTCCGATTTCAATAAAAAGGATCACATATTTTTACATTGGATATTAAAATGACCCGGTAATGAAAATCTAAATAAAAAAAATTTAAATCACTAGAATTAATTTTTCGTGCTGTATTATTATTTATGAAAAAGTATCTATACCATTTTATTTTACAAGAAGAAATTTTTTTAAGTTACACGATTTTATTGTTTAAAATTGAACTAAAAGTGGAAAATAAAATTGGTGATTTTTTTTTAGAATCAATTCTTAGAAAATATTGTTTGTATAAATCTCTAAACATGCAATACTCAATACATAACTGAAAATTAAAAAGCGCCAGTAAAACGAAGCTAATATTGGTCTTGATCTATTTTATATTTGGTTGTACCATTTTTAATTTATAGTAAAATCGATTTGAAAAGAAGTGGTGGAAATATCAAATAGAAATCAAACAGAGAAGCAAAGAAAGTATCTGAACTAAATAAAATCATACAAAAATAGTACTGCATCAATTTATTTATTTATGTATCCTGACAGGATATTCATTGTGTGTATTTTCATTTTCAATATGAAATGTTGAGATATAGAAAAACTGAATTGGAGAAAAATAATTTGTTGATGTACAGAACATGAAATACATGAGCAAATGTTTCCGGGGCATTTATCAAAATTTAACAACTGATTTAAAAAAATATATTAGGAAAGTAAAAAAAGAAAAGAAATATGTAAAAAAACTTTTCTTTTAAGATTTTTTATGTTTGCATTACAAATGTAAAAAAAAATTAAGGGTTTGACTATAATAGTTAATATCAGTTTTAGAAAAAAAAAACATTTGTATCACTCTTCTAAAATTACAAAATTGACTACGGGGTTTATTTCAAATATGGGTATTTACAGTGTACGTAATGAATATATATATAGAATAAGTACATATAGATAGGTAGGTAGGTACATTATGTATAGTAAATGTACTTAATTCGAAAGTGAAAAGATTTGAATGATGTAAAAACTAAATTGAAATACATACTTAAAAAAAAAATTGATAAATTAATAACCTAATGCTTAAAAGATAACTAACACCGAAGAATTTTTTTGTTTAATTAACTTTTTATACTGCTTCCATTACACCAATTTCAATTTCATATCAAAATTCTTATTAAAAATTACTATAGATAATTAAATTGATTAAGTTTCTAATAAGAATTTTTGAAATATGGAATACCATCCAAATATTTTGAATTTATAAGTAGATACAGTTTGATGTCATGGACTGGAAAAAATACTGAAAGAAAATCAAATGGTAAAAATCTTTTATCTGGCGAATAATGCTATGTTGTACATATTTATCTCCAAGGCATTTCAAAGATGCGGACAACAATTTTTTTTTGTGATTTTAGAATATTAAGACTAATGATTTCGCAAATTCCAGTTACCAATTTATTTCGATTTATGCAATATTTGTTAAATAAAATGGCATGAAATTTATAATTCAAAGCCTTTAGGATAATAAATTTTATTTTAAGAATCAATCATTTCTCTCGCATCCTTTCATAGCGATATGAGATGAGATCCTTTTTGTTTACAAAATATATACATTACATACAGACAATTTTAAACTAATAGAAAAATCATATATTCATCCAAACATACATATAATTATATGTATATTTATACATACATACTTGCTTTATTATTTTGTTTTGGATAATATCATGTTTCGAATTTGAAAATCTCAACATTTCCTAAAATTTATGGAAAAAAAAAATGGAAAAAAAGTTAAAAGGGTTAGTGTTCATTTGTCGTAGGATTTTGGCTTTCCTACGTTATATTATTCATAAAATAATCTGAAAGTTATTTTGCGATTCTTCTGACTCTCAATTCGTTCGTAATAAAATCCTCGTCCTCGCCCAATACTTTTTTCGGCCAATTTTTTATATTCCAATAGCAAAGGATCAAAACGAAACATTGAAAATTTAAATTTTATGATTCGAATCCGACACGATTCGATCCAAAACCACTTGTATTGCATCCCTCATCACATTATCAGCTTATGATATTATCAGCTCAGAATTTATAGGTTTCATAATATAAAGATGAAGTAAAAGAATAGACAGAAGTTCCGAATAATAATATTTCAACTGTAATTCTAATATATGAAGTAAAACATTTTATGTTAAATATTTAAAATCAAATTTTAGATAAATTTTGGTGTTGGTATAACTAAGTATTAGGCATATTTTAAGTCAAAAGAAATGTTATATAATTTTTCTTTATGATAACGAGAAATTTCAACTTGTTATGCAATGCGTTGCATTTTGTCTCTATATTTTTTATTTACATTTTATAAATTTAAATTAAATTTATTATAATAACAAAATAAAGTTATGGAAATAAAATATTTTATGCGATAAAGCTGATGAACAATTTATTTTTGTCATTATTATGCATAAAATGAATTTATTGAAAATAAATTTTAATTGAACGGAAAAAATTTTACTACTGTACCTACACAAAACAATTTTGGACGAATACTTTTTATATCAACAATACATTTATATCAAATTTATATCAAATTTGTATCAATTAATGATTCGATTCCAGTTCTTAAAATCTGATTGAAATGGATTTTAATTAAGTAACCTAAGCCATTCTTTACTATTTGTAAAACTATAGTCATGGGAACAAAAAATTAAAGACTAAATGAAGTCAATTGATTGAAAATTAAAATCGAAATTTTTCTCAACCAATTTCAGGATTGTATATGTATTGTCAGTGTATATGTTTTTATTTCATTTTCGCAAGGATAATTTTTATTATTATAGGGATTTTTATTACTTTTATACTCCATCGATTTTGTTAAAAATGCGGAAAAATAAGCTATAATAATAATGAATATGTATGATTATCTACAATTTGTGGCAACAAATACAAAAAAATATAAACAGAATAAAAAACTATATGAAAAGAATATAAAAAGTTTTTTGACGTTCATCCGTAAGTAAAAACGACACGATGCGACCAGACGTTTGTGTTAAGAATGTCAGGAGAATGTGAATATAAAAATAATTGCACATCTGCAATGTGTGAATCTATACTAGATTGTGAAGTCTGTAGATGATATTTATATCACAACTTTTATTTAAGAAATAATATTCATATTTACAATAAGTTTTACTTTGACATTACTTGGTGTTTCTATTTGAAGTTTATTTATTTATTCTGTTTCTAAAATTTTTAACGTAATATTTATTTTTTTTCAATTTAAGCCTTAGGTTGTCCAATTTCGTATTCCAAGAAGTAATTATAGCTATTTATTTAATTGAACGGAAGATTGTGCTAGTCTTAACAGTTGCATATTGTATACATGTTATATGTGTTATTTTTAACATTAAAAAAAAAACATTTTTAAATAACTAATTTTTTTTTCTTGAGTTGTTATTTAAAATTCTTGTTTGAAAAATGAGACATGAAAGAATCATCCAAAAAATATATAAGATTTTATTTCATTTTTTTTTATTCAACAATGTTCTTTTGCGTTTCATCAAAATTTATGTTATTACTATTTCGTTTTACGATATAACCATAAATACATAATATTTTTTTATTCATTTTAACTTTTTCATTTATTTTTTTTTGTTATTTTCAATAAAAATTATACATTTTTAATATTTGAATTTTGTTTTATTCATATAAAACAAAAACTGAATTAAACTGAAGATAAACATTAGTAAAGTAAAAGTACAGAAGAGCAGACAAAAACATTAATGAAAAATGTGGATTAAACAAAAGAGATAAGCAGTCAAAAATAGCATAGCACTAATTACATTTTAGTCAAATACAGCGTAATTGTATTTAGTAAAATAAGATGGAAAAGTCTTTAAAAACTAAACAGGATATACTAAAATATCTAAATATAGGCCTTATTAATTTTAAACAGCCTCTATTTATTTGAAGAATAGAAGAGAATTTCTGCATATTTTTCATAATATCGTCGGCAATGTGTAAAGGTATAAAATTAAAATTACCATCAAAATTTTGTAAATATAAACTTTTTATGAAGTCACAAAAGTTGTAACAGGGTTTCTTTAAGTGAAAAAAATATGAATCTTAAGAAAAAATTAAAATCCTATTTGAACAAAAAATAAACAGAGTGGTTCTATATATATGAAACGCACTATTGTTATATGTAATTTAAAAATACAAGATTAAGTATACTTATAAAAAGCTTTTAAAAGGAAAATTTTATTTGGCTCTCAAACTAAAATCACGTAAAAAATTATCTATTTATCCATAAAGGAACAAAAAAAGTTTATGTTTCGCATTAAAATATATATGTACTTTGCGAATGAAATATAAATGGAATTTATGAAACAATTTTTACAACATTTATTATTTAATATGTTAAGAGTATAAATCAAAAAATATATGCATTTTCAGACATTTTCGCATAATAAAAAATTGAAGAAGAAAACTCAAAAAATAAAAAATAAAAAAAGTATTTCTTATGTAGATATGTATATATAAAATAATACATAAAATAAATGAAATTTCATTTTATATTTATGTAACTATGTATACAAAAATACAAATTTTATGTTTCTGTTTTTATTTATTTTTACATAAAAAGAAATAATGACTGCATTTGCATTATTTTATTTTGTTAATTTAACTCTCGTTTTTATTAATTTTAATCATAAAAAATAATTATTTTTCTCGTTTTTATATACATATGTACAAAGAAATTGTCGTGCTAACTTTATAAAAAAGTTATGCTCGCATGGAGCACAATTTTTTATTTTTCAATTCAAAAGAAATAATTATGCTTGTTATACAATTAATTGAGTGTAAGTCAATAAATCTAAATTTTATAAGCCTAAATTTTTTTTGAGGTGAGTAAATAAAATTGAGCTTTTTGTGAGTCTTATCTTTTTTATATGTAAACCTTGCACAAAAATTTGTTCCACAGTTAAATCCTATTTTACTTAATTTACGGTATTATGTAAATAATATTCAATGTATTAAATTAAAAGATATCATTATCATATATTTTTTGATGAATTTTAACAAACTTGTGGATTATCTGTTATATCATTGATTAAGAATACACAAAGACGGTCAGCTTCATACAACATTTTTTTCCCCATTTTTGGTATTTTTATGTGAAGGTGTTAGTAAAACTAAATAAAATTATTTTCATATTTGATAATTATCACGTATTTTATTTTATTTTACTAACCATCCACATAAAAATACCAAAAAAAATGTTGTATGGAGCTGACCATCTTTGTGTATTCTTAATCAATGGTAATATCTACCAATTTTCTAAAAAAATGTACATATATTTTAAAAAGGGTTAAAAATTAGATAATTTTTGTAAATTAAAGTTGGATACGTTCTGAAGATTTTGTATATTATCATTTCCTAATATACTGTATGGTAATATATAATAATTAAATTTTATGAAAATATAAAATGTTTCACAATTTTAATTAATTTTTTTTGCTACATCGTCAAATTGAAAAGAAAAATGTATGCGGTTATTTTCAGTGTTAAACAATCTGATAAAAAAAAATCAGTGCATTGTGGTTGATATCTGTGCAGTAACCAAAGTGGATAACTAAAATTGGAAACGGAAGAGAATTAATGTAAAATAATAACAAGATTGGTTCTCACATCATCTCAGGTTAAGTCAAACATAATATTCAATGGTTTTCCATTAAATAAAATATAGGAAATCCTCAATCAAAGGATTCATAATATTAACATACTTATGTATTATTATTATTACTATTATTATTATTATATTAAATGTACATAATAATATCAGTTAGTTTTTATGATATTATGTGTATAAGATGTAAATTAAGTACAAAATTTAGAACAAGTGGAGTTGAAAAGTAATTATCATAAAGACAAAAAATTGTTGATAAAGTATTTTAATGTACATGTGATCGGTAAGTTGTTTTTACAATCGCAAATTTAGCTCGGTAAATGGTATATTACATGCGTCAATACACATGTAATTATTTAATTAAGTAAATTTTATTTACATTCTCCGTATTAAGTAAATTTTATTTGCTTGCTTCATTTTGAACTTTTGTTTAATTTTTGCATTGCAAATCTATTGATTGCAACTACCTCTCACATGCACATTAAAACAGTATACAAAACATGTTAATAAAATTTGTTATACAGCTCGTTGTGTATATACACAAAAACACATAGACACATAGACGACCTAACGGCCTCGTTATATACACTAGGTAGAAAAAGTCTGCGTACAGGCTCGTTTTCTTATTTTTTGTTTGACATGTTCCCAGTTTTTGATGTCATTTAAAAGAACTCTATAAAAAAAGTTTTATTGTGAAAATTTTTTTTTTTTCAAATTTTAAATTTTGAGAAATCTCAATTTTTGGAAAAGTCTGCGCACAGCCGTTTTTAATGCGGGGTCTCAGAAATTAACTAGTAATGTCATTTGAAAGGCAATTGAATGTAGATAATTTTGCACCATATAATTTTATCCCTACGATAAGGGAAAGTGTCAAAAATTGTCTTTGAAAGTCATAGAAATAGCTTAGAACCGCTTGTTTTTATGACTTTCAAAGGCGATTTTTGACACTTTTCCTTATCGTAGGGATAAAATTATATGGTGCAAAATTATCTACATTCAATTGCCTTTCAAATGACATTACTAGTTAATTTCTGAGACGCGGCCTTAAAAACGGCTGTACGCAGACTTTACCAAAAATTGAGATTTCTCAAAATTTAAAATTTGAAAATTTTTTTTTTTTTCACAATAAAACTTTTTTTATAGAGTTCTTTTAAATGACATCAAAAACTGGGAACATGTCGAACAAAAAATAAGAAAACGAGCCCGTACGCAGACTTTTTCTACCTACTGTAAGTATTGACTCGTGTCTATGTGTTTTTGTGTATACACAACTCGTTGTAATAACAAATTTTCTTAACATGTGTTGTAATCTACTATTGTTTTATGAGTAAAAAATTTGTTTATCTTTGATTTAATCTAATAGTGCAGGAAATTTATTCTCATTATTGACACGAACTACTTTCTTTGCTTAATTGGGAGAAAGTTTTCTTTATAGTTTTATTTTAGTTCGTCATAATATTTTCTAGCTTTTTTCACTATTAAATTGAAAGATAATAATAACTAAAGCTAAAAATTACATAGAGATAACCGATCAGGTTTAAATTCTTATTCTGTTTTTAAAAGCAAAATTAGGTCGCAAATTTTTGATAATTTTTAGACTTTGTGTGTTTGTAATATTCTGTGAAAATTTTACTGGAACTTCAGTGTCGATGGCATGTCGGATGTATTTTTGTTTGCTTACCTAAAAATTAAAAAACATTTTTTTTTAATATTAAACAAATTAATTACATTTTGGCGTCTGAATGTAATGAATTTTTTTTACATCAGTATACAGTATAAAACCGTATAACCATTAACCAACTATATATAACACTATGTATGGTTTGTAATTGATATATAATTGGCAATTACCGAAAATTAAATTTTTTATTTTAAATATTATGTATTCTTTCATCTGTTTTTTTTTTGCTTTCGGGACATGTGATGAATTTTTAATATAATTTTGATGTTAGTTATGCTAAGAGGTACATAGTATATGTTTTTATTGCAAATAAATAGTAAATTACTTAGACTAGATTGATAGACAATTATAGGAGCTAGTTATTTTACAAATTTGGGGAAAATATCTAAGGGGAATTAACATTTATCATTTTTACTTATTCAACACTCAAATTATATGAAATCGAATGATATCCTTCCCTTAAACAGGTTTACAAGCCAAACCAAATTTGTGTTTTTATCCATTTCCTCTTTTTATGAGCCAAATATGTGTGTTTAATCATTTTTATGTACCAAATTTTAACGAAATCGGACAAACTTTTGAAGTCCTCCCCTAGGGGAAGTCGCTGGAAAGGAGGTCAACAAATTTTTTGCTACGAAATTTGTGTGTAATCATTTCCTCTTTTTACGTTCCAAATTTGAATGAAATCGAACGAACTTTTGAAGTTCGCCCCCAGGGCAGGTCCCTGGGTAGGACGCCAATCAAATTTTAAAATAGCCTATAACGACCCTCGACCTGAAACAAAGACGTGGTGTAAGTTTGAAAACGATCGGTTGAGTGGTTTAGCCTAGACAAACTTACTAAGAGACAACTTCGCTTTTATATATTAGAATTAATTTCTACTATTCTTAATTTGTAAATATGTATTCACAAACTCTTAATTTCGGAAGGAACAGCTCATTAAGGCTATACTAAATTTTTTTTGATACAATTGATAATTTAAATTTTGAAATTTAATTTTTATATATGTAAATGAATTGTGGACCAAAAAACTTGAAGAAAATAAATAAACATGTATACGGCACATATGTATGTATATCGCGAATAGCAAATTTTCTTCACCATTTCGAAAGCACCTCTGTTTTAATAGTTATTTTTTTGGAGGTTTAATTTTATAAAATAAATTGAATTTTGTTTTATTTGCTTCTTGTTTTGCCTGAAATAATAAAACAATAAAATAACGATAAATAAGCAAATTTTTTGGAATAAAATTCCAATTTTACAAATTTAATTCCAATTTTCTCAAAAACAAAATAAACATATTTTAATTAATATTATTATTTTAATTTTATGCATGAAAACTCACAAAATTTTCTACATGATAAAAAGAACTCATATCGTATCTTTGCAATAAAATAATATTATTCAAGCATTTATAGCTTCAAAAAAAAAAAATTAAAAAAATAGCACAATTTTTAAATCAATTGTCTTTATTTTCTCGAAATGTGTAAAAAACTATATATTTTTCTTAAATGGACATTTAAATTAAATTATTAAATTTAAATTATAATCATTATTTATTATCATTTTCTTTAGTTAAATTTAAGTTCCAAAATACAATCGTTTAATGAAATTTCAACTAAGCAGTTACGAAAGCGATAATTTGTGATTGGTGCTTTCAAAGTAAGTTACTTTGCGTTATTTATTTGATATTGCTAATAAAAAATTTTATAATTTGAGTATAAGCTTAATTTTTAAACAATTAATAAATCATATCTTGATCTAGGAAATTAGTATACTGAGAAACAAGCTAAAAAATATTACAAAACATTTATCCCATTTCTGAATCGAAGTACCTAAGTCCAATTTTCACTAATTAGATGAAACATTAAAAATAAGATAGAAAGTTTAAGAATACTTCAACTATTTTTTTACAATCATATTCTGTTAATATAAGAATTTCCATTAAATTTCTTATAATAATGAATGTCATGTTTCTGAATATATTTCTTTTCTATGTAATTTTTTTGTTACATAAAAATTAATAACATATTTCAAAAGAAAAATTAAAAGCAAAAGACCATACTTTTACAGTACAATGCGCCCTTGGTCCCATATGTTTACGTTAAAAAAAAAAATTAAATATTTTCCTCTTCTAAAAATAATAATTTTGTGAAATAAAAAAAAAGTTATTATTTATATAAATATTTATTTCTCCTCATGAATTTAAAATGAAATTTATGGAATTTTTTATTTCAAATATGTGGCTGTTATCACTACTATATAGATTTTCATTAATATTTTATAATTTTTGAGTGCAATTGGAAATATTTGGTTTTGCCAATAAAAATAAAATAAATATTTTGGATGAAGAAAAGGACGAAACATAAAAAAACGTAAAGACCAGATGACAATTCTCACATTTTTAAAGAAACGAAAATTGCTTTTGGGCTTTTGCTTTGGACGAATTGGAATAGTGAATTATTTGATTGTCTCACTCTCAATGTACATAACAAATAATTGTGCACCTTTGTTCATCACTTTTATTGTTTAACAAATAATGTTTTTACGTTTTATTTGTTTTGTACATAGCAAGTCCAATGTTTTTATAGTTGGTACTTTATAATTCCATGATGGCAAGCTACGGATAATCGCAATGAAGAAATTTTATATTGGAGGTTAATCCTTCGCTACGGATCAAGTTTAATTTACATATGTATATCAGGCTCCAAGAAAAATTCAATGGAACTTGAGCGAGCCAAAAGGAATTTCGGAGCATAAGAAAAAACTTAAAATACAGTAGTATCCTCAATTTCACGGGCGCCGGCAGTATGGTGCAAGGTGGTGCAACTGCACCACCTTTGTTTGATAAAAATGTTATTAAAATTTTGATAAAATTGTTAATTTTAACAAAAGGATTCAAAATTAAAACAATATAATTTTTTTTTATTTAGAATTTTTATTAAATAATAATTGTAACCTACACTGAGATAAAAAACGTGCTAAAATCGTGTAAAAATGCATAAAATCATATATTTTCCGCAACAACGCAAATGACGGTTTTACTAAAATGCCTTTTGGGATTAAAATTTTTTTAAAAGAGAAAAAATTTTTTTTTTTATTTTAATTTTTTTATTTTATTTATTTCTATTTTTTTTTATTTCTAATTTGTTATTTTATTTCTCTTATGCCCTCTTCGGGATTTGAACCTCGGTCTTTAGCATTTCAACCGACCACTCTACCATTAGGCCATAGTACAGTGAAACCTGCCTAAGACGGAACCGCAACGGACCGGAAAATAGTTCCGTCTTAGGCAGTTTTCCGTCTTACACGGGTTGATTTGAAAGAAAAAATCAAAAAAAAAAAAGTTCCGTCTTATACAGTTTCCGTCTTAGACAGGTTTCACTGTAATAAAATTATTCATGAGCACAAAATAGAAAATATAAATATCGTATACATTTTTCTTATGCTTTCGTCGGGATTCGAACCTCGGTCTTTAGCATTTCATTCAACCACTCTACCATTCGGCCATAGTATTAAAATGCATTTATTCAAATATTTTAATTTAAGAATTTTTGGAATAACATTAATTCTCTTGGCCTGGGAATTAATTTTACGATTTTAGAGCAGTTTGTACTTGATATGATACCGAAAGAACTTAAATATTGTTTTTTTTTTTATAAAAAAAATGCATTTGTTGTTGTTTTGTGTATAAAAATACCAGAACTTGATTTAATGCCAAAAGTTCTAAAATTTAGTACGCCTTTTTTGGCTCAGTGTACGTGGCTTCTCTGCGAACTTTGAAATAACTTCGGTTATAAAATCTTCGTTATTAAAAGTTATTTTTTTTATGAAGACTCATCATACATAAGCCCGAAAATCGGTGTTCGCACATAGTTGAACTTGTCCAAACTGAGGAAATTTTTAATTTCGGGACAAAAAAAAAAGTAAAAAAAAACGTGGGGAAAAATTTGAGGAAAATATTTTTTTCTGAGGGAAATGTGAAGAAATTCATAAATATTGTGCTAACGTTGGCAGTCAACAATATTTAAAATTTCAGACTCGTAAATTTTTTTTACCCTATTGATTTTAAGAAATTGATATCATTACGATATTCTTCTACGTACGTTGAACTCAAAATCCATTCTTGAAACTAAACTTTTTGATTTACAACATATAAGTACCACATAAAATCTGAACACATTAAAAATTTGAGGAAATCTTGCAAAAATAAGCTGTTTTTGGGGAAAAACTGCAGTGAGTAAAACCGTTAAACAATTTTTTTTTCTAATTTAGGGCAAAAAAAAATTTTAGTGCAGAAAAATATAAAAAAAATAATTTGAGGAGTTTTTTTAAAAAAGTGTCTGGTTTGGGGAAATTTCTTAAAAATTTGAGGAAATTTCATTTATTCCATCTGGCAGCCCTGCGGTGAGAGATAATCTTAAAAAGTTCTCAGTATCGTATCAGCATACTGAGATGAATTTTGTCGTGAATTCAAAATATTGTTTTGCAACTGATTTTTCCTAAAATCAAAATTTAATTTAAATTAAGGTTGTTGGAAATTGTAACTTAGAGATGAGCCCGCAATATGTCAAAGATTTGGTAAAATCAAAATAATAATTTTCACATGCACCACCTTATAAAAAATCCTGGCGGCGCCCATGCTCAATTTAGTTCAAATTTATAATAAACAGAACCCCCACCGATTATCAAAAACAGGTGGTACCTAAACAGAAATTTCACTAAATTAAAAAAAAAAACTGCGGAAAATAAACTATTTTTGGAAATGAAAATTAGAAAAAGATACGACAAAGGAATTGATAGAAATAAAAACGTTTGTAAAATCTATTATTTTTTTAACATTAAAGCAAAATTTTTTTTCCACAGCCATTGAATAAAATTTTATAATGTGAAAACAAATATTTTCAAAAGTTTTTGTTTATTTTTCCCAAAATCTAATGAATTTTGATTGGGTAAAAAGCAAAACAAGTTAGGAAAATTTATTTGTGGTTATTAGTTTTTTCTTTTACAGAGGTTTTTTTTTAATATAATAGAATAATTAGAATTAAAAATTAAGTCAGAAATTATAAATTAAAGTAGCTACTATGCTTATTACGAAATTTTTTTTTGACTTATTTCAATGAAATGTTTTGAAGTATGTATATGTGCAACAATTTGACCTTAAATTTTCTTTGAAAATAACGTCATTAAAAAGGTTTTAAGGCTTGTTTAGATAACTTAAATGAAAAGATGATGATATAAGGTTTTGCCTATTTTCGTTTGAAAAATAATCTAAATTAGACTTCCATTATTTAATAAAAAAATTTCAAACATAAAATAAATTGTTATTATTCCACGTACCCATAAACAGATAATCAATAATATAATTTCGATTACAATAATAGTATAAAGTATAATACTTTTAAAATTATATTATTTAAATACCGTATATTCAAAAATTAAATTTGTAAATATATAATTGGTATAATTAATTTATTTACATTAAATTAAAATTTTATTTTTTTATTTGTATAAAAAAATTTTTTTTAATAACATACAGATTTTTTTGAAATAAAAATATCTTGTTTTTCTAAATTAATTTTTTTATAAATCTCTTATAATTCTTTGTTATTTTACTACGGCGGATTCACTGTGTTTGTTCAGTGTGGTTTTTATCGAAGAAATAATTATAACTTCTATAACTTTTGATCCAATGAACGAAGAAGGTTTCAAATTATCATTTTTGAAATCTCCATCGCCGAATACTATACACAACAATTTTATTTTCCATAGATGACATCCGTTACCTTTTTTTTATATGAATTTTAAAACAAAATATTTCAGAAGATTTACTTCAAGAATTTTATTCTTTTCATATAAATACAAACGTGCAAGTTATTAGCATTGGAATCAATACTTCAATTTTTTTTCATTTTTATTCCTTTCCCAAGAATAAGTAAATGTAACAAAACCTTAAGGCTTATTTCAGACGAGGATACTAATATAACTTCCTTTTTGCAGAGCTCACACATAATAATTTTGAGCGTAATTCTAAGCTCAGAAAAGTTTCACTCAAAATATTAAACTATAAAGTTTTTTCGGCAAATCTTCATTAATCTTTTTTAATTGGATATAAATTTCGGCTAAAACACAATTACATTTTTTTTGTGCGTGCGGAATTATTATTCAAGCTGACTCAAAACCGAACAGCCTTAATGTTAAGCCAAAAATTTTCTCATGTGTATTTGTTAAAAATCAGATGGTAATGGAACTTCTAAAAAAAAAAACAGAATTTTAATAAAATTAGAATCCTTGAGGTCAAATTTAATATTAAGTGCTAATATATTGAAAGTTTGCCATGATTATTATAATAACGAACCATGATCCATGAATATTATATAAATTTAGATAGAAAAAGTTAACCTATTATTATTCTAAAAAATTTTAGGTACGAAAAAGAAAAATTGAGCTATTAAATAAAAAATAAAATTCATCTTTTACATTTTCTCAATTTGCAGATAAAAATGCATCCTACGAGTATAAGCTTTGTTCAACAAACTTTTTGTTGTAAAAATTATTTAACAATAATTTCCATTTGAGTTTTCATGAATAAAGCACGAAAATTTGTTACATATGAGAAAATTGCACTTTTGTGTTTCTGTTCAACTATTTTGAATAAAAAAAACAAAATTTATGTATGTATACATTTTATAAGAAAATCAAAACTAACAAACTTTTACAAGTCCATTATATGATTTAGATTGACAGATATAAAAAGTTGATTTTGTAATTCCGTGTCACATAAAAAAAATTTTGGGACTTTAATTTGAAGGTAGAAATTGTGAAAGATTTAAATTAAGATTATGTATGCATCCAAGAGTATTTATTACTATTTTACTTGTAAATGAATAACTTGTTTATTTAAAGATATTTTTTTTGTAATTTGTAGATAGTAATAATTAATAATTAATCAATGTATAAGAATTTACTTCAAATGGTTTTTTTTTATCTTTTCGAGGAGTTAGTTTGGAGAAAACAGTTTTTATGTATTCTAAGTGGAATTAAAAGAACTGCCATTATAGAAGAGTTTTTATTTTTATGTCTTTTAATCATGAAAATGTTTACTATAGTCCTACTTTTATATAGTCTTTAAAAAATGTTCTGGTTCAATAAAAATATTTCAGCACAAAATTATTTTAATAGATCCAAAATGTGTTTATTTTCGGGAAAAGTAATTTTTATTCCGTAATTTTAAATTATGAAATTTTCTTTTAATATTTTAAATTCTTGTATGCGGTGCGGGGAACGTGTATCAAAACTTAAGAACTTCTAGATCAATCGACACTGTATTTGAATTGTATTTAAGATAACTGGGGTTGGTAGTGAGTTTTTTATATATAAAAAGTGTACCATAAATATTTTGCTCAAGGTACTGCCTCACCATCTAGCCCACCTACATACCGCATATGGTAACCTAATTAATACTATTTTAGTCTATTTAAGTAAAACAGCATTAAAAGTTAAAACCCACACATTAACAATCTAAAATTTAAACTCGCCTGTTTTATGAGAAGCTGTGAAATTCTTCTGATTTCAACAAAATCGAGATTCTAGAGTAAAATGTCTCAAAACAGTAGTTCAAAGCTTTATAATTTTATACAAAAAAAGATATCTACGTATTAGAAAAAAAAATGTGAGATTGTACATTGATTAGACCTGTTATTTTTTTTCTCTGTGGAGAACTATTTTCTAGAAAAAATACTCATTTAAGAAATAAAAAATAAAATAAAAGGAATGTAAATAATAGTTTTTTTGTTACCAAATTGTTACTTTTTTCTTAAAAACTTAGGAATAATTTTTGAGTCATTCATTTATTTATAATAAAAAACAAAAAACCAAAACCCAAAAAAGATCTTCAACCATCTGTGTAAAAGGGTGTTTATGTTTAGATACCTGAACAATAGCTTGTTATTTATTTGCTCAATGCAATTAAAATGAATTAAACTCGCTTCAAACTAAAACATTACACTCTATTTATTCCGGATATTTATTGTGCAATATGTGTGAACATTTTGGTAATGGACTCTTTTTTTCATAATTCATAAAAGTGGAATGCATGGATAGATAATAAAATAAAGTCAGGTGCTAAACGTCGTTTTTGGATTGTATTTAAATTATGAAACAAAGGGCTGGACTAAGATTCAGGACAACAAATTTTAAATGAAAAAAAAGAAAAAAAGTTGATGTAATAACAATATTCAAACAATTTAATAACAGTTAATTTTAAGAATAATTAGAGCCTTGAAAAAAAACGAAACGTGCGACGAATGTTGTCCTATAACTAATTAAAAAACGACTTTATTTTATTTTGCTCATGAACTTCCAGTCTGGGGAGCTCACAGCTTTAATTATAAGTTTTGAAAATGTTAATGATATATGTACATGACGTGTGAATATATTGGAATTTAATATGCATTCAATAATTTTAAACTATTTTTTGACCGTTATATTTCTTATAAAGTTTGATGTTTTTTTTCTAATTTTTGTCTAATGTATATAGTTAAAAAAGTAGAAAATTAAAGTCATTACCTTCATGCGCATAGTGTTATTTTCATTCTAAAATATATATGTTCTTAAAGCTAGCATTCTAGTTTACAATATTAATGGTTTTTTTTCTTAAATGAGCGTTTGTTTTTTATCTTTATTATTTTAATTTTATGTTAATTTTCAAGTATCAGCTTCAATCTTGAACGAAATAAAAGAAAAAACCAACTCAATTGAAAGGCTGTACAACACAATTTTTAATAAATAAAAGGCTAGAACTTTGTAAATTGAAAAAATGTATCAAAATTTCAATTTAATAATCTCAACGATAATACTGTATGTAGCTAGGAATGAAAAATAATATTTCAAAGCATTTTTTTTTAAATTAATTTGAAAGCAAAAGTTTATTAAACTATGTTAAAAAAGGCTAAATTATTATCCTTTAAAATGTTGATCTAAATTGAATTAATAGTTTTGTGAAATAAAGTAGTGCATTTTGAAATTGTTCAATATTAATATGTAAGACAAAAATTTCGTATTGTGTTCTTCAAAACAAAACCTACTGTTAGTATAAAATAATATAATACAGCAGTCCCCCGCTTTACGAACACGATGCGTTCTATAAAATTGGTCGTATATCGAATATTCGTATAGCGAACCCAATATTAGTATGACATTCTAATAAAAATAAATAGATACGTTCCAGTGACTAAACATATCCGTAAAACGAGACCCAAATTAGTATAAGTTGGTATTAAAAATTAATAGATGCGTACCTAAGATGATCGTAAAGTGAGGTAAGAATAATTAGCTAAAGAGAGGTAAGAATAATTTCCTCAAATGTAGAAAAAAAAGTGAAGGATATTAGCAAAAATTACTTTAATGATTGCTAGAATACAGATATAGTCTTTTACTTTTATTAAAATTAAGTTAAAATACATCAGCCGCCGAGACAGATCATTGAAGTCAATAATATTATTACATATGTATACATTTTAGTTATTGTTATCATTCATATATGCCTTAGTATACGAAAAATACAAGTAAAATGAGTTGATGGAATATTTTTACAAAATTGTGTAATGAAATTATAGTGATTAAAAACAACTTTTTATTGTTTTTTTTTCATTTATGATAAAAAATTATTTTGTTTTTATTTATCATTTAAATACAATACACAAATTAATTGTTTTTTTTTAGTTCAATTTTAAATTCATTATAATATAATTTTATTTATAATTTATTTAAAGTAATTTATTTATAATTTTTCTTCAGTTATGGACGAAAATTTCTATAAGGTATACTTAATTACATTTTATTTTAAAATTTAAATATTTTTATATATTTTACATTTTAATTAATTGAAACCTTAAAAAGAATATTATTATTTTGAAATTTTTATGACTAGGCTTAATTTCGCAGTGAACCACACCACATGAATCATATTCAAGATTTAATTTTCGAACTAAATTGTAAAATTAATTTATTATTGACGGTAAGAATTTTGTTAAAAAATGTATGAATTATAAGTTTTATAAATGAAATAAAAATTGTTTTATAATTTTTATACACGAAATAAAAATAATTAAAATCAAGTGGTACGACGCGACGGTGCAAATTAAGTATTTAGTCCTTTTTTATGTAAACTTGCTTGTGAAATATTAATATAAAACCTTATGAACCACATTATCCATATTATAATGCTCTTATTATTATATTGAATAAAACTAAGTATAATATAAAATTAATTAGTGGTTTTCTAAATTTGAAGGCTAAATTATATTATTATTTTTAAATAATAATATTCTTTTTTAGAGGAATATTTTATTATTAGTTATGTTATAAATACATTATTTTAATTACAAATTTTTGGCATTGAAGAGTTTAAAATAGGGGAAAAATATAAAAGGAGAAATATTGATTTGTGCAAAAAGTTGATACATCCAAAAATATAATTGTTTAATATCAAAAAATTTCGATTAAATTATTATTATTGAGGGATCTGGGTTACTTAATCAATATTTTTTTTTAATATAAATATTTTTGGAGCACAAACCAAAATAAAACTAATAATTTAAAAATGGCAAAATTTTATTTCCATTTTCATAACGTTTCACAATAAAATAACATAAATATTTCTTTTAAAAATGTTAATATAGTATACATATAAATATATTAAATTAATGTAATAATAATAATAAAATTCTAAATTAAATACATACGGCTTAGTAAATGTTTTTTTTTATTTACTCATATTATATTGTTAATGACAAAACGGAATACTTTATGTTTTATGACACAATTTTTGGCGGGATTTTTGTTTAAATATACATGAATTCAAAAAAAGAGTTTCATTATATCATTAAATTTGGTAAATAGTAAAGTAGAATGAATCATAACAGTGGTAGTAATAATAAGTAG
The DNA here is from genome assembly GCA_964007475.1 of Hybos culiciformis. NCBI lineage: Eukaryota > Metazoa > Arthropoda > Insecta > Diptera > Hybotidae > Hybos > Hybos culiciformis. The sequence goes on along the minus strand of OZ023273.1, from coordinate 283,303 downwards.
TAGCAATTTTTTAGTTATTTATCATAAAATTTTGTTTAAGTAGTTCCATGTTAATAAGCCCACACCTGTTAGAAATAAAAAAAAACAGTAAAAAAATTAGTAAACATTAAAATATATTATTAAATTTGAATAAACTTTATTACGTTTACACAAGAAAAAAGACTCGTCGAAACCCGTGAGATATTGACGGAAATTAAATAAATTTAAAAGTTTTGAAATACCTACATTTTTTAATTCTATTTTCCGACAAATTTACGTAGTTTTCAATGCATTTTTCAAATTTCACAATGTTTTTTTCATTGATTTTTTTTGATTACATACATACATGGTCGATTCCCTATTAATATTATGATGATGATATGATATCTACGTACATATTTTTTAGCTTTATATTAAGTTTTTTTTTATCGTCAGAAATTAGGTACTGGATGCTAAATACATTTTAATTAAACATGAAGTATCTAATGTTTTAGTTTTTAAGTTTTAAATAGTTGTAGATGAAATAAATATATTTTGAGATTTGATCAAATGTATAACTGTAGGTAAACTGAACTAATTTTAATAAGTAGTTTATCAAGGCTGGATAAAAAAAACTTGTATATAAAGATATGATATTAAAACCACCATTAACCATTAAATAAAACGAAAATTTGTTCAGATGTAATGAAAACAACTAACTGCAAAATTATAGTAATGAGATAAATAAGAAGTTCCTAACAAGATCGTAGAAAATTACATTGGCAAACAAAATGTTTTTAAATATTAGTTTATTTTTGTAGACTCTGAAAAGAATTAAAAAATTTCGGGGTCGGACATAATTTACAGGAAAAAACTGATGAGTGCCACTTGTACAATTACCAGCTATACAATTTTTCAATTTGTATGGAGAAAAAAAGTTCAAATGGTATTTTTCTCTGTAGCGATCCCCCATTATGAACAACAGGTTTTCCACGTATGCATGTATGAGGAAGCTCTTTGCTAGCTTAGCCATTTGTTATGTAATTACGTATGTCCAATTGTATTATTATATGTAAGTGAAGCATATTTTGTTTCGTGTAATTAAACGATAAAAAACGACATTGTTCATATGATAATTAATGTTCGTTTAAAAACGCAATAATTTATTTATACAAAAAAAACGACATTATTTATCGGGGTCCCGAAACAATGTACGGACATAATTTACACGAAAAAACGGATGAGTGCCACTTGTACAATTACCAGCTATACAATTTTTCAATTTGTATGGAGAAAAAAAGTTCAACTGATATTTTTCTCTGTAGCGATCCCCCATTATGAACAACAGGTTTTCCACGTATGCATGTATGACGAAGGTCTTTGCTAGCTTAGCCATTTGTTATGTAATTACGTATGTCCAATTGTATTATTATATGTAAGTGAAGCATATTTTGTTTCGTGTAATTATACGATAAAAAACCACATTGTTCATACGATAATTAATGTTCGTTTAAAAACGCAATAATTTATTTATACAAAAAAAACGACATTATTTATCGTATGATTAATGTCGTTTCTCCCGTATAAATAATTTCGCTTTTAAAACGACATTATTTATCGTATGAATAATGTCGTTTTTCTCGTATAAATTATGTCGGTATAAATTGTTTCGTAGTGCCAAAAATTTCACTGTCCATTTGGTCAGGTACTTTAATTAGAAGTGTACATAATTTATAAAAATGTAAATAATTTTAATTTGCGATTTTTGATTTGATTATCATGGGAAAATGAGCCTCTAAAAATGAAAGAAAATAGAAGTTGATTTTTTTAAACGCTTTCTGAATGAATATAAATTGTCATGTAATTTGTACCAGAATTAAAGCAAACTTTATGATTATAAAGTAAACTTATTTGAAAAATTTCAGCGATATGCATTACACATTTAAATTTTTAATCAAAATTTTCTTTCTTCAATGAATTTCGAGAAGATTAATTTGGATTAATTTACCTCAAACTAACGAACTTCTCTGCTATATTCATATGTTTACATATAAGATTTGTAAGCAAGCAACAATTACATAATAATAAGAAAAAACTTGCATTGATTGTTATTTTAAATTTAAGGTATCTTTAAAGTTTTTGTAGTCTATCTACGATTTTAAAAAAACTTGATTGAATATTATAATCTGTCCGTATAAATGTCCGTTTCCAAACACTTTTTAATCACTTACATCAGATGCATTTGAAATTTTCTTTCATTTTCTTAATTATTATCTTGACAATATTAATTGTATTTGTGATATACTTCAGTGTTATTCATTGATGAACTTTGCTAACTGTAGAAAAGGAATTAGCAGCACAATGAAGACTCTGTTACTCCATGAACATAAACAATAAACTACTTCTATATTCTAACTACTATATTTAATCACCATTTATTTTATTTTTTTGTTTAAAGGTATGTTGTATTTGGGTATTGGGTACGTTTAATTAATTTTATCTGCTTAAGGGGATCTAACTGCAATAATGTATTAATTAATTTTTACCAAATATTATCATACCAAAATAAATATATTCATCTACAATTACACGTGGTACATGATATTTAACATTTTATACGAAAAACTAAGGTCATAATGAAAAATGTACTGCTGTATTGTATGTACATTGTATATGTACAATGTATATTATTTTAGTTATTCATATATTATGTACGTTCCTGCTTAGAGTGATAGAATTAACCATCAATCAAATTTGTTTAAAAATGAGTCTGATAATATTTGGTTGCACTTCCCAAAAGGGCTCGTGAGATATGGGGATGACTTATTAAGTTATTTTTTTTATCAATTAACTTTAACTTACTAACTTATTTTTAATAAATTCAAATAGCAACGAGCCGTCAAAATTAAATTACTTTCCGACGATATTTTCTTTTTTGACCGACGGTATTTTTGAAATTGAAAGCGAAACAAACAAAACAAAGTTTTTATTTTTATTTTGTATCTAAAAATACGGTGACGGAACGGTCACGTGACTGAAGTGTGTAGACAAAGAAAGGCCAAGATTTTGACGGATACGGTGACGGATCTATGACGTGACTGATATGTATGAATCAACCTTAATACGGCATTGAATATATCTAGAATATTTTATTGTATAGATACACAAATGATTGAATATCAACTTGTAAGCGTATTGTTTTGAGCAAATTATATTATTATTATTTTCAATTACTAAAATCAAGTTAAATGCAAAAAAGAATAAACTTTTATTTTGAATTAACAAGCAAATAACGTTACAGAAGGCAGAATTTTATTTGAAAGCAAGTTAACGTAGACCTAATTGTTTTAAAAATATTATTTTTAAAGAATTGCTATGGTTTACCTACAGTTTTAGTAGAAGCTTACAGCATACATAAATCTAATTACACTCGTCATGATATTTGTGTTACAAAGCTCACATATTTTGATTTCAATGCATATATTTTCCAAAAACCATTTTCCATAAACAATCATTAGTTATGAGTAATAAAGATTTTTGATTATGAATTCAATGTACATATGTATATTTTTATTGACCCTTCCCTTAGGAATTTTAGCGAAACAACGATAATAAACGATAATTTTATATTGTTTTTTTTGTTTTTATATTGTGTTTTTTTTATTTGAACGGTCAGCCATCTAAGTTCTATCACAACGAGACGTTGATTAACCGCTTTGTTCAATGTTATGTAGTCTTCCACTGAGCTATGCCAGTAATATGCAACAATGTATTAAATAGAAAATATAAATTCGCTATCTATTAAAACTTTATACATTTGTTTAAGCAATTTATACAACCACTTGTATAAATTTTTAGATGTCGAAGTTTTCAAACAAACTTTATACATTGTTTTGGTAATTTATACAAGCATTTGGATAATTTAACAAATGCTCCGCTTGTATAAATCAACTATTTTTTTTAGATGATTTGTCGAAGTTTTCATACAACCTTTGTACATTGTTTTAGTAATTTATACAAGCATTTGGATAATTTGCTTCACTTGTATAAATCATCTAATTTTTTTTTGATGATTTATCGAAGTTTTCATTTTAAAACAATGCATATTATTACCAATAACTTGTATAAAAAAACTATAATTTTCGAATTTAGTACAATTTTTTTTACCCAAGTCAACTTGTATAAAATTACTATAGTTTTTATTCTCAGTGTATTATTACAGAAACACATGGAATTTTTTTCGTAATATTCATACATCGTACTTACATACTTATCCATGTGTAGTTTATCATACACATACACAACACATGTTTTTTTAATGTGGGCTTGCATTTAAAAATAAATCCAATAAATTTTATCTTTTATTCCGGTTTCGCGAAAGTGAAATTTAATTTAAGATTACATTCTTAATTTTGTTAAATTTGAATTTTTTTAAAATAAAAAATTATTTCTATTCACCAATGACTAATTAAAATTTCAAAACTGCTATTTCATTATGTAAATTTAAATAAACAATTACATTTGGACAAAAACTTATATTTTAAAATATTTCTTAAAAGATTGCATGTGAGTTTCACTGTAATAATGTAACTCAAAGGAGAAATAAAATTTAAGAGATAAAAATTTTTTAAATTTTACTCACCGGATGGCCTGATTTTCCTACTGGACCAGTTGAACCAGATTCTCCTCTAATACCCATAGGACCCTTTAAAAAAGAGATTTTACGAAATATGAATATATATTATAATTATTCACTTACAGGTAACCCCATTGGACCTGATTCTCCTTTATGTCCTTTATCTCCCTAAAAAATAGAACGTTTTTTAACAGGATAGGTAGAATCTCAAATACAGAAGAGAATAGCGTTTTAGAAAGAAAGAATTATGATTTAGTCTATTATTGTATATATTTATATTAGATAATTTTTACTTACTCTGTCACCTTTTCTTCCATCAAAACCACGCTCTCCTTGAATTCCTGGTCGACCAGGTGCTCCAGCGGATCCTGATGGACCGGGTGGTCCTATAACCTGATAGAAGTAGACAGAAAATAAGTTAAAACTTGTGTAAGTGTTTTAAAAATAAATATTTGAAATATTTTTATTAACTTAAAAAGTTTTTGCAAAAGAAGCAATCAAAGGGTGTTATTATTTTTTATTAATTCAATATTCGTTTTGTGAAAATCAAATCTTATTGTGATCATACGTAAGTAGAGTATGGTAGAATAATATATAGCATTATGTTAAAATGTCATTGACCAGCAGTCCAAAGATAATCGTTTTTATAAGTTTTTTTTAAAGGTAAGTCATTTAATTTACTAAATATTTACGTTTTGCATGCCAATATATATAATTATATAATGTATTATATGTTGTATAATGTATAACACATATACATACACAGGCCCGGTCCTAGCTGATTCGGCGCCCTGTGCCGATTTTGAAAATTGCGCCCATAAGCATAGTATAAGTCATTTTGACGTCACCATTGAGGTAGACCAGGCCTGGGCAACCCAAAACATAAGCGAGCCAATTTTAAGAAATATCAAAAATTAAAGAGCCGCAAATTTTTTTAATAATTATAAATGTATATAAGAAAATCAATATATTTAGTTTTTGATTTATATACCGTTTTAAAATATTAAAAATTAAATAAAACAATAATTTTAAACATGAATTTTATACATTGTTCAAAATATATAATTCTTCAAAATTAATTGTAATTTTAATGATGACACCCTTAATTGATTTGTTCAATTCTCGTCCGTCATTGAAACTCGATGTTTATTTTTACAAAATAATAAAAATTCTTTATTTGGAGTTTACAGTGGAAAAAAAATTCTTGATTTGTAGTTTAGGGTGCAAGAAAATTCTTTATTTGTAGTTTAGAATGAAAAAAGTTTAGGCCGAGTGAAAAAAAAAATTTGTCCGAATTGTTCTTCGAGCCAAATGCAGTGTAAAAAAAATGATTTCCGGAGCCGCATAAATTTAAGTTATGAGCCGCATGCGGCTCAAGAGCCGCAGTTTGAAGTCTGAAGTAGACTATACTAAAACGCTTTTTTTAACGAGGTATTCCCAGTAGGTCTAGTGCTAGTCCTCAAATAAATATACATACACTAGGTAGAAAAAGTCAGCGTACGGGCTCGTTTTCTTATTTTTTTTTCCACATGTTCCCAGTTTTTGATGTCATTTAAAAGGACTCTGTAAAAAAAATTTTTTTATCAAAATTTAAATTTTGAGAAATATCAATTTTTGGAAAAGTCTGCGTACAGCCGGTTTTAATGCCGCGTCTCAAAAATTAACTAATAATGTCATTTGAAAGGCAATTGAATGTAGATAATTTTGCGCCATATAATTTTATCCTACGATAAGTGAAAGTGTCAAAAATTTTGAAAATCATAAAAAGAAGCGGTTCTAACCTATTTTTCAGCAGTTCTAAGCTATTCCTATGACTTTCAAAGACAATTTTTAACACTTTCCCTTATCGTACAGATAAAATTATATGGCGCAAAATTATCTACATTCAATTGCCTTTCAAATGAGATTACTAGTTAATTTCTGAGACGCGGCATTGAAACAGGCTGTACTCAGACAGTTCAAAAAATTGATATTACTTCTCAAAATTTAAATTTTGAAAAAAAAAAAATGTTTTCACAAAAAAACTTTTTTCATAGAGTACTTTTAAATGACATCAAAAACTGGGAACATGTTGGACATAAAATAAGAAACGAGCCCGTACGCAGACTTTTTCTACCTAGTGTATACCAAAAAAAAATATTTACATAAATACTATGTAGCACAGTAGTCAATTTCGAATGGATTTGCATGTTCTTGACTACAAATCGATTGGCGCCCTATTCGTTAGGCGCCCTGTGCAAGTGCACATCATGCACATATAGCAGGACCGGCCCTGTACATACAATTAAATATAAATTCATACATAATATTTTCATCTTCAAAAAACAATAAACAACCTAATACGTAGTACAAATTGGATTCAATTAAAATAAAACGGATGCGGGTATTTAGAATGTGATGTAATCTTATTTAATCGGCCATAGACTTTTCCATGGTATATGCTTGCTTACATATTTATTTTGTCCAGAGTGAAAATATTCTTAATTAATTGACCAGAAACAACATAAAGAAAATTTGTCTGGAATTTATTTATTTTAATTAGCACAATATGAAAAAATAATATGTAATATATGTATCCAACTTATTTTTAATTATATTTAAAAACTCTATAATTTAATTCAGATTCAGAACAATTTGTTTTTTCTTTAGAAAATTAAGAAGATTATTAGATATATCGTTATAGAACTATTCTAACCATTAATATTAGATATTTTCGAATTTTCCGCCTATGGAATCTAATAATATTTTCTGATGATGTAAAATTGTAAAGTATAAAGTTTTTTGAACTATGAATATTGAATACAAATTGATTGACCGATTACATTGTGCAATATCGCATTTTTAAAGATCATTAGTTCGAATATTTTTATGAACAACCATTGGTTAGGTTCGCTAGATTAGGTTGAAGCAAGCTCAGAGTGCGCAGACCCTCTGCATAAAACCATTTTAGACCGTTCCACTAATAAAGTTTACAGATGTATGTATGTATAAGTATAATTGTATAATTATTAGTCAAAATTAGAATTTATGATAAAGCAAATGAAATCTTACGTATTCTATTGCTGGTAGCTGCGGGGCATCATTCATTCCTTCATGCATATTATCTTGTCTTCTTCTCATTTTTCTATACTTCTGGGAAAATATTTTCATGAAAATTAATTTATTTATAATTAAAAACAAACCGAACTCACCGAATCACCTCGTTCACCTTTGTCACCTTTCTCCCCAGGATATCCTGGAGGTCCAGGAAGGCCAGGTGGTCCCATTAAACCAGGAGGACCAATATCACCCCTATCACCCTTTTCTCCTGGAGGACCTTGATAGCCAGGTAATCCCGGTGGTCCTTCAATACCAGGCTCACCCGGTAAACCGTCCAAACCTCGCGGTCCTAATGATCCCGGTTCTCCTGGCTCACCTCTTTCTCCCTTTATACCATCCTTTCCATCAATACCATCTCTACCAGGCATACCAGGCGGTCCTGGGGGGCCTCTTAAAACTGTAATAGGTGGATCATCATAATCATCGTCTTTTCCATTTTGACCAAATATCTGAAATTTTAATATGGTTGTAAGATAGATTAAGTTTTATTCTATTTATTATTGTTTTTAATCAAAACGAAACATTCCTTTATATATAGATATTTTTCAAAAATTGATATTTTTTGAAAAATCGTTTAACCTTTGAACTAGCAGCTAAATTGGCTACTTATGGATCTAGGTACTTCAATTTAAATTTTTATATTTACATTTAAATGTACTTTTAAATATAATAATCTCGATTTGATCGTAATATTATTTTTAAAATATGTACTTTTAAATATTAAAAAATTGTCGAATAAATATTTAAATAAAATATATAAAATAATTTAAATGAATAATATTGGTTGTATCTTCGAAAAACCGTGTTTAGCGGTATTTTGAATAGAATTGGCGGAGTTAAAATGCGTCTTTTCACAACCTCGATATTTATTTCAGTTAATTGCCATTTAAGTTTTTTGTCATATAAAAATTTATATAATTATAAGTTCAATAATGAATAAATTTCCTAAATTTTAGAATGTCTGAATGTTTGATTTTTAATGTATTATTTTTACGGAGAATGTGCAAAATTTAAAATATAAAGAATAAATAATTTTTAGTAAAATAATTAAAAAAATACAAAAGTTAATCAAAAGAAAAATTAAAAGTTTTAATAAAACTAAAACAATACTTACAGTTTCCGTTTACTGAAAAAAAACATAAACCAAATAAAAAGCATATTTTTAAGTGCTGAACTACATTAAGAAATGTGTACTTTTTTAGTATTTTTAGTGTCTTTTTTTTAATTTTTTTTTTATTATAATTATTATCTGTTTTGTTTTGTTGTATTTTGTGAATTCTAATTTAAAAAAACACCACAACTATGTATAAATAAAACTATTAAAAACTGAAAAATATATAAGCACAACTAACATCACCGGTTTGAAAATTAGAGTGGAACAATTTTGAACTCAAATTAAAATTTTTGCGCATGCATATTTTTTGTTAGTTAGTTTATATGTTTTATGTTAGAGTTAGATAAATAGCTGAGATACAAAAGTATGAGATGTCGAATTGTGTGCTAATTTTTTTTTTCTAGACGTAATAATACGTTCATCAACATGTCAAACATTTATGGATCATGTTGTTGAATGGTTTATATTTTATTTTTAATATGAATTATCTCGTTGAACAAAATAGTTTGATAATAAGTACAAAATGAAGATGGACGGACATACTAATAAGTCACTTTCTATTTCCTTGTACAAAATTTAAAATATATTTTAATATCCCATTTGACATTTCATAATTGATTATCTGAATATAATATTACCTATATCAATATTATTATAATGTTTATTGGTCAAAAAAAAAATATGAAATTTCAATTACTTGTTTTTAAAAATATTTAATTTTAAAAGTAATTAATTAGTCTTTAAATTTCAAGTAAAATGCCCGTTTTTAATAAAAGCACTATATTATATAAATTATTTTTTAAATACAATTTATCGTAAGAATATCTTATTAAAAATGATAAGTGTGAAATAAAATAATTTTGTTTAGAAATTTTAGAGTAACAATCAGACAAGGAAGAAATATTGTCTGGAAAATTCCTAATCCTACGTTATGTTTTATTTTATTGCTTCTTTATCTTTACATATTAAAATATAGAATTCTATAGAACATTTTATGTGCCTTATTCTAATAGATATGCAGAGAAACCCACCCTGGAATAAAAGAAATTCAAAACATTAAAAGAATATATATGTATATTGTAAATATATACATTAACTACGATACATAATTTCGTACATAACATAATGCTGCATGATGTTTCCATTTTTAGTTTAATTTTTAAAATACAAACTGAAAAATTCAAGGCAACTATATTAAAATAAGGATAAAATATTATACATATACCTATGTGCTTTGTATAATGCTAAAAAATACTAAAGAAATTAAAAGTGTTATACAAGGATATGGTTGAAATGTTTTAAGAATCTTGAAGTCTAGATTGTTGCATTTTCCTTTTTTAATAATTTTTCATTAAAATTTATTTTATTGCAGTTTTTTTTATAGATTTTTTAGCCTTGCACATTATTTAATTCCATGTGTATACAATAAGTTTTTCTTTGACTGATCTTAATCGACATTTTTGCCAGTTAAAAACTCTCACTATGGCTCACTATGGCTTTGGTTCACCCATTTTTAATTCTATTTTCCAACAAATTTACCGTAGTTTGCAATGCATTTTTCGAATTTCACAATGTTTTTTTCATTGAATTTTTTTTTCATTGAATTTTTTTTTGATTACATAGGCATACATAGAAACATGGTCCATTGCCTATTAATATTATGATATTTTTTACTTGAATTCTTTCGCATAATTAGATAATTATGCTATACTTTTTTTTGATAATATACAATACTGAGAATAATATCCATTAAAACTATCGGTATTTTTGCAAAAACTGTATGTATATTTTTAGATTTTTTAAATTATACGAAAGTATAGGTATTTTATTTAATGCAAAATCTACATGGGATGAATCCTGCTGTGCCGTAGAAATTTCGTACTTTATGTACTTGATATGTATGTTTATATTTATATGTATAAAGAGAAGAAAATATTTGGAGGGTAAGAGTTTCGGGGTTATCAGAAAAAATAAAAAAGTTTTGCACAAAAGAAAATTTTGTGAATATGACAGATTTTTCTTTTCCTTGAATAGAAAATATTTCTTAAGTATTTTCATAACTTTATTACTTTTACTTAGAGAATTTTTAAAGTTATATCAGGTTACCCAATTGTATTCTAATGAAAATTGAAGAAATTTATTAAAACAAAATAATTTTTTTTTGAAAAATGGAAGAAATTGTACGTAATATTAGAAAAATTACGTATTCTTCATTAATGCTGTGATACAAAGCCGTTTCCATATTATATTTTTATTTGCAAGCAGACCTGACTAAATTTAAGTATTTTATAAATAAATACAATATGCAGTACCAGTATACTGGTACTGCAAAAATATTTTACTACAATAGTATAGTATATATATTGGTACTTAAATTTTTTTGAAGTAAATACCAGAATAATGTGAGAAAATACTGCAGTATTTTTGCAGTACTAGTATACTGGTACTTGAGTTTATTTGAAGTACCTGTATATTGTGAGAAAATACTGCAGTATTTTTGCACCAGTATACTAATACTGATATTGCAAAATACTTAAATTTAGGCAGCTCTGTTTGCAAGTCTTTTTTTAAGAAAAAATTCTGGTCTGTTTTTTTTTAGGTAGATAAAAATTGGATGGTTTTTTTTGGTTGCTTTTTAGTATTCTCTTTAAGATAGGTTAGATACATTAATTTCATTCTATAAGTAGTACAATGAAGTCTGAACGCTAAAGAATGAAACTTATGTAATTTTTTTTTGAAATTATAATATTTTATACTTCTGTTAAATAAATGCTGAAAATAAAATTGTATCACAAAATCAATAATTTCTATTAAAAGAGATATGATACTGAAATTTTGAAACTCTTATTATTTATTTTATTAAACATGTACATACATACGTAATATACTTAATACTTATTCGAGTACAATATATGTACAATATTCAAATTTTATTATTTTTTTTAAAGCTCAAAGGTCCACAAAGACCTTAGAGAGGATAAAATAAAAATATATACATAAACAAATAAATTCTTTTTTGGGTTTGCGAAAACATTGTAGGACTTAGCGATGCCGCAGGGAATAACTAACTTTGAATGTTTTTTATTTTTCAAAACTTAAGTATTTTAATTTTATATTGACCCTTTTTGTTCTAATGTGCTAAATTTTTATAGAATTAAAGAATCTATAATAATTTCCTTAAGTATAATATTATAGATTTCCATACAAAGAAAAATCTGTTTTGGGTGATAGATAAATATGTATGTATAAAGAAACGACTGTCAAATAATAAAGACACAAAAAATATCATTAAATAAAAAAAATTGAAAAGTGAAGAAAAAAATAATGGAGAAGTTATAATGGATTTCGGAACTATTTCGGAAATGTGAATCCAAGCAGCGTATCTATATCAGCTGTGAGTCTCATTTATTTAATTGTTGGCTTCTCAATATCCGTGTTTACATTTTGATTTCTTTTATAAGTTTCTTTCCATGTTTTTCAGACTCGATTGTCTAAAACATAATTGCTCTTTAATTTTTTTTTTTAGAGCGGCGTTTTTGAAATAGTGAAATAGGAAACTAATGCAAGAATATAAAGTTTGAAAATTAGATATTAGAAAAATAAAATACAATCGATACTTTGACCCATATTAAAATGATTAGAACTATCAAACTGACTAATTAAAAAAAAATTGGCGACGTCCTGTTCACTTTCCATTAATTTAAATTATTTCCTTCAAAACTTTTATATCTTAAAAGTTTTTTTTAAGTTTTAACAAAATATTTTTCAGTGAAAATTTTTATGGGATATTGTGTATAGGCATCTTAAAAATAGAAAAATATTTTGTAACGAAAGTTGGAAAAACAAAGTCCGTCTCTCGTTTATATGTTCTATATTTTTGTTTGTTAGTGTTAAAGAAAATATTTTAGAGCCTTCTAAAAAAGATTTATTCAAAAGTAAACAAAAACGAAAATAGACAAGAATAATAAAAAAGGATAAAAAAACAAAACCAAAACAATATTGGAGCAAAATTGTGTATTCGTCAAACAAGAAAGCCAATAACCAAAGCAGTGTTAAATTGAAGAAAATCTTTTGCAAAAATCTAAAAAGGTTGAAAAAAAAATAAATAAAAAGATACTTCAATCGTTTAGGTTTGAACAAGATTGAGTACAATTTTTTTAGAATGGATTTTATTCTGGAGGCTGTATGTTTTTACTATTATAAATTCATTATAGATTATAAGCAGCTTTTGCATATAATCATTAACAATATTAGAAACTAGCTATACTTACTGAATTAATACACTTAAGTTATAGTTTTTATATTTTTAACATTTCTATGACTGGCTACGACTAATTTTATAATAAAAGAAATGATCACAATTAGGTATGTCCTTAATAATAAGGTCGATTAAAGTTGATCGTTGCTTATCTAATCTAATCTAATTAACGAAAAATTGGGAAGTATTGCTACCGGAATGAACATAGTTAGGAATTTAGCTACACAAAACTAAATTGATTGTTTCGTTAATAAGATTTCGATATCAATCGATTTTAAAAAATAATAAAATTTCAATAAAAAGAATATAAAATCAATAAGTTGAAAACTTAAATGCCTTTATATACAAAAAATATTTATTAACATTTTTTTTTTTTTTTCATTCATCAAGAATAAAAGCTGTCGTATTTAAATTTTCAATTTTTTTGCGTTATTTTTTCGTTTTATTTTTTTAGGTATGTGATGTATTGTTTCTATTGTGTTATGTTTTATGTTTATTGTTTATATTAAATTGAACAAAAAATATACAAAAAATTCAAATGTACAAAGAAGTTCTCTTCCTTAATAATTTCCATTCTTATTTTTAAAATTTTTTTCTAAATTAAATTGTTATGGAAGTGGATAAACAGATTATTTCGTGAATTCATTTAAGAAAAAATAAGCATAAAATAAAAGTAAATGATGAAATCATGAAATAAATGGTATGATTTAAGTAAAATTCGACTAATAAGTACTTACCCTTTTGCCTCGTTTACCACGTGGACCTTTTTCACCTTGTGGTCCAGGTGGACCAACAGGACCTATTTCACCTTTCTCACCCGATGTTCCTGGTGGTCCTGGTAACAATTTATTTAAAATAAAATAATTGATATTAAATAATTGATCTAAAGATGAGAGGTGTAAGGTTAGTTTATAATTATTTTTGACAGAATCTTCTTTGACAAAATTCAGAATAAATTTTAAAGAAATATTCTAAAATCTAAAGCATTGATAACAGTTTGGTATGATTGTAATATAGTAGAAATATTGAAAAATTATATATGTATGTAATATGTATTGTATATGAATGTAGGTAGACTGTGATAATAAACTGTTCGCTTATTTAACTTATTTTGCTTTTTTTTTGTTACCTCTATAATTTTCTAAACCTTATTTTTGTTTATTTCTCACTTTTTAAATACATTCATTCCAGTGGCGTAACTACAAATATTGCGCCCCTAGGCGAAAATAAATTTGGGGCCACAATTTAAAAAAGGAACCAATAATTTTTGTTTTATTTTGAAAAATATTATTTCGTAATTTTTTATAAAAAAAATAACTCTTCAGTTTTCACGTATTATTTTAATTATCATATAACTGGCGACTCGTCAACGCCGTTTTGCATGAACATTAAACTTATTTTTTTAACTCGGAAACGACTCACTATCTTTATAGGGTGTCAAGTTTCAGCTGTCATCGACCAGATAGCAGATATTGATATTCCTGCATGCTTAAATTCATTTTCAAAGTAATATTCTTAGTGTGATTTTGAATTAAAATAAATAAAAACTTTTTTTGTGAAAAATCATGAATTTTGTTGGTAAAATGCTGACAAACGGTGGGCCCTTTAACTTCGTGTACATGCAGCATTTGCTGCGTTCGCCTACCGGTAGTTACGCCACTGATTCATTCAATAGTATTTAATAAGCTCAAAAGGAATTTATTTAAATCTAGCATCTCCACGGAGTTTTTGTAGTCATTTCTGGAGCCGATATTTGATTCTCGTCACGCTACCGTACGTATATCTATAGTCGTACATACATAATTATGTGTATAAAATATTTTTTTGTTAACTACATTTTGTAAACTTTCATTACATTATTCTGATAATATAGTTTCCTTCAATATTGTATTTTAAAAAATCAAGTTTTTATTTAAACTTTCATACGAATCATTTAAAGTACAGATACCCCCAAATACATATTACTATACAATGTACAGTTTGTAAAGAAATTGTTTTCAAAATGAAATTTTAATAAATGTAATTTTATACATACATTTTAAATTGTGTCATTTTTAAAAATCTTTGGATAATTTAAATTAATTACAATGTTTTACTTTATTATATAAAGCACATAAAAAAAATTTAATTCTGACAACATCTAAAAAAAATAAAAACAATAAACTATGACGAAATCAAATGCAAAGATATTCTTTTCAAAAACATGTTAAATTATTTTCAGAAGAAAAATTATGCTGATAACAATATTTTAAAAATTGTGTCTTTGCACCTTATGCATTCATAACAGCAGTAAGTCTGCGTTTCATCGATCGAATTAATTTTTTTAGATCGAATTTGTCTGGAATTTTCATCCATTCATTAATAGTTTCCTTTAATTGTGACTTGTGAGGGTACAAGGTCACAAGGTCTCAAGGTCACAAGGTCTCAATTGTGTTTAGGTCTGGGTTCTCTATGGTGGGGTGTCAAGTACTTTTGAGCATTTGAAAAGCAGCTGATTCTCAACAAATATGAGTTATATTTTGGTATATTATTTTGATAGAACTTATACCGTCGTTTTTCAGCATTATTGACCAAATTATTTTTTATTAAAATATTAGCGTTGGGCGGTATTGTATTCAATATAGATCGAATATCCTACACATGAACTTTCTATGCATCTCCAAACAATTACTGGCAATTTTACAAACTGGACTGTTAGAATAATATTTTTATTTTCCAGTGCTGTTTCTTACTCTAACTGTTCCTCAATTTCGGCTCGATTTATTATGTTATATACAGTGCGTAGTCCCAATTTGAACATTTCAGCCAGTTCCTTTTCGCTTTATAGCAATTGTAATACACAAGCTGTATAATTTTGCGTTGAACTTGTTTTTCAGGTAATTATTATTAACAAAAATAGTATTTTTTATTTCAAATAAGTTCAAAATATTTTCGAAAATTAAAATTATATAATAAAACTATTGACTGGGAAAATTCCCCAAACAATAAACATACAGAGAACAATTTTGAAAAGAATTTATTTGCAGGGAAAATATATTATATATATATATTTTGTTTTTATTTTTACTCTGCTTTCATAAGAGCCAAATAATTTTTTTAGACGATAACTTACTAAAGATGTGATTACCTAACGAAAATTTTGAAGAATTAAAAATAAATAGATAATTAGATGTATTAGAATTAAGTACTTAACTTCATGTTAATAATTTTTTTTATCTAATTTAATACATATGTTATCTTACAGTTTTGCATTCGATTTATTTTTTTCGTATTAAAGTTTATGATGTTGGTTAATTTGGCAAAAAAAAATTTTTATTTTGTACATACTTAAATATACGTACGGTAAAAATTAATTCAAATTTTCAACATTTTATAAAAATTAAATAATATTAACTATAATTTTCAAACTCAAATGTAATTTATCTTTGGAAATATGATAACTTGATACTGATGATGATATACAGCATGATATAAAAATATATTTTTATTTAAAAGAGTAATTAATTCAGTTACATATAAAAACGAAAATTTTATTTCAAAGTAAATATAATTTGTAATGTAATATTTATGCTGTAAATTTTAATGTATTCAAATAAAAGAGAATAATTTGAAAACGAATACTTTTTATTTAACTTTTAGAAAAATAAAATGATAGTATCCCTTCGGCAAAATTTTACATTTTAATCAAATTCAACCCTTTCAAAAATTTTTTTCAAACGATAAATTTATTTTTATAAAATGACAGAGCTGATATAAATAATAATTACACTGGAAACATATTCAAAGTAAAAATGTATGTACTTAATAAAATTATATTTATGTAAAAATTTTAATTATATATTAGAAAAGGTGCATAAATGTTGTTAGACAGTTAGGAAAAGATATTTCGAGCATTTATACTTCGAAAATTTATTACAATGGTTCAGTTTTCTTAGAAAGGAAGGCTGCACGAAGTTAAAAGGGGCCAATAGGATCTGATCTAACCGAAACTTTTTAATTATTGGGTCCCCAAGATGCATTATGACATTTGCGGACATAACGAAATATATATTCTAAGTCCACATATCCTAAAGTACCGTTAGGTGATAACGTCATCCTCATATCACACGCCCCCCATTTTGAAGTATCGCCGAAAGGAACTTGGCATATTTAAGTTTTAAACATTTTTGATGCATAATTATAGGTATTTATTGATTCTTACAAATTATATAGTATTCCATATCTTATTGTTGCTTTTAATAAATATTTATATGTAAATGTAGCTAAAGAGTTCAAAATTTAAAAATTAAAAATATTATTATGATATCTCTTTCAATATTTTCATTTAAAAAGAAATTAACATTTTGCTCAAAAGTTCTCAGTTTTGGTTTTACGTACGTATCTATATAATACAAAATGAATACATATACATATAAAATATACTTTTTAAATCTTTATTTTATTTCATTGACACGGAAGATTGACTCAATATTTTTATTTATAAGAAATGTTAAAATTGATTTTTCGATTTGCCAAAAAAATATAAAACCTTAAACGTCAAATATATGAATTATTTTATTTATATTGTTCAGGTTTTTCAGCTAAGGTCTACACAATATAAATATATTTCTTACAATCCCTTCTTATTTCATTTTAATAAATGATATAATGTTGTTATAGATTTTATTTTTAACATTTTTTCGCATTTTGAAAAGAAATCATACATAAAATTTAAACAAAAACAGTTCATTAATAATTCGAATAAAAAATTTTTGATATTACCAATTTACTTTGGTAGATATAAATAAAAATTTATTTTCTGTGGGTTCCATTCCTACTTTTTTTTTTGTTTTTAGAACATAATCCATTGAATAAATAATTCAACATGAAATTTATCCTTTTTGTCAATAATGAAAATTTTACCGTAGTTCATTTACTAGAAAATTTTTTAATCAAAACCCTTTCATAAAGTAAATTGCACAATTTATATATGTATGTATATTATACGTACAGTATAGTATAATTATTTCTATATAATATTATTTGTTTAACATATACACAATAATAAAAAATTTAAAACAAGAAAAAATTCAAAATTTTATTATTGGGTGTGGTCCATGGTCCTTTATATCATCCCATTATATTATATGATAAATTAGGTTTCAAAGCGATAAGTAACTTATTATCCAAAAGAACATATATATAAATAAACAGAATTTATTATAATTATATTGAACGCTCAAATGCTTAAATCAAGCGATAACAATATTTATAGAGCAGCGATATATATTTAAAAATATGTATTGGCAATTTCATTAGAAGTAAAGAACTTGAAAAAATCAATATGTGACTATAACAACTATTTAAAAATGGAAATTATAATTTTTAAAATCAAAAATTAAGTAAATGAATTTTTAGACTACTTTAGATCATACATTTATATAAATATACAATTACATATACTACGTACACGGAGGGTGGGCGTAATGCCAACTAAGATTTTTATCGACTCTTACGCCCCGAATCGAAGTATAATTTGAAAGATAAAGAAGTACAAATAAAGTATTGTATAATATTATTATACAATAGAAAAGTTCTCTTAAATAATGAACTGAAGATATAAATAAAATACTGAATGACGGACGGGTAGAAATTTAATAACAAATGTACAGCCCTTTTCTTCATTTTTGATCGAAAACTGGTTAAAAAAAATGATGCGCGCACGATGGAGAAAAATTTAACAAATAGAATGGAATTGGTATATGTAAGTATGCAGTAATAATAGTTAGTACAATGAAAGTATTTATTTTTCTTATTTTCGAAATTGACATAATTAGGTGTAACAATTCACAAGTGTGACTAAGAAACTATATTAATGAGCCAGATCAGTTGTCGAAGAAAAATATTTATTCAAATCCATTAATAATTTGTAAAATAATGTATTTTTAAGCATATAGATGTATATGTACCATTTAAATAAGTAAATAAAAAAACAAAAGTAAATAAAATACAAAAAAAAAAATCATAAAAATATATTTTGGTTTATTTTTGACCTGCTTCTAGTTGTCCTTTCATTTGATCCCAAATATACAAAATAAATAAATAAGAAAAAATAAAATAAAATAATGTCTTTTATTATTATTGTGCAAAGGTGTTCTGTTTTTGTGTGTATTTGACATGGTGTTATTTACACAAAAAAAAGCAACAAAACAAAGTAATTCAAACAAAAAAAATATTTTCTTCATTTCATTCATTTAGGTTTTTTTTTATAATAAAGTTAGATAAAATTGAGAAAAAAATTATTTTCTTAATTTTATTTATTTTATTCTGTTTTTTCATTTTATTTTCACAAAAGAAAAGAGAAATATGAACTAGGTACGTATGTACTATAATAGTATACATAATATGTAAGTATATAGAAGAATTTGGGCAAAACTCTGTAAAATGAAATGTCCAAATAATGTTGAAATAATATTACTATGAAAAAATTGACTGACGAAATTTGATTTTATGTATAAACCCTTATGGGAAGCAGGAATATTTATTATACTATTTCAAATAAATTTAAGAGTTGAAAAATAAAATTTATTTACCAGGTGGTCCCGGTGGCCCTGGTGGTCCTTCAATAATGCCAGTTGGAAATTCATCACCTTTTAATGTCGTCGTTAATCCTCGCTCGCCACGATCGCCTTTGTCACCCTTTATGAATAGATTAAACATTTTAAAAATTAAAATAATGTACTTTTTTTTTTATTATTATTATTGGTTTAGTAAAAAATTATAACATTATATTTCATTATCAAAAAGCCAGAGGGGTTAAAGTTAAAAGTTGTTTATATAAATATCGCTACTTTTATATTTTCTACTGTTTAGAAAAATTATTAGATTTTTTCTACAGATAACATTAGTGCACACAAAAAAATTTATTCTAAAAAAATGTTATGTATGAGGGTTTAATTTTAATATCCTCTGCCGACACATTTTTTAAAATGATATACAGTTCAATAATATAATGAAAAGAGTTCTATAACAAGGAAATCAATAAAATGATTTATATTTCAAATAAACAAAAACAATAAAAGAAATACCTAAATAAAATATATTGTAATGAATACATAATGCATAATGATAATAAATTTAAAGCGGCAACTGAGCCAGTTTGACATAATTATGTATTTCTAAATGTGTAATCCATACATAACTATGGGCCCTTTGTAATTGTTTTTTTTCTCTTGTACATACATATGTTTTAATAGTCTAAGAATAATATTTTCTTTCCTCAAATTGCATAATTATAAAAAAAAGAATTTGGCCAATTATTGAGCGTTGAAAATCCAATTTGAAAATTTTATTCTATACTCAACAACTTTTGGAACACATTTTTTTTGTAGATTTCTGTCAGAGTCAAACCAACATCATGCTCAACACTACACTTTTAACATAATAATAAATAAGTAAGTATTTTATAAATTGAATGTAAATATTTATGTATGTAAGATAGGGGTATCAAATATTGTTGTTAATACCGTTTTTCTGTTGAAATAGATATATCAACACCAGTCTGTGATACAAGGCGAAAAATTTTTTAAGTAAATACTCTTGATTAAGCAAATATTTGATTCTTCTTGGTAATAAATTGGAAAAAAGGTTAATTTTATACAGCTTTTAAAGCTCTCCAAATAAAATAATAATGTAACATTAAAAGTAGACATTGAAAATTTGAAATATGTTTTTTTTTGATTATTTCTATGCTCAGTTGTTGGGAAATGTTTTTGATTTCATATCCCTTTATTGTGATTTAATCGTAGTATTTATTTTTGAGGTCAGAATAATAAAACAACAATTTTTCTTATACCTTGTTCGCATTTCAACATTTATCCGGATAAATAAGTGGAAATTTCCACTTTCTAAAACTACCGTTCGCACTTGAGAAGTGCAAAAAATTTGACACTTCTAAAAAAAATTTAAATGAATTTATTTTTTTTTGTTATGAATTTTCAAAAATCTGAAGTTCAAAAATAATTTTAAAATTAAATTTCACTTTTTTTGATATTTTGACACAAAATAAACGGTGCCAACCGTACCAAATCTATCAAAAAGTAGCTAAAAGGAACTAGCTAAGTGGAAAAATAACTGGAAATTAAAATATCCGGAAAAAATTTTTGTATGATAATATCCACAAAGTTTCCGGAAAAATCGAAATATCCGGAAAAATATTGAAGTGCGAACAAGGTATTACTTTAATCAATTGAAGGAGTTTTAAAAATAGGATCGAAATATACTGGAAGTTGTCTTAAATAAGAAAATCGTTTGTTTTATTATCCTTACCATAAGAATACTCATAGCCATGGTATGAAATTTTTATATTGGTACCAAAGGATTTTATTTATTTTTTGTTTTTTTAAGTACCTACCTACGATACTCATATAATTGAAATTAAAAAATAAGTATTGTGCGCCAAGTTAAAAACAAACTTAACATAGTCACGAATAAGGATACCTAAAATTTTCCTAAAATGTCACTCAAACTAGGTACATTAAAAGATCAACTTTAGTACTTGGGCACTAAGAAAACGCTTAACTTTGGGCATTAATTTTTTAACATTTTTATTTAAAATTTTTTTCAATAAAACTAGATGGAATTTCAAAATTTAAATTTAAAAATAATACTATATATCAGTTGTTTTAATGATTGGTAAGAACTCAACGTAAGTATGAATTTTGAGCTTAAATATGTAGCTATAGTAATTAAACTTTTACTATAGTTTACAAACTTTTATTCACATACTCGGTCGATATATTATCACAACAACATTTTTTTATTTCTTATATCAGGGGAGATGCAAATGCAACAACCATTAACCAAATCCCATTTAACACCCTCAGGCATAATTTTAAAAAACATCAGAGAAAATTTTTTCAAAATGAATATTTTATGTGGGGAGATCGAGTAATAAAACCATAGAAAGCACTCAATGGTTAACCAATTTTTTTTTATTATAATTTAAATCATTAATATAAAAATATGTTCGTATAGACAAAGACATGCATTTATTTTATTTACTTGTTTATAAAAAAATCGCTTTGTGAATAATATAGAAAGAAAATTTCTTTTAGTTATTGTCTGTCACATTTCTATTTGGTTTTAAGAATAAAATTATGCTTTAAATTAGTTGTAAAAACTAATCGATCAGATTCGTTTGATAGCATAAGCACAAAATAATATCTCCACTACTACGGCACTAATTTTGCTCTTTAAAATTTAAGGATAATTATCTACTTTATTTATCAAATGTTTTCAAAAAGTAATTTTTGAATTGCATCTTTGCAAACATTGCAAACATTCAATTTCTAATAGTCAATTACAGTCATACGTCTGTTTAATTAGTTATGCATGCATGTTATGTACATTCTCTTAATGTACAAATAAGATTATATATTCATACTGTCAATCAAAGGGTAAGATCTTAAGTTCATTAAACATTTTTATAATTTACTATACTTTATCCAGTTAAAAAAGGAAAAAATAGTGAATAGACTAAAAACTGATTACTGAAGTAGAATTATAAGTTTAAAAGTTTGACTAAAAATAAGATTAATTCTGCAGCTTGAATTTAATAATAAACTAACCACCAAACCCTAAAGAATTCTTAATGACATCAATCAATATTAACTTTTTAATTAATTTTTCTAGAATTAAATAATTTTTTTTCTTTGATCTGTCTAAATTACAATTTATATTTATTGTATAACAGTTTTATGTCCTCTGGCGGTTATTTAATATGAGACTATAAAAAAGGATAAGCACAATTTTATTCAATTTTATTCTATCTCTAGAACAATTAAAAGTAAAAGAAAATGTCATTTGTGGTCATCAAAATTAAAAATAAACGTACTGAATTCTATTTCTAGTTGTTTTTGTATTAGGTTTAAGGAAAAAGAATCAGGAATCAGGTAAATAGTCTGAGAATCACCAATGATAATTTTAGTAACTGTTTAAATAAAATAAGTGTTCCTACTACACTATACAATAATTTTTGTTTTTTTTTTCGGCTTAAAAATGGGTCAATTAAACTTAAATGATTTATTAATAAAAGAATTGCTGAATAAAATTTAACATGATGTACATGTACATGTAGAATGTTGTACATACAATTTTCGAATTTGTCATTGTATTATATTTGTTCTAATTTGATTAATAATAAAATATTGAGGTAATTACTTATTAGTTTAGATACAAGCCTCCTACAAAAAAATGTTGATCAAATTTATCCTTATATTTAATACTATGAGAAATTTGTTTTTACTTATACCTACATTCCTACATATGTACAATGTGCTTATATTCAAAAAAAATTTATTTTGAAAATATTTATAGAACAATTTTGTGCTCTTATAAATAGTTGATTAGTATTTACCGCAATCAACCAAATTGCTAGGGTGTAGGGTCAATATATAACCCTTCAAAACAACATAAACACAACTCAAAATTAAATATTGTGACTGGAAGTATGTTTTTTAAAAAAATTATATTTAAAATAGAAAAATTATATATTTAATGATCCAGGCATCATAATTGATAATATAATATTGATATGTATTTTTATGAAAATAAATCCTTTTTTATTTTTTATTTTTTATATTTTAACAGTTTCCTTATATATGGTTTTTGCGAATTGTGAGTGAAAAAATCGTTCTGTATAATGCGATTATTTCAACCAACATTTTATTGTTTACCGTATCTTTATTCAAACCTATCAAATTTCATAGTCCAATTTATGAGTAATAAACATTTTGGGAAAGTGTTTAATTGAAATTTATTATTTTGAGTTATGTAATGTACTTTGAATTAAAGATAATTTTTACAGCCATGTGAAAATTAGTTTTAAAAAAAATGGAGGAAATATTTTCTTACACGTTCACCAGAATATCCTCTGTCTCCTCTTAAACCATGTCGTCCCTAAATAGTCCAGTATTCAAGTAAACAAAAATCAATAATCGTAGAAATAGACACATATATGTGGTCGTTTTAAATTTTAACCTACCGGTAAGCCTGGATAGCCTCTATAGCCGATACGACCGTTCTCACCCTTTTGAAAGTGAAAAAAATAAGTACTCAGACGAGTGTATCAAAAATGTTTCGAAAAATGAAATACCTTTATTCCTGCTGGTCCGTTTTCTCCCGGTTGTCCGATAGGGCCTTGCACTCCAGGTTCTCCTTGCGGCCCTGGTAGTCCTTCGCCTGGTGGGCCTTTATCACCATCTTTTCCCGGACCGCCAATTGAACCTGAAGGTCCAGGAGGTCCTGGTGGACCTGGCTCACCTGGTTCGCCCTAAAAAGTAAAAAAATAGTTTTAGTACAGATATATTAATAAAAATTATTATTTTGAAAGTCTTTGGCTGCTTATTTTCTTATATTTTTCCTAATAATCGTATGGCCGTTTTTTTAATCCTTGGAATAATAAAATGTATAATAAGCTTACAACTTTCGGCCTTTATTATAACACAAAATTTTCCAAATAAAAATTAAAAAAAATTTTTGGAGTTTTCTAAACATCTACTAAACTCTAAAAAGTTTTCAAAATGCAAAATGAACAAAATAATAATCTATACTATACCTATTCTTTAATATTATTAGCTAATTCATTAATTTATATTGAATCTTATGTTATGCCCAAAGATTCGGGCTGGGAGCTGAAAATTATTTTTGAAAAAAAAAAAAAAAATACAAGTATCTGTGGATAGTGAACGCATTGAAAAAAATGTTTAGCTAATTTTTATTGAAAAAGATTTCCATGAAAATTGAGTTGATACTTCATGATTCATTTATCAGAAACTTTTGAAAAATAAGCCGACAAAAAAGGGATTATGACATAAAAATGAGATATTTTTCATCATTTAGAGATACTTTATAATGTTAATTTATCTCAATTTATTCAATGAAATTTCAATTAGAAAAATTCAAAATATCATGTTTTTTTTAATAATTTTTTTATTCATGATTAAAAGTTTTCTACGATATAGTTTTGTTTTATAAATCTTATGATTTTATTAAATTAAAAATTTCTACAAAAATAACTTAACTCACAAAATACAAATATACATACATACAATACATATAATTATGTATTAGCTATAAAGAAAATTAAGCCTAAAAAAGTCAATGTGGGAATAATAAAAATTTAGAACAAAAATAGTCAGAGGACCAATAAAAGTATAATTTGACAAAAAATTTTATGATTATTTTTATTTTGTTACGCTTATAAATATATAATAAGTAGGTAAGTTCTTTCTGTTTTTTTATATAGACATTATTTCATACAGATATAAATTTGTATGTAATAGAATTAAAAGCTTTGGCTTATTGATAAATATAAAAAAAATATAAATATCTAGTCAATCTATTTTAAATTTTATATAGTTATTATATAATATGTTACGGAAAATGTACATATTCCGGTAAATGTAAGTTTACCTCTTGTAGATGTTAATATTACAGCACGTTTACCGGCCCGATTGGCTCTATTTTTGTGTAGAGAATAGAGGGGGTGTTCCAGAACGAAGAGGTGGAGTTGGCCAATCGGGACAGTAAATGTAATGTATTATTAACATTTACGGGTTTTTAAACTCACATTTACCGGAATATGTACGTTTATCGTAACATATACATACATTGATTTTATAATATTCAAACAAAATAGTCATTTTTTTTATAAAATGGTTTGTTTTTGTAGAACTTTTTTTAAATAGTAGATTATAAAGGTTCTTTTTTTGGTTTCTTACTTCGAGTCAAAGTAGTATACTAGTATACTACTTATTCTAATTATGTATATTTCGTTATTTCGTTTGTAGCGTACTGCGAGTATTTTAAATTTCTTGGTTTTCTTCTTATTTATCTTATCGCACCCAATCAGTTGCTCGCTATATGGGTACAATTTTTATTCTTGGGAGAATCGTTATGTATATATAATTTATATTATTATTTTTGCTTAATATTGAAGATTTTAAACTTTCGTTTACTTTTTTTTTGGTTCATTTTTTTAGATCCCACTTTATTACCTTTTTAGATTCCAATTCATCAACAAAACTAACGTGACCAATTGGATTAATTAACTTATAAAAAAAATTTATTCTTATAAAAAAATTTGTTCTGCTTATTTAATAATTTGTCCTGCGTTAATTGTATTTAATTAACCCATTGATTCGTTTTGGCAATGATTAGAAAACAGATTTACTCCTTATCCTTGCTGAATGGACTTATTCATGCTTACAATATGCTTTTAATACTTTTCATTTTTCAATAATAATGTTAAAAGTTTTTTTTGTTCCTTATTTTATTTTAACGTTTTGTTATTTGTATACATTTTTTGCTCTATGAAAATATGCATTTTTTTAATGATTTTGATGTTGAGAGGATTTTTTTTTACTGTCTATAAATGGATATTATAGTGCGATGTAAATTATTATAATTGTTTTGTTAGTAAAGTGCATTTACTTGTCAAAAGCAATTTTATTACTTACATCTTTTTTTTAATTTTTTTTTTTAAATGAAAAATCTAATTCCGGAACAGTTTACTCGTTTAGAAAAAGCAAAAAAAAAAAATGAGGAATAACTAATAAATAATAAAACTCACCTTCAATTGAATTACTGTGGACGCAGAAATATTTACGCCAGCTTCTTCTAATCCCTTAAAAATTAAAAAAAAATATATAAAAAAATATAAAATAATAATAAATAATACTAAAAATCAGATAATTAATTTGAATTTATTATCATTAATGTAAGGAATTATATATAAATAAAGAATTTTGGGACTTGCCAATTTTAAATTAATATATACCTACATATGTGTTCGATTGTTAATGGGCTAGAAAATGAATTGAAAACGAAGTAAAAATATCAATGTTTATGTTTAAAAATTTTATTCGATTCGTATATAAGTCGCTATAATTAACTTAAGTTTTTTTATTCAAATGTTTCTATTATTAAATACTCGTAATTAATATTTTAATTAAAATTAGCAATAATTTTTGTCTACTTAATACTAAATTATTAATAAAAATATTTATTAAATTAAGATCAAAGAAAAATCGGTTTCAAAGGCGAAATAAACCTTTTTTGGGGAAAAAATGAACATATAATATTCCTTTTAAGACCTTTTTTAATTGCCCGCATTTAAAAAAAATTTCAAAACTTTTTTCTAAAACAAAAGTTTGTTGAAAATGAAAACGTTTCATAACCCGTTTAATTTTTTCATAAAGTTTTTATTATAAATTATAATGTATCATTTTCATTATTTAGAATCAAAGTTTTGCAAATTTTCGTCTTTTGAAGAAGCATGTTGTTCCAACAACTTTTTTTAAAAGCGTTCTCACAACTGTCCTCTATTGTAAAAATCGAGTTTTGGATAGATTTAATTTACCGTTTCATATATATAAGGTAAAAAGATGTAATAGGGAAAAAAGAATATAAAAGAGATTTATTCCGAAGTCCTTAAAGATTTCAAATTTTTTTTTTTGAAATTTGTAGAATTTTATTATCTTATATAATACAATTAAAAAATTAAGAATTTCGAACCGTTGTGGAGAAAACAGCAAAAACCAATTTAAAAAAAAAAGTTCAGCTGCATTTTTCGGCCACTAGATTCAATTGGCGGGTATAACGACATATATATTCTGAGTCCAAGTGTCTTAAAGTACCGTTAGGTGAGACGTCATCAACTCATGCCCCCCTTTAGAAGTACAGACAATATTTTATTAAACTTTCTCTATATAATTTTAATAAACATTCGAATAATTTGATCAAATTTTAAAATTAAGTAAACAATTCATTCACAACTTCGCAAAATATTCGAACTAAATTTTTACTCTTTCAGTTTCTTTTATTCCTCTTTTTAATCTAAAAAAAAAGGAAACGGGTTTGGCATACTTCCAAAGTCTTGTTCGACCTGTGAAATTTAAAATTTATTCATTGGTACTGAAGGGCGCAGTGAAAAAAGTCCGCGGGAAATAAGGCCGCGATAGGTTTTTTGTTGCGGTCTTATTTCATTTTGAAAAATGAAATAAGGCCGCGAAAAAATCCTCGCGGTCTTATTTCATTTTGAAAAATGAAATAAGACCGCATAAAATTCCTCGCGGCCTTATTTCGTTTTGAAAAATGAAATAAGGCCGCGACAAAAAAAAAATTAATCGGAGGGCTAATTTCATTTTGAAAAATGAAATAAGGCCGCGAGGATTTTTTCGCGGCTTTATTTGATTTTGAAAAACGAAATAAGGCCGCGTAATCTTGTGAGGTGAGTACACAGGGCAGGGGGCAGCAGGGCGGCGGGCGAGCGGTTGGTCAGTGGGATTTGCGGCCTTATTTCATTTATAAAAATGAAATTAGCCCTCCGAATAATTGTTTTTTTTTGTTGCGGTCTTATTTCATTTTTCAAAACGAAATAAGGCCGCGAGGATTTTTTCGCGGCCTTATTTCATTTCGAAAAACGAAATAAGACCGCGAAAAAATCTTCGCGGCCTTGTTTCATTTTTCAAAATGAAATAAGACCGCAACAAAAAAACGTCGCGGCCTTATTTCCCGCGGCCTTATTTCCATCCTCCGTACTGAAGATTAAATGTTTCGAAATCTCTTCAGAACTATTTGCTTCATTTCGTAGCACAGTGCAAATCAATGGCTCATTATTGAACTTTTTAACCAATTTGTTTTAGTAGATTGATTTAAATGTTTTTAAGTTGCTTTCCTAATTCGAAAAAAATAGTCATTCAAAACATCATTACCAAAGATTTTTTTTCTGCAGCATATTTGATTGAAAATATTTGTTTTTTCAGAGCAAGGGTCATTGACTAAATTATAAATGTAATTTTTTAATTTAAATATTACTTATACATTTTTTTTAATCGAGAACTGTTATTAAAGAAATTTATTTTAATGGTACGTAACGTACATACAAATGTTTTAACGCAATTACATAAAAGATTAGAGAAACATTGGCACTTCGCCTTCATCACAATTTTCAGAGTTGGTGGAGAGAAGCGACTGATTCGTTTCCTTGAAAGATGAGATTTGTGGTTTGCGTAATAATGTGGTATATGCATGGACACGTTAAATATTTAAAATTAGAACCGAGCGCATCTATTAGTTTTTCATAACAATAAAATTGTTATTAGCGTAAATGTTGATTGTAGGAATAGGAAGTTATTTAAATCGAAAAGTAAAAATTAATATTATATTTCAATTATAAGTAACGTTCAACATTTTGTAAATTAAAAACGAATTTGTTCTATGTTTGCATTCAAATCTTTTCTTAAAAAAATAAATTGAAAAAGTATCAAAGATAGAAGGGTTAAATAAAAATTGTGTTAAATACAGCATTTTTTTTTTTTAGCTGAAAATGGATCGGATATTTTCTATGATATTTTATATTAAGTTAAATTAAAAAAAAATTGTAATAAAATCAGGGAACCATATAAAAATTTGTAAAATTTTAAGTTTGGGAAATCCTTTCTATTTTTTTCTATATTTGTATACATATATTTTCTTCAAGTGGGTGAAAAAAAAGTTTTTTTGTTTTCTAAATAAAAATTGAATTAACTTTCAACCCTTTTTATTTAAATTATACTTTAAATTTTATTTTGAAACATTTATTGGAATGGACTGGTTATTTGAAAAGTGCGAAATTACTATGCATGCCTTAATTAAAATGGGTTTTAATTGAGGTTTTTTTGTTTTTAGAAAATATTTCAGGAAAATCTAATTTTAATATTTATGACGTTTGTTGGACTAACATATTCTCGTTATAAGCCATTCATCGTGTTCAATAGTTTGAAAATCCAAACAGTTTTTTATGTTCTTTCGTTTTTCCAATTATGTAAATTTTAACTAACATGCGAGACAATAATGTTGAGATAAAATAATAATTGTCGAAATTGTGGAATATTTCTGGATATACATATAAAATATATTCCGGAATTGATACATTCCACTTATAAGCTATTTCCATTCATCCAATATATCCCACATAAATTCCGTTATTTCACTTACCGTTTCCATTACATTAAGTGGAATACGAAGTGGAATATATTGACATTTAAAAAAAAAAAAAATTTAATAATTTTTTTTTTATTACTTTTTCATACAAAAAAAAATTTATTTATGTTTTTTTATTTATTTTTTTGTCACTTTGACAAAAAAAATTCTGACCAACCAAAAAATAATTTAAAAAAGTACCTAAAAATGTACTTTTTTTTATAAATTATGTACTTTTTTTGATAAATTTGGAATCCGAACCCTAACTTAAGTGGGATATGAAAAAGGGAAATAGAAATACAGGAATTTATTTTTATATGGAAATTTACCTGAAATATTCCGGAAAACTGAATATTCCACAAATATTCCACTAATAGAAATAGGTTATTAAGTTCTTCATCAAGTGAGGGATGTAATAGTATATTTATAACAAAAGTTGTTATTTTAGTTACTTTTTTAAATTATGTTATGGTTGACTGACAAGTTTGTGATGGAAGTGTTTTTTTTTTTTTTCAAATAAATTGCATTTTTCTACCACTTTTCCGAAAAGTGCTATTGTGAGTAAAGCAGGAATTACAGTGTTTTTAAGAATTCGAACGAGCTATATTCGTGTTAGTTTAAATTATTTTCAATTCTTATTTAAAAAAATTTTCAATTTATATAATAACTATCTATTTAAGCCAACTATAAATTCATTCAACTCGAAATATCAAACGAATTACATTTAGAAAAATTTTAAATTTTTACAATCATCGCAATGTTTTTATCATATATGTTTTTTGTTCTACTAATAGGATTAGAAGCTTTAATAAGAAAAATATGGAATTTCAAAAGTAAATAAATAGGTATCTAAATATCTAAATCAAATTATTTAAATTATATGTATAAGTACTTATATATTTATCAACATAAATTTTTTTCAATATTTTGAAACTGAAATGTCATCCCTATCCAAAGACAAATATATACACAATAATTTAAATTTCCAAAAATATTTTTTATTTTGTATAGATTAAATACAAAAAGATTTTATATTTTGTTAACTCTTTAAAAAGGAGTTCATTTTGTGTATAACACTCATTTACAAGTGCTCTTAATAAAGAAGTAAAAAAGTTTATTAAAAAAAAAATTTAAATGTAAAAAAAAAACACTACATTTAGGGGAAAAAAATAGAATATAAATTTATACAAAAAAAACTACTTCAACAATTTAAAAAATATTTTTCAAAGAAATTTTAACAAAATATTAAACCGAAAAAAAATGCAAAAAAAAAAATACATTATCATCATAACATAACAAATAGCATATTTTGCATAAAGCTGCATCTAATATCTTCGTAAAACTTTCTAAAAACTAAGAATTCTAAAAGAACACTTCATAAAAATTATGATTTTTGCAAGCACTTCAGATAAAAAAGAAATAAAATATTATGGAAAAAAAAAAATTGTATTTCAACTTTGACTTAAATTTTTATAACAGATTTTTTGTTAGAAATCTTGAAAATAGGCAAAGCAATTTTTCTTTCATTGTAATGAAAATTAAATTTTCTTTCATTGAAAAATAGGTCGAAATTGCTAAATTATTCCTAAGTAGGTACTTTATATATTATGTTTTCATTATGAATTTATTTTCCTGTCTGTATCTGTAATTAGAATTCTAGCAACTTTTTTTAATCATAGACAAAAGTTTTTAAATGAGGGAATAATTAAATTTCTTATTTAAGGTTAGTGTATGTAGGTATTCGACAGAAACATGAATTTTCGAAATCCTTTTTAACTGTTATTATTCTTAATTTTTAAAGTATTGTCGGTGAAGTATTCTTGGATATTTATATTATGAAAGCGGGTGAACAACAAAATTTTTAATTTAATTTAGATATCTCTCTTTTTAATGTTGTTCGAAAATTTTCAACCAAAATGTGTCTTAATTTTAGCACATTAATTTTTTTATGCTATTCGAGCAAACCAGTAAATTTTCTCATTCTTAACAGCTAATAAAATGTATATGTAATGAACTTACAAAATTTTTTCTCAATATGCAGGTGCAGAACAATAAGATTCATTTTCGAACAGCGTTCAATGATGGGTAAAACAATTTTATAAGTATAGAATGGCAACAAACAAATAAAAATAAAAAAATTGTACAATAATAAATATTAATATAACTATTTTTAATTGTGATAAAATCAAAGAAAAAATGTGTTAAAATTAAGCATAAAAATACTACAATAAATTTTGTATATTTTAATAGGAAAATATTTTTTTGCATAAAAAATTATTATTATTTTTTTTTTGTTATTTATTAAATGTGTACCTTAACAGCAACAATTTCCGCATAACCTAAAGTTCCACCACGTAGCGTTGTTACTGATCTCTTTAAATTAATTCCCTTCAGGATAAAAATACGTACAAATTTTTATTTTGTTTTTGTTTTCGTTTATTAATCCAAAAAAAAGTGTTAAAAGCAGCAATTTAATAAAAAACAAGAAAAAAAAAATTTAATTATATTTTTGTTGTTCTCATTTTTTTTAGAAATATAACAAAAATTGCTAGATATTTTCAGCAATGCTAGAAATTTAAAAATATTTGTAGGTATTTTTTGTTGTTGTTGAATATTTTTTTCAGGGTATCCAAATATTATTTTTGCATTTAAAAACAAGAAACCGATTAAACTTGCATGTAACTCTTTTAAAAAAGGATAAGATAGAATAATTAAAGTTGGATTTCCAAAAATTAAAACAAATTGAGATGTTGTAAATTAATATTGCCTCGAGAAGTTATTTAATAATACTAGCTGTAAAAAAAGAAATTGAATGAATAAATCTTTGTCAAAAAATTTATTCAGATGCATTCCCAAGTGAATGGCCTAATTTTGTTGGTTTAAAAAAATGCAAAAAAGGACAATATAGTGTACATATCTACAAGTATAAAATATATAGAATCGTTGTTCTTTGCTATAAATGCATAATAAAAGTTTTGCTTTTCACGTATAAATTATTTTATCTGCTCATTATACGTTATACAAATTAAAAAATTCCAAAAAGAACAATTAGTTTGTCTGTAGAAATAAGAAGAATATGTAAAAAATAAATTTCCCTTGAGAAAATTTACTTCTGTTTAAATAGTAATTTCTTTAAACATTCTCAAGAGCTAAGATCCCTTCATATAAAATTGTTAAATATTTTTAATTCCATAACATAATCAGTATCGTTGCGGAGAATCGATAAATGTGAAAGTTATACTGTAAAGTGTACATACTATATTTATTTAAAAGTTTCATGGAAAAAAATTAATAAAATCTGTAATTTTGGTTTAGAATAATAATAATAAAAAATTAAATATTTAACATACTTTAACTGTTTGAAAAAGATCTATTCCTGGATGGCCAACGTCACCTTTTGAACCTTTATCTCCTGCTTTACCCTAGACACCAAAATAAAAAAAGCAATCAAAAAAAGAATTTTGAAATAAATTTATATATTTAAGGTTTAATATATCGAACCTATTTCAAATAAATACAAAAAAAAATGTATTTTCTTAAGGTAAAAGTAATAAGTTTTCAGACATAATTAAAATATAAAATTTTATTTCTATTTATTATATTAAGTACACAGAATTTTTTGGTAGTTTTTTCTAAATTTTGTTAGAATTGTCTTTTACACACAATATGGTTGTTGCATATTTTCCGTGATTTCAACTTAAGCTACTTGAAAAGAGCACATATCTAATGTACGTTTAAATAATTGAAAATGTTGGATATGAAATGGCATCGTTTCTACTCCAACCTTAATAATGTTTGTTAAATCAACAGTAAAAGTTTGATTTGAGGAACGAAAAAAAGTAAAATAATATTATTTTTATCAAGTTTGAAGAAAGTTTTTTTTAATATTTTATGTGGAAAAATTGATAAGAAAAAGAAAAATTAAATATAGGTATTTTGTTAAAAACACATTTATTTGGATACTTACAACTTCACCTTTGGGACCATCTAAACCAATTGGACCCTGTTTATTTTTTTTAAATAAAAAAAAGTAAAGAAAAGAAATAAATTGTTATCTTAGGTTTTCCAAAAGTATATAATATATGTATATATGTATAACTATTGTATTATATAGTATAAAAAAGTTAAATATTTTTTTTTTGAATTTTTCTTAGTAAATTACTTTAAAATGACATTAATAAAGTTTTTTTAAATATAAAGTTATTTCTTTGCCTTCTAATATCTGATCTATATACTATATACCTAGATCAGTAATTTAATTTTATGTTTTCAAGTTTATCATGTATGTTATTGCTTTGTTAATTTTTACTTAAGGCCCTGTCAAAAAAAATCAATTATTTTTATTTGAATGATTTCATGATGTGTCCTTTTTCGTTCCAATATAATAAAGTATGTAACATCTATGTACAGAAAAGTTATAAAGGCAATCTTTTAAAATCATGATTCATATTAAGAGTTTATTAGACAGGAAAAAAATTAAGAATTTATTAATAAATTTATTAGTTATATAACATAAAAAACAACCTTAAAAAACAAAGTTTTCAAAACTCTCTCTATTTTTCCGGGATTTTGTTGTCAAATTTTAATTTTTTTTTTTTTTTTGGTTTTTTTATGACAAAAAAACTGCCAAGTGCCTAAAAATTTGCAGCATTTCTCCATAGGGATTACTTTTTTTTTTAATTCAATTAATAAATTAATTATAGTACACTCCCCGAGCTATTTTTTTAATAGAATGCATTGTCATCGACAAACGACAACGAATCTACCTGCAAAATTTCAGCTCGATCGGATCACGGGAAATGGGTTAATTTGCCGTCGCACGATTCCCCGGTCACAAACATACAAATATACTTTTGTCAAGTTAAAATAGAGATGTTTGTTTATAAATACATATATGCATATTAATATTATTGCGAAATACACATTTAAAAATATAATTTAGCACATACCTACTAAATTTTTTTTTTCAAGCTTATGTTAATAAAACTGTGTGCAATTGGAATTTAACTAATTTACAATTATTTTTTAATATTTTATGAACATAAATATGAATATGTAGAATTGCGTTTTCTGATCTGAAAATTCAATTAAAGAAAAAAGAACTAAGCAAATTGAAGTTATTCTTCCAAGCAATAGCTCATTAGATGTATAATCATATATTAAGATTTTTTGAAGTTTTTTGCACGTGTATGGATGTGCATTTTTACAATGTCTGAAATCACAAATTCAACAAAATAAAAAAATCCTGATACATCAAAAGTCTGTTGAAAAAATTCATTGTTGTTGTTAAAATTGAGAAATTCTGCATGGAAATAGTAGATTACAACACATGTTAAGAAAATTTGTTATTACAACGAGTTGTGTATACACAAAAACACATAGGCACGAGTCAATACTTATATCACGAGTGATATAATATTGACAAGTGTCCATGTGTTTTTGTGTAAATACACAACGAGCTGTATAACAAATTTTATTAACATGTTTTGTATACTGTTTTAATGTGCATGTGAGAGGTAGTTGCAATCAATACATTTGCAATGCAACAAATAAACAAAAGTTCAAAAAGTAATATACAATATTTTCCAATTCAAAATTTGGCAATACAGAATTTTATCACATTGAATTTCGCAATATACCTATATTGAATTTTACAAAAGAAATTTTCTAACCCAACCCACCAAATGTTGAACTTAAAAAAAACCAAAGAGCTCACTACAAATTTAATAATAATAAATGCCTTTTAGCTAATAATCCTCTTAAATTTAAGTTTTGACATGTTTATTTCTAAGTTTTACGTATGTATTTACAAGCTTTTAATAAAAATAAGAAAATATGGGTACATATTTAAAATTAATTAAATTAAACAAAAAAGCAATAGGTTTAATTTTTATTAAAGTTTTTTGAAAAACTTTCTGTTAGGTACCTGCACATAATCACATTTATTTATAACTTGTTTTATGTTAATGTGTAGAAAATCAGTAATAATTTCAGATCTCACTCAAATTAAGAAGTCTATCATGAAAATGTAATGTAGTAGTTCAGAAATGGATATTTAATTTCCTCTACATTAAGTTGAATATTCAACATGGAATTGGATACGAAAGTTTTCTTTATATATTCTCTAAAAAAATATTTAATATGTAAGGTACTATATACATATTGATTATGATTAAAGATTAAAATTAAAAACAGAATTTTAATTATTGTAAAAAAAATTTATTTTATAATATTTTTAATTGTGCGCCATGTGAATGTTACCATTGGACCACAATAAAAATGCAAAATAATTGTATAAATGAATAATTAATAATTAAAATTCGCAATTTTGATCTCATTTGAGATTTATATTTAACTTTATATAATTAAAGCTTTGCAAACAAAAAAAATAATCATATTCAATCCTTTATGGAAAATTTAATATGATTTTAATTCCATTTACCATTTTCATCATTAAACCATTTTAATCTCCTTTTTATCCTTGTACGTACATATATAAACGATTTTTTTTTATTATGAGAGGGTTTATATAAAAAATTATTGCCAAAAAAAAATAAAATAAAAAGAAGTACCAAAAATATTCTAACGAGTCATTTGTTTCATTTACCATTTTGACTAATTAGTATCCTTGTTAAAATTTGTGTAATAATTTGTTAAAAAATTAGGCCAAAAATATATTTTATAAATTATAATTATAATAGTAATAATAATAATTATAATAAAATAAAACAGTAGCATAACCTACATACCTATACACATTAAGGAAATATATATTTATCTAGTAAATTATGAAAACACAGTGTTCTTGAAAACGTTTAAGTCTAATTTAAACGAATTAGTGTATTGTACGTATTAATAATATTTTTTATTAAATTTTTTTTTAATTAAACTTTATATCTTAGTTTCAAATGCGTTTACACTGCAATTCCTTTAGTTTTCTAGAATTTTAGACGTACTATGCACAGTATTTTATACATTACTAGCTGACCCGGGTGCTCCGCTACCCCTTCCTTCTGCCCTTCCCTTCTACCCCTGCCGTCTGCCCCTCCCGTCTTCCCCTTCCCCGTCTTCAATATTTATTTATACATATAAAAAATATTTATTTACTTAAGAAAAAAATTTAATTAAATAATGTGCAAATTTTGGTTTTGGCACGGCACAATTGGAACAGAATCTTAATGTGGTCCGTAAAATAGTTTCAATATCACGAAATACACAAAAAATCAATCATTTGATAACTTTAAAACACCGTTAAAGCAAAAACATAATATACAACAACCGGTACGGAAAATTTTAACAACCGGTACTAACGCTTTATCAAATTTCGCAGCTTTCTTTCTAATCTACAACCAACCGTTCACTATGAATAGATACTTCTATGATGTAATATTACGTAATATAACGTCTCAAAAAATGATATCGACTTTTTTGAAACCAGATTTTTTTGTTTATTTGTCATTTTATCGATGATGTTAAAAAAAAGAAGAAAATCTATTACGAAATTTTCACTTTAATGTAAAACCAAAGAATTAAAATAATTCAACTTTTTTCAACCACACTGTGTTAATGGTAATAAAATAAATTAGAGAAACCAGGGCTTTATATTTGCGATAAAAAATTGTCCCAAAATTATATTTTATTGCACATAACTATGAGATGGGAAAATTCGTAAATGTATATTGACGTACATGTTAGATTAATTTCGTTAAAAAAGGATAACGAATACCAATATACCCACCACCATTTTTGTTAAAAAGGAAAATCATTAAATATGGTTTACTGGTAAAATAATGTTTACTTCCTTTTTTTAAAGCTCTAATTAAGATAAATAGATTTTAGTTACTAAAATTCCACATGGATTAATGATAACACTATTGTTGATTTCAAGTTTATAGGTTTGGAAAAAATATAGAAATATTTACGCATAGTTTGGTTGAAATATTTTTATGGAAAGACTCTGGCTATGAAAACATAATGCTTAATTTAATTTTTTTAAGTATTTATGTTATTAGTATGGCGATATTAATTACTATTACTATTTTATTAACCCTTTTGTCTTTCTTTTGTTGTCTTATAATTATAATGAATTTCACTGTCAAAATAACGTAAACATTAGAAAAAAATATTAATAGGTACATATAAGAAACTAAAATGGTGCATTAAAAATTATGTTAAATGCCATTTATAAACCATATATATTATTTTATAATTTTTATTATTTTATACAGATATTACTTTTAAATTAACAGAAATTTGATTTAAGCAGCATGTTACAAAAAATAGGTAATTGAAAATGAGATGTTAATATAAAATAAGAAATTTACCAAAACACAGCCAAAGTTTCAAAATTAAAAGTCATATTATTTCCATAAAATAACGAATGTAAAGGTTATTCCTAATCCTATAAAACAAAAATAATATTTTTTATATAAGTATAAATGCATAATCCTGTATTTACAAAATTTAACATAATCTTGTAATCCTGTGTGGAAAATATTTGTTAATCGTATGAGCCAAGTCTAATTTTTTTTAGCTGCTTTCTAGTATTTTTTTTTATTTTAATACTCTTTCATTTTCGTACGGTCGAGTTTCAATATATTTCAAAATCTATAGGATTTGAAATTTGATTGACAAAAGAAAACAACATATGTACAAATGTTCCAATAATTTAATAATAATAAATTCTTTATTTTCAACATTTACGTTTTCGTTACATTTTTCTTACAATTTTCTTGTATTTTTTTAGAGTTATAGATTAACGTTATCTTTACTACTAAGAAATATGATTGTTTAAATTTAATGTATATTTTGTGAATGCAAACATACTTAATCTTAAGGAAAATTTAACAAAAAACCTAATGAAGAAAATATCTAAAATATACGACTAAAAACTGAAACTATTTATTTACAAAAGTAGATTTATGTTTTTTATTTTTTCAATTATTGTATCAATATACCGGCCTTCTTATCATTTTCTGGTGGAGTGGAAAGGTGTTGCAATAATTTTAAAAAGTGTTTCTTATTAATAATAAAATTTATTTAAGATTTGTTTTTATTACATTAAGGTTGCATCCATGTGCTTTTTCATGGATACAAAATGTATCACTCTGTATTAAGGGGTCTATTTATGACGATTTTTATGCTTAACTTTATTTCCATCCTATTTATTAATCTAATTTATTTTTATTTTTTTTGCTTCATTTTACTACTTTATTATAATTTCGTTTTGGGTGAAAAATTAAAATTGTTATTGGTAGACAAATATGTAGCATGGATTTATAGAGGATTGAAAGAGGAAATACATAATATTGTTTTATTCAAACATGTGTGAAATTTCTAATCAAATCAAATTTATCGAATACAATGATTTTGATGATGATCGCAATTATTTTCTATTTCTCTGCCCAATTAATTTAACGCTTCATTTCAATTTTTGTGTCTAATTTTCATATGATGGAAAAAAAAACATTCAATAATGTTAAGTACATATTAGTTCAGTATGTTTGTGAAATCTTTTAAAAAGAAATTGTTAAAGTATTCAAGTGATTTTTATTTTTGAAACAAAATACTTATTATTATACTCGAAATTTTATTTAAACCATCGAAATGATTCAGGCCTAAATATTATCTTATATAATTTTTACAATTTTGTTCTTACTTATAATGTAATGTAAATTTGAATTTTTCTTCAAAAATTATAAGTAAGAAGTCGTGGTTGAATGACTGACTCATGAACGCAGCGCCGAAAGTAACAATTGAAGTAAGAATCGGAAACTCAGCAATGTAAATTTCTTTTGTGATGTGGACAAGCAGTAAGAAATAATTTTTGAAGTTCATCGTAGAAGCGTAAACTGTTATATGGTATTTTTGTATTTACTTAAGCTTGTTTCAAATATCGAGTTAAAGAAATTTACTTATAAATGAATTACGATAATAGTATTATAAAAACTAAAAGAATTAACTTAGTCGTGTTTAATTAAACCATTTTGTGAATTTCTTTTCAATTTTTTCCATTTAATATTCAGTTTCAGTCATTATACTTCAATTACTTTCGAAAATTTATTTAAAAGCCTTAAAAGAAAACTAATAGAAATATAAATTATGTTAAATGAAGCAAAATATTTTTACTAAAAAAAATCATAAGGTTAAAAATTCCTATAATATTATTTTTATATCATTAAAAATTAAGTTAAAAAATGATCAATCATTTCATCTGTTGATTTTAAATTTCTAAAAAATTAATGTATATGTGTATAATGTGTATATGTGTTATAATTTAGTTTTTAATTTTAGTATTTGTTTTTTCCGTTTTTTGTCCGTATGATTTATGTTATTTTTTTTGTGCCTTAGTGGGATTTTCTGCCTATTTTAAAAATTAAAATCAAATACTTTTTTGCATTTTATTTTAATTTTTTTTAAAGTCTCGCACTATTATTGAGTGCCATATCAATTCCTGTGGACATAAACAGATATTTAAATTTTGTTTAATTTGGTTAAGTAAATTAGTTGACTTAGATTATGTTCTTCTACCAATACTTGTTGACAATAAAAAATATTAACATTTAAAAGGTAAAAAAAAACATATTAGTACAAATAAATATAGTACAAATAAAATGACTAAAAATTATCTAATAATTTAATGTTATTGTCAAAATTTAATTATTATTTAGCTTTACTACTATTTGATAATGCACTCAACAAAATTTTAAAATAAGCTGAAAATCTCATTAAGTAATAGAAAAAATAATAATTTACTTTTATTGAGAATAAATATACCGTTCCTATTTGGTAAACAAATACATAATATATATAATTTTATTAACATGGAAATGTGGTGTATGTAGGCGTAAGCAAAGGAAGCGAGGTCAACGTGAAGCCCGTTGTTCGGGGCCTCTGATTTTAAGAAAGTTAACTCTTTAGTTCTGTTATATTATAAGTTTGAAATCACATTGAATCAAACAAATCAAATTAAATTTTGTTTGTTCAACAATTCAAACGGGAATAAAATGAGGAAGAATTTGATCATTAAGTTGATACTCCAATTTTATTTTTTAACTCTGTTCGTAATATGCGCATTTGCAGAACGTTGCTTATCTAAATTAAAAATTATAACCAAGAAAAGTTAAGTTCCTTAGTTTAATTGGAATTCAGGCCAATGAAGCGAATAACTTTAATATTGATCCATTTATCGATGAATCTGCAGATGATAAGAAGAAAAAATTTTATATAAGTTCCATCGCTTTATACTTAAAATAATTTTTTTACCACCTTTTATATATAAATGTATTAAAACAAGTGAATAAAATAATTAAATTAACTCAATAGAACGAGCTTATATTATTATTAGAGCGAAACCAAAAAATTTGTGCTTCACGGCCTCTAGCATAACATTTACGGGTTTGGGTGCAAAATTATTATAATGGAATACTTTGAACATCTTTTAAAAATATAAGTTTTGAATTGAAAAAAGATTTTTTTAACCTAATGAAACAGCATAAAATACATTATTTGGCTGGTACTTAAAATAAATTGGAAAATTAATATACATTCAAACATAGACAATTTTAATAAAGTCACAAGAATTCTCATTTAACTTATATATTTAAGTGTTGGTACCTTGGCGTGAGATATGCGGATAACATCATCGGTACTTTAGGATACCTGGACTCAGAATATAAAATGTCGTTATACCCGAAAATACCACCTTAGTTCGATAACGGTAACGGTAAGATAATAAAAATCTAAACATTTTAAAAGTAAAGAAATTTAAAAATCTTTCAGGACTTCTGAGTAAATCGCTTTTATATCTTTTTGCGCCATTGCTTCGTTTTTCCTTTTTTTTATAAAACGGTAAACGAATTCAAGCCAAAACCGGATTTTTACAATTAGTATATACTCAGAGTCACGGCCGGCTCAAGCTACAGGAGAGCAAGGCGCTTGCCTGGGGCGCCGAAAAAACTGCCATTGCCTAGGGCGCTGAAATTATTTAAATCTTCCAACTAACATACCGAAAATTGTGAACATATTATCGACAATTTATTTTTACATCTGCGTTAGGAGTTAAATTTGCTACTAATAAATTATTTTATCAGAAAAATATATATATTCATAAGCTTTATAACACTAACTGTAGTTAACAATGGTGAACTGACATAACCGCGAATGTCATAACCGCGAAATTTTTTTGTCATAACCGCGAAACTAGAATTTGTATGAGTTTCGCGAATATAACAA
The DNA here is from genome assembly GCA_964007475.1 of Hybos culiciformis. Lineage (NCBI taxonomy): Eukaryota > Metazoa > Arthropoda > Insecta > Diptera > Hybotidae > Hybos > Hybos culiciformis. The sequence continues at coordinate 241,000 of OZ023273.1, read as the reverse complement.
AAATGTTTGTTATAACCGCGAAACTAATTTTAAAAAAATGCTAAGTTTTTCGCGGTTATAACAAAAATTTTTGTTATAACCGCGAAATGATAAAAATCGAATTTTTGTGTTTCGCGGTTATAACAAAAATTTTTGTTATAACCGCGAAACACAAAAATTCGATTTTTGTCATTTCGCGGTTATAACAAAAATTTTTGTTATAACTGCGAAACACAAAAATTAGATTTTTTTCATTTCGCGGTTATAACAAAAATTTTTGTTAGAACCACGAAACACAAAAATTCGATCATTTTGAAAACTGAAATAAGACCTCGAAAAAAAATGTTGTGACGTAAGCACACGGAGGGGGGGCAGCAGGGCGGCGGGCCGCAAATCCCACTGACCAACCGCCCGCCCGCCGCCCTGCTACCCCCCCTCCGTGTGCTTATCTCTCAACTTTTTTTTTTTTCGCGGTCTGGTAAGCACACGGGAGGGGGGGCAGCAGGGCGGCGGGCGGGCAGTTGGTCAGTGGGATTTTAAATTTTTTGCCATATTTTTTGCCATATTTTTTCGCGGTTGTGACAAAAAAATATATAAGACATTTTTCGCGGTTATGACACTTTTATTTTTTATTTCGCGGTTATGACAAAAAAGTTTCGCGGTTATGACATTTGCGGTAATGTCATGTAGCCGTTAACAATAATTAATTAAAAGAACAGCCTTCTAAAGCTGGTAATTTAAAATTTCTGAGCATATAGTATGAGAATTTCGAATAAAAAAGGAAGCTTTTATAAATTTGAAATTTTTTTTTATCAACTTTATAATATTAGGGCGTTATTAGGCTTGCTTAGGGCGTTATTTTAGTCTTGCCTAAGGTGCTATTTAGTCTTGAACCGGCCCTACTCTGAGTGAACGTGAATTCAAGTACCATTAGGTTACCAATTCATCCCCATATCTCACTCCCTTTATTCGGAAGTATTTCCTAGAATTTCATGGAATCATAAGTAATAAAGAGAAGCAAATTAATATAACAAATTAAAGTAGAAAGACTTAATGTATAAATGACGATAAAATGTATTTGTGTTTTAATATCTAATATAATTTCACCTGGAGACCTTGTTCGCCTGAATCACCCTTTTTACCGCGCTTTCCTCTTTTTCCTGGTGAACCTGGTGGACCTGGTGGACCTGCTGGACCTATAAATAGAAAAAAAGTTTATAATTATTTAACTTTTTAAAAAACTAACAAATTAATAAATTAAAAAAATACTTAAAGTTTGATTATTTATTATATTATTTGAGCTTTCTATATCAAATTTTCAAAATAAGTTTGTTCCGCTTTCTATTTTTTTTTTGTTTATTCCTATATAACAGGATCACAAACCTATTTTTGACGGACCAATCGGTTAAAGATGATGCAAACAGTTAAAAACGCTAATACTTCTTAGTCAATCTTCTTATTCATTCACATCATTGAACTAATTTTGATGTGTATCCTTTTCTTTTTAAAAAAATTTTAACGCATGACATATTGTTCTAAAAAATTAAGGTCATATGTATTAATGTAAAAACTCCTTGGATGAAAGTGTAACTTTAAAAACTGTTCTAATCTTGGTCTCACAAACCAGAGAACTTGAGGAAAATTTTACAAAATACCAGAATCATAATTAGTAACCCAATATTAAGAAATGTAGAGAATACAGGTCCATACATCGTCTGCTGAGAAATGGAACAACGTATGAAATTTATACGTCATTATTAGATAATAGCACCATTCGATTCCTCGTACTCGATTTTATAAGTACAACTATTTTGCAATATTCTTAATGTTGATTAAAATGTGTTTTTTAGATGAAAATTTTACGTTTCTTGAAATTTTTGCATACGTTTTTTTTAGTTTTCAAATCTTTAAACTCGAAACTATACTTTTAATTATACATTGTTTCATTTATCACCGTTGTTACTTGTAGATGTGCTTAATGTGTTTAATATCAAGCTGGATCGAGACACATTTTTTGAAAAATTACATATAATGAAGTTGTGTATTAGATGACGTACAAATGAAATAGAGGATAACGGCATCTAAAGTGACTTAACATAAATATTTATATATGTCGCTTTCAAGTTGTTAGGTCGTTTTTTGTAAGTTTTTAGTAGTTGAAATGCCCAGTAAAATTAAAAGTGATCCCAAGCCATTTTGGGAGAAGAAATATGTGATCAATTTCTAAACTTATTGGAGTTTATTGCACATATAACGATTATAGTATATTTTGTGTCATAACATTAACATATCTTCATGGGGTACTTCCTAAATGTCTAATTAACCTTTTTATGAATAGATTATTAAAGAATTAAATTAATTGTTTTCCTTTCTTTTTTTTTTACATAAATTCAGATACATCTATCTATTCATACATTTTTATTTAATTTTCAATAATTGAACTAATGTTCTTAATAACTGAACTATTTTTGCTAACAAAAGAAAAAAACAGAAAAATAAATTAATATTTAACATTGAATTGTCATTACCACACAACAACCGCTGCAACAAATTTAAATGTGTATAGAATTTTTTTCAACAGTACTGCTTCATATATAGCTACTCAACTTCAACAAATAGGGATAATGTTATGTTATATAAAAATGTATATTAGTAATTTATGTATGTTTGTGATTTCATGACTCTCAAACGACCCAACATACACGTTGTGAAACTTTGTACATGAGGGCGAAAACCCGGAAAATAAAAATTCTTAAGGCATTTCTAATAATTGATGTTATCATAGGTGCTTTTTACACTATCATTCTTGCATCAAATTCTTTTACATCTTTCTTCTACAGACGGACATAACATTTTTTTTGAAAATGTGATGTTTTTTTTAACTTGCTACGGGAACGTTAAAATTTCGCAGTTGTTATAATATATTTTTTCTTACCCCAATATTTTTTAATTTTTTTTTAATACTAAAAAATGTAGGATGTAGATACTAATATTCGCCAAATAATGATGGATTTATAATTGTTATGTGAATTGTTTTTGAAAGGCATGATATATTCTAAAATATTAATGTAAATACTTTTTTTTATATTAATCGTGATTGAATAAAAAAGATACTTGTAGTGCTTGTAATACCCTGTTCATGTTTTCAAAATTTTATAGTGTTTTTAACATTGATAATTTCGATTTTCTTTTTTTTAATGGCGTAATTGCTTTATATTAAATCAACATTAAAAAAATTTCAGGTGTTAAATTTTTTTAACTGAAAGAGATGTTTGTCTATCTTTACTAGAAATTAAACTCAATTTGTTCGAAGATAAAAATAATTGAATGAGTTTATAAATTAAACAAAGCACGGGTGAATTCTTTATTTATTAATTCGTTGATACAAAATTGATTGTGAAAGCTGCTGCTTTTTTTGTAAAAACAAAACTTTATATTTTTTAAAAATTTGGCGACAAGCAAATAAAATTTATTGAAATACATTAAAAAGATCTATGAAAATTTGATTTTTTTTAGAGTTCACAGTAACATTGAATTTTTATTCTGTATATGTACAACAAATAATGTATTGAATGTACTATTATATTTTCTTAGTTTTATCTATTGAACTATCAACATTAAAAAAAACTGAAAGTCTGTATTACTGTTAATTATTAATTCAGGAAACAAGGAAATTAAAAAAGCAATTTGGAATTTTTTCGATAAAATATATTGTGAAATAACTCCCAGGAAAATAATTTATAATGTAAAGAATATAAATGAAAAATTATTCCAAAAATTTTGTAGTCAAGAAACTATAAATGAGTTCTCAAATATGCGAGAGCTTATAAATATAATTCTGGAATTGATATTTATTGACTAAAGGTCGGTATTCAACTGGAGATAAAATCAACTTTTTCATATAAAATTTTATCTGAGATAAATTTTAGTGGAGTGAATTTAATTTATCGGTACCCAACTGAAGATAAATGGAAATTTATCTGAGTAAAAATTGTATGAAAATAATTTCACTCAAATAAATTTTATTTCAAAAACTTATTTTGCAAAGAATGTTTTGAACATTCTTTTCAAGATAAATTTTGACATTAGGTCTTGTAAAAAGAATTTGACGTTTGTTGTTTGAAGAAAACAAACAAAAATCAGAAAACAAAAATAATTTCTAAATTGAAATTGGTAAAAATTTAAAAAAAAAAAAATAATAATAGTTTATTTTTATAAAATAAAATAATATTGGTAAAATTAATTAAATAAAATGGATGAAAGTTGGGAGGTAAGTAAATTAAAAATAAAATTGTTTAGGTACTACATAAGTCAGAAAGTCATGTGTCAATTTTTATCTCACTCAATAATGTTCCTTTTCAAGATAAAATTGATCTTGTACTTTATCTTCAGTTGAATACCGGCCTTAATGAATAATAAAATTAAGAATTTTTTTTTAAAGAAATAACAAATATTATAATGTAGGTTAATTCGTTGATAAGGAACTTCTTGAACTATATCTTGCCCTTGGAAAGCACAGAATTGCTTGGCCAAGCTAAATGAGTTTGTAAACAGTTTTTAAAAACTAAAAATCTGTAAAAATTGTTAAAACATTTCAGAAAATTAAAAAAGTTGCCCAATTTCACTCTTTTTTACGTTTTTACTTCATTAATCATTGATGTAGAATTCGATAAGAAAAAGTAAAAAAATTTCATGAAATAATTGACAAACAAAATAAATGTACACAGAAAAACAAATTAGACTATTCTATGGGTTTGGAAACAATTATGCATCTTTTATTGAACGATTTTTCGAACATACTTAAATTCTTTAATGATTAAACTGTAAATTATTCATAGAACAAATTCTTAACGAAATTAATTTTTCATTATACAAATACTTACTTCATAGATCAATGGTTTTTTTTTTAATATCCTTATAAATTTTGGCAAATTATCTACTCACCGATTTGTATGTCTAATTGTACTGTGATTTATGATGTACAATATTATTTTTGTCTATGTACGTTATAAAATGTTTAAATAGTGTTTAATTAACTTCGGGACATAAGATGGTTTCTGCTTATTATAAAACACCAATACACCGTACACAGTACTAAATTACATTACAATTTTCTCTCAATATTTCAAATTCAATCGATTCATATTATTATATAAATCTGAAAGCTGAAAGGGCTTGAAATTGGAAGGAATCATTTAATAGTTAGCGTAAGTGGAAGAGGACTCCTGTTAACAAATATGTTTTTATAAATTTAAAGATGATATGTTTTCAATCTTTTTATTATCAAATAATAAAAATTCATTAAGTCAAATTACAATATGTAATTAAATTTTTTTTGCCATTCAATTAAAATTAAACATACGTTTGTGAAAAACATCCAAACAAGAACTTTGCAATCTTAAAATTTTTGATTTATGTCTGGGCATAAAATTTCACTGTTTTGCCAAAAATATAGATAAATAAAAAACACTTGGAAAACAAGATAAAGTACAAAAAATTATCTACAACAATTCATTAAAAATTACTTGAAAACAAAAATTATAGATTTTTTTGGAACTGTGCCCAGAAATTTTCGTTTTTTTATCGTTAACACAATTTTATTATTTTCTTGCACTTCAAAAAATAAAAAAAAATTCTTTGGAATCAAAATTGAATCATCTACTCTACATTATATTCTTTCAACATTTTTGAAGTTTAACTTCTTCAGCGAGGTATTGTAAAAAATTATATGTAACAAAAAACGGAAAATAACCAAATAGTCATAGAATATAGTATATTCTTTGATCAAAACAAATAGTAAAGAAAAATTTGATTTGGAAATCTGATTAAGGGGAGGATATCATAAGTTCATTCGATTTCTTACAATTTGTGTGATGAATAAGTAAAAATGATAAATCTTAATTCCCCTTATAAGCTAAGATACTAGAACGAAACAATTCAATAATATTAACGTTTTCTGTGCGTTTCATCTATTTTAATATCTTTACCTAGATGTAATTAAGTATGCACTCATTTCGTTAAATTAAGTGTTTTTAATTTTTTATAATTCACAATATTTTCGTTAATTAATTAATTTTCTTAAAAAGAGGAATTTAAATCTTCCGATCTTAATCGAAAAATAAATTTAATTTAATTTCTTTAATTTGTTATAATTATGTACCTACGACAGTTATTTTTTTTATATTGAGAGAACATTTATTTTAATATCTTTACCTAGATGTAATTAAGTATGCACTCATTTCGTTAAATTAATTGTTTTTAATTTTTTATAATTCACAATATTTTCGTTAATTAATTAATTTTCTTAAAAAGAGGAATTTAAATCTTCCGATCTTAATCGAAAAATAAATTTAATTTAATTTCTTTAATTTGTTATATATATACGACATTTATTTTTTTTATATTGAGAGAGCATTTATAATTAATAATTTTCTTTAAAATAAAAACCACTAATGTGTGGCTAAAGGAAAACTATTTTAAATACACAAGCTTTTAAATAAAATATAATAATTTTATTGATGAGAAAGCAAATCAGATATATGGAAAATTCCACCCGCCTAAAAATATAAAAACTATGAAAACTGGTAATTGAATGATCAAGTCACGCAATAATACAACTCTAAAAAGAAATTATGAATTTATTTCGAAAATCAATTCAATGATAAACTAAACGACCAAAATTATTTTAAAAGCTTACTTCCGTTGTTATAATAAAATGGAACACTTTACATGGTTTAGACTTACAGCTTTAGGCGGCGACTGCGGAAATTAAAAATATTTATTGTTTTATATTTTTACATTTTTTTTGTATTATTATGTTAATATCATATCAACACGTTTTTTATCTTGGTTTATTTACTATACTACTTGTTTACTATTCAGAACTTGTTGATGAAATTGTTAAGGGGTTGGATGAGAGATCTTAACTAAATGCAATTAGCACTGACTTTGAAAAGGCTTTCGATAAAATAAAAGCATCACTCTATTTGGACGTAATTTTACAACGATAATAATAGTAATTTTTGATGTGAAATTACGCCCATTATTTAAAATTCAACCGATAAAGGCGTAAAAAAAATAATACACAAAAAAAACAAATTTAAGCAAAAAAAAAGATAAATTTACACATTTTTGCTTAAAAATTTAAGCCATAGGTGTATACACACTGCGGCTTAAATGTTTAAACATATAATGTTTTTGGTGTAAATTTACTTTCTATGGTTCACAATATTAAGCCACGTAATGTAAATTTAAAGTGTACACACAATATAAATTTATTTATTGTGTACCACACAATGTAAATTTACCTTCTGTAGAGTAAATTTACACTCTACAACTTAATTGTCTCCTCTATGGCTTAAATTAATAAACCACAGAGTGTAAATTTACATCGTAGAGTGTACTAGGAGCATATATTTTTAAACGTTGCAGTGTAAATATACCTTCTGCGGTGTAAATTTACCCTAATTGTTAAAATTTTTAAATATGTAAATGTAAATTTAAACCACACAGAGTAAATTTACACTGTGTGATTCAAATTTTTAAATCATGGACAGTCATTTTACATCGCATGGTGTAAATTTATCTTGGTATACAGAATTTATATCGAGAATTTATATAACGATGTAAGGTTTTAAAACTATTTTTGTCTTTTTGTTTATATAATAACGATGTAAATTTTTTACTTGTAAACAGGTATACAGATTTTATATTTTCTATTTTACTCATCTATAATTTCAATACCGTAGCTGAGTGGTAAAGCTGTTGGGTTGCAATTGTAAAGGTTCGAATCCCGAAGATGGTATAAGAAAAATTAAATAAGAAGAAATTAGAATACAAATAAATATTAATAATAAAAAAAATATTAATAAAAAAAAAATATTCATAAAAAAAAAATAAAATAAAAAAATTCAAAAAAAAAAATTCTAAAAAAAAAAAATTCAAAAAAAAATATTAAAGAAAAAAATTATTAAATTTTTTCTTCTTTTCTAACAAAAATATTTAATGTGCATGTGATCGGTAAGTTGTATTTACAATCGTAAATTTAGGTCAGTAAATGGTCTATTACATGCATCAATACACATGCAATTATTCACTTAAGTAAATTTTATTTACATTTCCCTATTAAGTAAATTGTATTTACTTACTTCACTTTGAACTGCGTAATACTATAAACAAAAATAATATCACTCACACTCACAATATTTCAATACAGACAAATACAAAAAATGTAAAAATTGCAAATGTATAGATTGCAACTCCTCTCACATGCATCATATCAATGTCGTAATAAAGTTTAATTTATAAAGCTAAAAATCTATATTTTCCTTCTAAGCAAAATTAAAAAAAAAAAAATCGTGTAAGTAAAAAATCGTGTAATGTAAAGTTAAGTATTCTCGACAGCAAGTTCTTGTACCAACTATGTAGTTTTTATAACATGTTCTCACCTAGGCTTAGAACTACAAACTTTTATTATTTTAGCTAAAAACAAAACAAAAAACAAAAAAAAAAAACAACAAAGAACCAATAAAAAAATACGCGGCTATTTTTTTTTCCTAAAAGGCGGCCAGTCGATCAGTCGATTAATTTTCTTAACATGTGTTGGAATCTACTATTTTTAAAGGATCTTCGAACCTCTACACTAAATTTTTAAGCGAGTGTGGTTGGATTTTAGTACCACACTTCGAAAATTGCACTTATTTTATTCAAAAAAAAAACAAAATGAATAAAAATAGAACAATGGTAACTTGAAACTATTGAAAAAAATATTTATTCTCTGGCATTATAAAGAAAGTTTGATGTCAATTGCCAAATGTCAATTGTCGAACGAGAAAAATGGCAGCAACAAGGAGATTAGAGATTGTAATTTACAAAAGGTAAAATTTATTTTAAATTTAAAATAAAATAATTATAATTTTAATTTTAATTATTTAATTTTAATTTTAATTATAAAAAAAAATTATAAAATTAAATAAAATTTAATTAGATCAGCTAATTCCTAAAATAATAAAAAAAAAATTAGTAATTTATCCAAAAAAAAATTATTGGGAAAAAAAAAAACTAATTATTTTTTTTTGTAAAAATTACTAATTTTTTTTTTATTATTTTAGGAATTAGCTGATCTTAAATTATCATATTTTTTTTGTAAAAATTACTAATTTTTTTTTTATTATTTTAGGAATTAGCTGATCTTAAATCATCCGGTTTGAAATCATTTCGAGAAATAAATTTATTTAAGAAAATTTAATCGACACACTTCCGTATTAATTAAATTTTATTTCCTTGCAAATCTCTCACATGCACATTAAAGCAGTATACAAAACATGTTAATAAAATTTGTTATACAGCTCGTTGTGTATATATACAAAAACACATGGACACTTGTCAATATTTTTGTATTGACTCGTGTGCATGTGTTTTTGTGTAAATACACAAGTCGTTGTAATAACAAATTTTCTTAACATGTGTTGTAATCTACTATTACGACTTTTTGGTGTAAATCTTTGGATTAAATTTACAACATTTTGGCGTAATTTTTAGTTTAATATTACGACTTTATGTTTAAATTTATTCTGTTGGAAGTAATTTCGCAATATTTTGGCGTACAATTTAGTGTAAAATTATTTTTTTATAGAGTAATGTAGTTTACACCAAAAATATGTAATTATTTTCTAATGTAAATTTACGTTGATTATCGACGTTAGTTTACATCAAAAACTTTCTAGAGTGTAGTTTTATCACAAAGTAACTTTGGTTTTTGAACGCTTAATAGAATGGTTCACATCTTATCTTCGGAATAGATAACAACTTGTTCAAATCGGCTCAACAAATTCTCGAATTTGTGTGGACAGCTAAAAAAATGTTTAGGTCCCTATTGTTCCCAAGGACTTGGTATTAAGATTAAAGTTAAAAGGTTAAATGAGTAATAACTATTAACGAGTGTTTTTTGAATTTATACTTCTTTAGCAAGGTATTTTTTTAAAATTTATGTGACAAATAGAAAAGTGGGGAAATATAAGGTGGTATTGCATTAGAAATTTACCCAAATAATAGCGATACTGGCTCCATAAACTAACTCATCAAAGCGAAAAAGAACTATCTCAAACTATCATTAAAAAAGAATGCGGTTTAAAATAAAAAGTACAAATGAATTAACTCATCAAAATTTTAAATGAAATAATTCATCAGTGGATAAAATTATCATCAAAATTAGTAATATTCTTAAAAAGAACTAGCTCATCATTATTAAAAGAAACTATTCAATTTTTTATGACTTACATGATGAACAAATTCATCAATTAGGTAATGAACTAAGTCCTCAAAAAAAATCATTTTGAATTTTCTTACTAAAACTAAATTTAGTATTTATTAAGGTTTATTTAATATAAAAGCTACAAATGTTACGAAAAAAAATTATTTGGTATTTGATCGAAAAACTTGTGTAGTGTCCTCAACGTGAACTGGACAAATAGGGCACAAAATATTTTTTTTCGATTTAAAGCACAAGCTTTGGCCGATAGCGATAAATTGCTTTCGTGGCAGATGGACATGTGACGGCATGGAATAACCACGATGTTTGGAGACAAATCGTAGCACACAGCACTGCAATCGACGAGCTTATTATGGCTTTCGGCGTCTGTTTGCTTTTGGTTTGATAGAACATCATCATCATCATCATCGGTTGAAGTATAACTATCCTCAAACTCTAAATTGTCAGCTTCTTCACCAGGAATATAACTTTCACAAATATTGTTGTTTTTGTAAGCCATCCTGTTTGTAAACACCATTGGTATTATTTTTTTTCACAGCTCACTAGTTTTTTTATCCTTGTCAACTTAATTTTTTTATCCTTGTCAACTTATATGTTTTTCCACATGTACCTCCGCTTTCAATGATAGTTTCACATGCTGCTATGTGGAACTCCTCTTCCCGAATTTTTTGTACCAAAATAATATGGATGTAATGGAAGCAGAATAAATTAGCATTAAAAATTATTTCGAAATTTTAAAAATAAAAAAAAAACATAAGTGAAAAGAAAAAAAAAGAAATTTTATAGAAAATAAAATTTAATAATATTAATTGAAAAATTAAATACATTTGATGAAAAATACATAAAAACACATAATGCTCGATTTTTTTGATTTTTGGATTTTTATACAAATGGTTTTTCCTTTCGTCTCTACCCCCATTAGTTTCTGAGATATAAAGCATTAAAAATATATGAAGAAGCGAAAAATTCCATAAAATGACTATTTCCAAAAAATTATATAACGCTTGAGTCGGTTTAAAATTTTTTTATATCTGTAATGTGGCCTTGATCCAAAAATCTATTGGATTTGGGGGTTTGAGAATCGGCTTTACCATCTCATCAGGTTTCAGCTAAATTGGGCTTAGATGGACTTTCGTCAAAAAAATATTTTAATTTACTTCCCTAAATTGTTTTTTTTTTATCAACATACATTTCCAAAATACTTAAATTTTAAATTTTGAACTTTCGAATTATATAATCTATAGAATTTAAGTTAACTTCGTAAGAAATTAAAATATCCGAATACAAAATATACGAATGCAAAATATGTAGTACCAAAATTCGAATTTGAATAAGAACATTTTAGAATCATCGAAATACATAATAACCACTCTGAGTTTGCGTGAAACCCCACAAATTTTTTTTCAAACGTTCCATAAACAAATTTGGAGACAACTGCGTGTGCACTTCATAATTTTTTCCACAATTGAATTTTGAAATTAACTATTTTTATAAAAAGTGCATACTTTCAAGGGTTTATCACGCTTACTATTTTGATAAAAATGTCTTTCTAGAGGGGGTAGGGAGAAATGGAAAAAAGATTTTGAGTTTGTTTTATTAGTACTTTCGAATAAAATTCTAAATTTAAAAAATCGAACATCAGTTACGGCTTCATACAACAGTGGTCGTTTATGTGAATTTTAAGTCAGGTGAATAATTTTATAATTGTTGCAAATAATTAAAGAAGTTTAATTTTACCCGTTAGCTTATGTGGATTTTTGATTGCTTAGCCTCCAATGCAGAATAAGAAATGTTTATAGAGAAATACACAGGACCTCATCGAAGCACGGGTTATTTTAATATATATTTAATAATTGGGTTCGTAAGGACTGAATAAATTTACACTCTCAAATTAATTAAGCATGTTCTTATCTTATTTTAATAAAATTCCATCTATTACTTTCTAGAAAAATTATGATCATGGATTTATATTAAATGTATATGGATTTAGAAGACAATTTTATTCTATCTGATACAATGTAAATTATATGTTATGATATGATATTTCCGCAAATCACTTATGTCATGATTTTTTCTTGTGAAGTAAAAAAAAAAAGATAAATTGGAAGAGTGTTCTGAGAATTTTTCATCTCCCAGATGACAGACCTTACCTTTTTTTGTGTTAATTTCTTGAATACTCAACTGTGTTGAGTTTTACATGCTATGTTCAGACGTATAAACAAATTCACATCAATGTAACATATTACAAACAAAAATTTTAAATTTATAGATTTAATTAAAATATATTTTTATTTATTCTTGGAAATGCAAATTTCTAGAATATTTTAAATGAAAATATGGTTTGTATCAAACTTACAAAAACGCTTAACCCAAACAAAATATTTCAGAGTTTTCAAGTGATACTACTTTTTATTTGATTATGATAAGCATTTTGATTAACATTATTTAATCTTTTCAAGATGATATTCAAAAATCAATTTTTGTGTGGGGAGTCCGAATGTAGATTTAAATATTCCCCTATAACGTAGATATAATGTATATCTAATACAAGTATTGTTTTTCAAGCTCAAAATTTTTGTTTAAATTAAATCAAAGTATGAAAGGGTGACGACATTGAATTTCCGGAAATTTAAAAATTCTTCAAACAATGTATGTTTGAATGTTATAAATATAGATATGTATATGACATAGTAGTAAATTTTACTATTATTCTGCAATTTATTTAGTATTTAAATGTTTGTAGGTATGTATGTATGTTTATTTTTAATTTACATTAAGATAAAAGCTTTCAACAAATTTCTAACCGGTTTGCATGTTTCCAGGCGATAAATTTTTTTTCTATGTCTATTTATTTATATGTTATTTATATATATTTTTTTATATATATTATATTTATATATTATTTATTTATATACTTATATGAATATGTGTATATAAAAATAAAAAACTAATAAATCAACACCTTGATTTTTTTAGCCTTTTAACTTAATTAACGATGGTTCTTGAAATGAAATTCCGAGAAACAAACAATATGTTGAACTTGATTTAAGAAGACGAATAAATCGACTTTTTATTTGAATTTCCACACAGAAAAAAATTTGCTCGTACTAATAACTAAATAATTCGTTAAAATCAACGAAAAATTCGTTATTTTGGCTACAACGAACATTTCGTTGAAAAAAGCTCGTAGTTCGTTAAAAAAGTTCGTTATACCCCAAAGCCAAAAACCTTTCAAATTCTTCAGCAAAAACACCGCAAATACGAAAGAAAAAATTTACTAGACTAAATTTTTTTTTTTATTTATTTGATTTTTTATTTATTTCTTTTTTATTTTTTTCTTTTTTTTTTCTTTTTTTTTTTTTTTTCTTTTTTTTTTTCCTTTTTTATTTTTTTTTTTTTATTTTTTTTTATTTATTTTTATTTTTTTTTATTTTATTTATTTTTTTTATTTTTAATTTTTTTTATTTATGTTTTTATTTTTTTTATTTATTTTTTGAATTTTTTTTTAATAATTTTTTTTATGCCGGCATGTGGCTTCGAACCACTGTCCTAAACATTGCAATCCATCAACTCTGCCACTGAGCTATGAACTACATTTACGGCAATGTGTAAAATGGAAAATATAAGTTCTGTATGGATTGAAATTTTTGTTTCCCGTATTTAACGATAACGAACTTTCTTAACGAGTACTAAAAATGAAAAAAATGTTCGTAATAAGAAAATAAACGAAATTTACGTTACAAAAACGTAATTATTCATTATTTTTCGTTATCTTAACGAGAATGTCATTAACGAACTTTTTTGACGTAATAAGTACGAGCAAATTTTTTTCTGTGCAGGCTTGTGGTTTAAAAATTATAAAAAGAAACATTTATGGCTTCATTTATCGAAATTAATGAGTCATTTAATATTCTTTATTTTCTGTAAACGTTCGAATTAATTACGAAAAATACCTATAACTTAATAGAAAGTATAATAAATAATTGACTGAAAATTCTAATTGTGTAAGTTCATCAATATAGAAATATAGTAGCTTTCAGAAAATAGTTAACTACGTTAGAAATTCAAAGTAATTTAGGTTGAATTTGGCACGTATCTCAACAACTCCAGCCCGCTTCTCGACGACTGTAACTATTTTTCAATTGAACAAAAACAAGAACGCTTGAAAAAGTTAAATTTCCTCAAGAACGTTGGAAGTAATAATGAATAAAGTATGATTAATATTAGAAAAATCCTCCCTGATCAAATTTAAATATTTAAAAGAAAAACAGGAAAATGTAATACAGCTCATCTTCTATTTTTGATGGAAAACAGGTTAAAAATAACTTATTTAACCGATCATCAAACATATTATTATATTGACCCAGTCCATTGAAAAATATAAATTAATTTGTTTTCTTCCAAACACGCTTTTCAATCTCTTTATTTTTATTTCAAATTAATTTATAAAAAAAATATCCAGTATTAATATTTTTTGCGCAAATTATTTAACCATGTGTACAAATGGGCCATTACAGAACAATTTACATGATTTATCAAGAAAAAAAGTTATCTCCCAAATCAGAAACAAATTCCGAATATGAACCCTTTTTTTGCTTTTAAAATTTATATGGTATCATATTTTTAATTTACATAACAATTTTGGAATAAACCATGACATATCATATGAAAAACTTAAAAAAGAAAATTTATAATGTATTTTTAAATGTCAGTCACTGAACTAAAAAAAAAATTTATTCAGATTAAAGGCTGTATTCCACTGTCTGTTCAATGCACAGATATCTGCTCAAAAAAATCTGCTCAAAAAATGAACAAATTCGACTCTGTACAAATTGCTTTGCTCAATGTATTCCATTGTCTGTGCAATTGTACAAATTTTTATCTGTATAATGTATGCACAAACAAATGTCTGTACATAGAGTTTGTTCATATATTCCATTGTCTGCTCGAATAAAGTATGTACAATGAAAAAAAAAGTTTGTTCAATTGGAAATCAAAATTTATAAATCTCATATATAATTTTTGAAAATTATATTATTACGAATTTTTTTTTTTTAAATTATTAACTTGAAAATTTATCACGAAATCAATGGATTTAGAAACAGCAAGTACGAAAAAAGATATAAAGAGTGAACAAGAAATTGCAGCCGTATTTGTGGTGCTTGTATCCTGTTATCTTCTACTATGATAAAAATCCAATTTTTGTGTTTCGCAGTTATAACAAATTTTTTTGTTATAACCGCGAAACTCATACAAATTCCAGTTTCTCGGTTATGACAAAAAAATTTCGCGGTTATGGCATTCGCGGTTATTTCAGTTCACCAACATTCGTTTTTACTCACATACGATAAATAGTGTCGTTCTAAAAATGACATTATTCATACGATCAAAAAACGATTTTATTCATGTAGAAATAATGTCGTTTAAAAGCGACATTATTTATACAAAAAAAAACGACATAGATCATGTGATAAATAATGTCGCTTTAAAAGCGATATTATTCATACAAAAATAAACGACTTTATTCATATATAAATTATAACGTTCCTGAAAACTACATTACTCATTTGTATGGTAGGAATAATGTCGTTTTTTCGTACAAATTATGTCCGTATAAATTATTTCGGGACCCCATTTTTATTCAGTATAGTGCCCAGACCCAACCTACTCTAAAAAAAACGAACCGTTCTAAAAAAAGGGTTAAATTTAAAAATAAAATAAATATTATCATGAATTTATTGAAAAAAAATCAAAACATATAAAAAAGTTTGCTCTGCAGTTTGTTTTGTATGAGCAGACTTTTTCTCTGCTCAAAATTGAGCAAATTGTTTGTACAGATACGATTAACAATGATTCCACTGTATGTACAATGTATTGTATGTACAAAAATGTACAGACAACAATGAGCAAACATTTTAGAGCAAACTAATTTGATGATTCCACTATCTGTTTGTGACGTTTTTGAGCAAATATCTGTGCATTGCACAGACAGTGGAATAAGGCCTTAAGAATATTAAGGTATATTACGATGTAAATATTTAGGCTTATTCTGTCCTTCACAGAAAATGTATTCGCAATGTAATTTTTGTAAAGGAAATTTTTAGAAGTTCTTTGACTTAAATAATACATCTAAACATAGTACGGACAACTGTTTGTTCTTGAATACAAAATTATGTTTACTTACATTAATTGGAAATGCAAAGTTTTGGGCTTGATTTATAAGTTTGTTAGTCACAATAAGTTATGGCCATATTTCTACATTCTCATGAAATAACTTATAATATTCATAAATAAGCAGGATAAATTTAATTGTTTTCTGTACTTTATATTACCTTAATACTTTAATAATATTCAACATTATTTTCTCACAAAATAGAACTATAATAATATTAATTATAAGCTAACATTTCGATTCAAAAAAAGAATTAGTCAAAATTAAAATAATAATCAATAATGATATTTGTATAATATTTATAATAAATAATAAAAAGAAGATTTTTCTTTAAAAAAGCATTAAAAACAATTTTTTTTAATTATTGCAAATATAAGATGTATCAGAATTAGTTTTGAAATAAAATTTGCAATAACTAATTTAGCAGAGCAAAATCTGTGCAGTTGACGATTAACACATGATATTAATGTCACATTATGATTAGTGCACAGATTTTATGTTGCTAACATTAGTATTACATTAAATATTACTTAAAAATAAATTTTGAAACATCAGGTCTTATTTCCCGATAATTAAAAATTATTTTCTATTTTTATTGCATTCTTTTTTAAAAAGTTTTTTCATTGAAGGATGGTCTGAGGAATTATTTGATCCTTATATTCAATATGCTCTCTCCTCAACATTAGAACGACACAGTTCAGGTTTGAGCTCCATTCTATCAATTTCAATTGGCAGGAATCGAATCTACAAAAAAAAATCTGAAAATTCCCTTACTGAATTACGCAATTACGCTCTCATTCTGCCCATATAGGCTGAAGTTGATCGATTTGATCTCTTTAGAAAAAAGAAGTAATAATATCATTTCTAAAAAACCCACAAAAATTCTCAAACTTTCGAATGGAATGCATTTTTAATTTTTTGTTTTTAATTAATGTTTAGTATTTTTAATCTCTTAATTTTGTAATTGTAATGTTAGGTACCATAGAAAACTGTTTAAATAAACAGAAAAGAAACTAAATAAATCCAATCAATATAATTTATTTTTCAAGGCGTCAGGAATCAAATTAACTTGGTGAAAAGTGAAGAGCAATTTACAAAATTTTTTTAAAATAAAAACAATATATCGTCTGCTGAGAAATGACACAACGTATGACATTTATACGTCATTATTTGACAATAGCACCATTCAATTCCTTGTACTCGATTTTATAAGTACAACTACTTTGCAATATTCTTAATGTTGATTAAAATGTGTTTTTTAGATGAAAATTGTACGCTACTTGATATTTTTTCATACGTTTTTTTTAATTTTCAAATCTTTAAATTTAAATTACTCGAAACTATACTTTTCATTATACGTTGTTTCATTTCTTAGCAGGCGATATCGTAAAATTTGGTCTGATTCTGAAACTAACGAATTGATTTTTCACTCTTTTTTTATTTCATCAACACCAAATTATACTGTCGTAGCTGCAATGTACAAAAAAAAGTCAGCAATTAATTTTTTTATTATTCGAGGAGATCTGATGATCTGTCTATTGCTGTACTTTTAATACTTTCTGAGTTACTCAGGTTAGATTATGTCGTAATTAATATAAAAAATAATATTAAAATATATAATTGGTTACGACGTTATTTTCGAAACAATTTTGCACAACCAAGATCAGTATAATAATCTGCCCTCGAAACTTTGAAGTCGGTTTTCTCAGAAAATTACTTTTTGTAATACGATAGAATAATTTTGCGTCTGAATTTTATTAGAACGCTTTTCCTTACTAAAAGGTAAAAGAACTGTGTGAACTCAATGTCTACACTCTATAAGTTCCAAAGTAAGTAGAACATTGTAGGTAGATTTTATTTTTAATGACAATTTATAATTCGATTCATTCAATCTGTTGATAATTCTTAATGACATATAGTCCTCCGGTTATATTTGATGGAATATTGTATTGGCACTTGAAATGGATACAGCACTTGAAATGGATACACTCTAATGGATACAGCGGCGGACTGGCACTAAAATTCGGCCCGGGCATTTCAAAATTATTCGTTGCAATATGTCACGTCTTTAAAGTCTCTTAAGAGCGTTGTAATGAAATTTGCTTAGAAAATAATAAATTTCCTAAATCTAACTCATTAGCATTTAAAAAATAAGCTTATGTAAAATTTCTATGCATCTATGTTCTATGTCCCAATCAAAAAATCTGAGTCTACCTCTGTGTATGAAGAAAAATTTATTTTCTACTTTTTCATGCGACTTGGCCTCAGTTTTGTTTAAAAACTCGTTTTTTATTTATTTTTATTTTCTGTCTTTTTCACGTTTAGTAAATTGTTTTTACAAATTTTCCTCGATTTTTCATGAAAGTTTTTATGGTTGTTGAAGATTTATCACTAATCATACCGTTGAAAATTTTTCCGATGATTTTCCCGCTTTTGCGGGTTTTCCATGGAGTTTTCCACAAAAGTAACTTTATACACTCATTACGCTATACAACTTTGTCTCAGGTTGCAAAACGCTCAAACGGAGAAACTCCGGAAAAACATTTTACCTGAACTTTCCTAGATTTTTGCTGCAAGTTTTCACCATTGTCGGAGAGAAAGTAATGATGCCAGTTAATAGGTAACTTGATCCTGCATAATTTAGAAAACTTTTATACCGGAAATTTTTTCGGAAAAATCGGAAAACTCTGCATTTTTCCTGAAACGGATTTATCACTTATCAAATTTGTACCAAATTTTCAAATGATTTTTCCGGGTTTTCAATGAAAATTTCCGGTTCAAATTTTGATAGATTCAATTGTCACGCGACATGAACCTGTGTGCCAAATTTCAGCTCGCTGTGATGACGAAAAGCGGGTCTACGAGAGTGTTGAAAATGGTCAAAATACAGACAGACAAATTCGTGTACGATTTAATAATAATTGTGGCCTCAAAAAGGAAACTAACACTTATTTAAAGAAATAAATCTTAAGAAATCGGCCCCAACAATTTAAATATGTAATTTTTTTATTTAGAGAATTCCTTCTTGGATAATCAAATTATTAAAATATTACTTTCAATTCTAGATTCGTAAGCTTGTAAACAATATATTATACTAAAAAAACTGTCGACCCACCGGGCATTTGCCCGGTATGCCCGCCGCTGAATGGATATGATGAACTGAGCGTAGGTCTAATATCATCTGGAAGATATTAACAACCAAATTACAAAAAAATTTGTATAACTAAAACGTGAACCTAATAATAAAAGTTAAAAACATTTTTCAAACTTTTTTTGCTCGGGTCAAATCAACTATAAGATTAAAAATAAAGAACCAAATTAAAAAAAAAGTTGGGATCAAAATGAATTGAAATTGAGAATTCTTTTAAGACTTTTGATTTAATTCTTGAAATGGGATAAAAGACTACATAAAATACAAAATATCTAAAAGAAAACATTTATGAATTGTTACTTTCCAAATTAAATTTTTTCTCAACAGAGTTTTATAAAACAAGGACATTATTTTTTTTAGGAAATTGTTTCCAAATATTTTTGCACCCGTAAAGTGTGATTTGATTATGATTACTTATTTTTTTTATATGCTTGATAATAAATTGCGCAACAAAGAACAGTTTAAATATAATATACAATATATATAATTCAACTTATGGTTATAATATTTTCCTTTCGATTCTACCCCAAAAATTTCAAAAATATTGTAAATAAATTACTTGTATTCTATCTAGTTAGCTCCTTAGATTAATTAATCAAAAGTTTTAAGAATATTATATTATATAAGTAAATAATATGAAATGAATTCTTGATAGATCTTTTGATGTAATAATATGACAAGAGTCACTTAAAACTTAAATGCCTTTAAGTTTTGTACTTGTTGTAACTTACATAGTATTAATTATGTAATATACTAAGCTTCAAAATTGTTACTGAATTTTGTTGATTTACTATAAAAATTTATCTAGTTTGTTCAAATCTTAATTTTTATGTAATTCCTATAATATAGAAACTTTCATATAAATATAAATACGAAAAAAATATAAAAATGAGGAAGAAATTATTTACAAAAAAAATGTAATTTAAGATAAATTTTTAAGAAGATTAAAAATGGGATATGTCCTTAAAAATCTCCCCTTCTGTTTCTTTATTTATTTAATTTTGTATTTGGTATTTGTTTTATTAGTATGGTATGGGTGTACTTAATGGTGTCCTTTTTTCTGTTCGCGTTTCGTTCTAAATTTTTATTGTAGATATTATAATTTTTATATTTTGGTGCTTTTCTTGTTCTTATTTCCAAAACTGTGAAAAGAAAGCAAAATAGGAAAAAAATACATAAATTTATAATTATCATATACCCTTGCTTAAGAGATCACAGTTCACAGATGGGGACATGTACACGCGGTCCACTTTTCATGTTCGTCGCTGTCGCAGGTGATTCACTCGGAGAGAAAGTGAATTGAACAGATCATTTTAATATGACGAGAACTACACTAGGTACATTTTTATTTCAAATTTCATGATTATGTTTGGTTCTTATTCTAAAATTAATGAAATTAATATTTTATTATTCCCGGGGCGAACAAAAACTTTCAAGAGTTTGAAATTTTTAAAATTATTGAGGATTTCGAAGGTTTTTACAATATTTCTAAACCTCAAGCACAAAAAAAAATTCTTTTTCGCATTTTTTATCATTTTGGCACGAGCAGGAAAGTTCCTCAAGTAAAGAATAAATTACTCAGCCTCGTAGCTGTGATAAAGAATGAATCTTGAAAAGGGTACATTTTATGTTTACACACTTACTTACTTTTGAAGAATCATCACAGTAAATTACTAGCACTGAAAGAAAACGTGAACCTTGTTTAAGTTTTCAACGTTTCAACGTTGCTCAGAGTGCTTGTTGTTCAAATAATAGTAGTTCACTTGTCGTTCCTTTGAGTGAATCAGCCGCGCTGAAGTTCCAAAGTAAACCGTGTAAATGGATATTTTTCAACTTTTAAATAAATAATTATTCTTTTTGTAAACTTATCAATCATTAAAAAGAACTTTACGTAAATGAATTTGTTTGTCTTTGGGTAAAAGTTATTTATTATTTATTGTTGATTTTATTTTAAGTCTGTCTTTCTGCAAAGACAGTCATTTTTATTTTTCTTTTTTATGTGGGAAAACGAAGTTTAAAGAAACAATTTTTATAAACTTCGGCATAAAAAAAATGCCGTAAATGTTCGTTCTGATTTTAAAAGAAAATGAATTTTTAAACATTATTTTTCTTTAAAAAAAATAGTCTATTGTCATAGTGTGCTCTTGTCGTTGTTGTATAAATCTTGATAATGATTTCATATTGTTGTAACTTGTAAGCTTGTTCATATTGTTGTAACTTGTACCTTGTTCATATTGTTGTAACTTGTACCATCATTTCCTTAAACTAAAATGTAAACTGTACTTAATTTATATACGATTTAAACCAATTATCACAAAATGTTTTGAATATTGAATTTAATATGATTTTAAGAATTCCAAATCAAATATTTTCAACAACAAATAAAATATTCTCTACATATTATTATGAAACCCAACTTTTCTTAAATTTTAAAGTTTTAAAGCTATCGATTTTCGAAAGGAATTAAAATTTTAAAAACCCATTAAAATTTTAAGTTAAAATATTCTTATACTTTTATCTTCCAGAGAAAAAAAAACCTATTTATTTGTTGAATTAAAATAGTTTTTTTTTCTTTTTTTTATATTTTGAAAGTTTAACTACTATTGATTTTGTTTTGTGGTAAAGAAATATTGTAAGTTATGCACAAGATGGGAAAATTATTCCAAGGAGTTAACAATAAATTTCAAATACGTATGTAGTTTTATATGGAAGTTTAGCTTGACCACAAAATAAAATCAATGTATAAAAGAGATGAAATAAAGAATTCAATAAAAAATTATTGAGTGGTATTCAATTACATAAATTTAAATGAAATTGGAAATGGTTGCGAAACTGTGAAAATTAAAACAAAAAAATTTATATTTATGTTTATAAAAATATGTTAGTACGGTACATACATATGTGTATGAATTAAAAATTTTGAAACACGGAAAGTAAGATGAAGTTAGAAAACTTTCAGTATTTTGTAGGCATGTACCTACCAAACTACCAATTTTATTTCTACTTCTAATTTGTTGGATAAGTCACGTCAAAAATAACATATTAAAAAAAAAATTAATTAATTCCAAAAACATATATTTTACTAAAAAAAAAAAAATTAAAACAAAAAATTTTAATTCAAAATTACTTTAAAGATAATAATTTCCCTGAATGTTTGTTTTTTTCGAATACTTACTTTCTCGATCTTTCATTTTCACAAACTTACAAATATTATAAATAGAAGAAATGTTTAATACATTATTTGTAAAGTTTATTATATACAATCGTTTATTATTTGGGCCTTCTAGAAACGAAGCCACAGAACAGGACAAAAAATTAAAATAATGATTTAATACTGTTAAGATGCCTATACTTTTACTTTTATTTTTTTATATAAAGAAGGTATCTTGAATACTTATCCTATGAATCATTTCTATCCTATACAATATTCGACACACGGAATCCTCTTTTAGAAGTCGCATTGTATGTACTATGTACATAAATAAAAATATCAGAAGAGCAAAAGAAATAAAACAAAAAACTTTCTACAGCGACGCGAACTTCGTTAATAAAGTTTATTTGTTTTTTTTTGTGGCATCTGAAATCTACATCGAAAGCCAGTGTTCTCACGTAATATTCGAAGATTCAGCATTCAAAGATATGGAACTCAGAATTCTTTTACTTTGTTTAGCTGATAACACAAAACGTATGTGGTTTATTTATTTATTTTTTTTTAATTTTGAATTAGATTCTAAAGATTTGCTAAAATTATATTATAATTTTTGTTTTTGTTTTGTACATATTTATTTAGTCTTTATAAATTTATCAGATTGCACATTATAATTATACATATTATATTTACTGAAATCTTACTGCAGGCCCTAGCCTAGTAACTATGCCCTCTTTTTAGTCATTTCGAAAAGAATGCTTTATTTTTTTATTGATAAAGTACGCCTTGGTTTTTTTGTTTACAACAAAGTACACATTGCATTCAGTGTTGCATAGTCATTCGGTTATTTTATTTATTATGTACGTCCAAACAAATAAATAGAGGAAAGTGCCAACACTGCCAAGGTCGTTAAAGAGGTGAGTTCACCTTTTATTATATTAGAATAGAAAGTTGGTCATTCCCATTTATTTTTATGCATTATTTTAGATTAAAATATTATTTTTCAATTAGAAGTCTAAAAATGTAAAAAAATCGATATAGTTCTTTCTAGTTGTATTTTATTTTTTTATTTTATTTTTATTTATTTATTTATTCATTCATTTATTTAGTTCATTTAAAACTATTATTTTTTACATTAGTATTAAATCTATTATTAATTTAGTAGTACATTTTGATTATTCAATATAAAATTATTTTTGACATATTCAGCTACAGCTCTTTTATATTTATTAAAATTAATTTCATTACTTATTTCATTGGGTAATTCATTAAAAAGTTTTATCCCATTGTACATAAGCATATTTTGACTATTTTGTATTCTTAATAAATCTAATCTAAAATTGGTTATGCTTCTTAAATTATGACTATGTATTTCATTTACGTAAGTTAATTTTTCACTAAGGTAATTCGGATAGCTTTTATTTTTCATTTTAAATACAATTATCAAAACATTCATTATAATTCTTTGATTAATATTTAGCCATTTTAATGTTGATAACATAAAGTTTATTGAGCTATATCTACTTACTCTAAGTATTATTCTCATGGCTCTATTATGTAACCTGTCTTTATCGTACCTACTTGCCATGAATAATATAGAAGAACAATACTCAAAATGTGGCTTAACTATTGTATTGTATATTAATATTGAACTAGAAAGCGACAACTTATTTCTAATTTTGTACATAAAGTATATTTTTTTTAGCTATTTTCTTACAAATATAGTCTATATAACTTTTAAAGATTAATTTATTGTCCATTACGACACCTAAATATTTTATTTCATCCACTTTTTCAATAGCCTCATTATTAATTTTAATTTCATTATCAGTCGCACCATTCAAAATCATACACTTAGTTTTATCAACATTTAGTTTTAATTTATTCATTTCGAACCACATAATTTATTCATTTTGAAGATCTAGATTAATTTGTTGCACACATTCTTCAGCATTATCACCCACAACATAAATGAATGCTTCGTCGGCAAACAGAATTAACTTTGATAGACTTATAGCCATTTCCATATCATTCACGTAAACCAGAAACAATAAAACACCCAGTATCGAACCCTGTGGTACGCCAAGAAGTACATCAATTGCATCAGACACTAAACCATTTATTTTCGTTCTTTGTTTTCTTTGACTCAAGTAAGATATGAACCATTTTATCTCCAAGCCACTAATTCCGTAACTCTCGAGCTTTTTTACTAGAATACTTCTGTCTACAGTCTCAAATACTCGTCTTAGGTCTAAGAAAACGGCAGCAATAATTTTTTTGTTATTAATGTCTAGCTTCCAATTTGATACCACCAGATTAATCAATGACTCGCAACTGTGGTTCCTTCTGAATCCTGACTGGAATTTAGAAAACAAATTATTTTGCTCAAAATATGTTACTAACTGGTCATTAAAAATTTTTTCTATTATTTTTGGTTCTAACATGATTGTATTGATTGGTCTGAATTCACTTGCTTTTTTTGTGTTTTTTATTTTTTCTACTGGAACAATAACTGATTCTTTCCAAATATCCGGAAAGATGCCAGTTTCTAATGAATTATTGACAATAGACAACAAATTTTTGCCAATTAGATCAAAACTGTCTATATATATATATTTCAGAATTTACAAAATAATTATCTCTTTTTTTGTTCATTCCCTTTATTATACTTTCAAGTTCAATAATATTGACTTTCTTAAATGTGAAGTTATTATTTGAATTATATCTAATAAAATTTATAAAATTAGTTTTTCCAATACTATTATTAATATCACTGATACTATCAACAAAGTATTTATTGAATTTATTCGCAATTAACAATGAATCATCAATTTTTTCACTTCAAAAAAAAATTTCATCAATTTGATTTAAATCTTTTTTTAAAACATATTGTTTATATTTGTCCACATTGTTTTCTGATCACTGGATAAGTCAATTTTATGATTAATAAATTTATTCTTAGCTTTATTTAACTTATTTTTATAAATATTTCTTAGTTCTTTATATTTATTCCAATCTTTTATATTGTTTGTTATTTTTAGTTTTTTATACTGATTTATTTTCTCATTTTTTATTAATCTTAGTTCATTATTATACCACTGATTTTTTAATTGTCTTATAGGTTTTTTAATTGTCTTATAGCTATGAAAAAAATAAATAAATTAAGGATTGGTGTATTCTAATAATACTAAACCGTTCTATTTATAAACATAATTATAAAAAAAAAGGAAATAATTAAAAAAAAAAAGATTTAAAAACATTAGGAAACATGTGTAAATAATCAATCTAATGAATAATAAAATAAATCAAAACCCGGATTATTAAAATTAAGCTAAAGTCACGTATTAACCCAGGGTTGCCAGATGGAACTAATGAAATTTCCTCAAATTTTTAAGAAATTTCTCCAAAACAGACGCTTTTTTAAAAAACTTCCTCAAATTTTTTTTTTTATATTTTCGTGTTCTAAAATTTTTTTTTGCCCTAAATTAGAAAAAAAAAAATTGTTTAACGGTTTTACTCACTGCAGTTTTTCCCCAAAAACAGCTTATTTTTGCAAGATTTCCTCAAATTTTTATTTTGTTCAGATTTTATGCTGTACTTATAATGTTCTAAATCAAAAAGATTAGTTCCAACAATGGATTTTGAGTTCAACGTACGTAGAAGAAAAGTAATGACATCAATTTCTTAAAATTATTAGGGTAAAAAAAATTTACGAGTCTGAAATTTTAAATATTGTTCATTGCCAACGTTAGCACAATATTTCTGAATTTATTCGAATTTTCTTCAGAACAAAATATTTTCCTCAATTTTTTCCCCACGTTTTTTTTCACTTTTTTTTTTCCCCCGAAATTAAAAATTTCCTCAGTTTGGGGAAAAAATTCTCCAATCTGGCAGCCCTGTATTAACCCTTTCGCGTCGACTTTATTTCAATTAGATACCCATTATGCAATGAAAATTTAAAAATTTGAATTGCTGGCAATAATATATGTTGAAATAACTTCTTACATAGTTCGAAATTATTCTACCGTAAAATTAAAAAAAATTGACTTACCAATGAATAATACCGCTACAACACGGACGTTTGATGAACAAAATAACTACACTACAAAACACGACTTGTTTCAACAAGTATTCTAGCACTACTGAGAGAATTTTTTATGATGGAACGATGTGAAAAAAGAACAATTTGATCATATAATACTGAAAACACAATTGGGGCGACAACGACGGCGACAGCGATAGCGACTGTCAAAAACCATATATTTGTACGAGAATGAAACAATTGAGGCGACTTTTTTGTATGAAAAATCGCTGTCGCCGTCGTCGTCGCCCCAATTGTGTTTTCACCTTAACACTGAAAACACGAAAATGCATAGTTTTCTTATACAAAAGAATACCAACAGCTAAATCGCATTTTTTTTGGGATGCATTGTCCCATTAGCATCGAAAGGGTTAAAATTTTCGTAATGGACTTTCAACAATTTTACAACCGGATAAAGAAAATGTAAAAATTTAATACCAGAGAATTAATCCGATTTTTTTATTTCAATACGGAGATACAGTTTGGTTGAAAAAGAAATTTTTTTTTGATAATTTCTTTAATTCAATGACAAAGTTTAGGTATAAACAGTGCTGAGCTGTGGAATTATTATCAGAGGGCTCGCATTCAAGATTTCATAGATTCACAAAAAAAATTTTTTTTTTATTTACCTGCATAAATTATATACTATATGTATAAAATATTAAAATATTACATTAAAATTTAGGCGATCGTTTAAATTTAAAAATATAAAAGGCGGGACTTTTCATTCAGTAGTATACAAAATCAAACATTTCTATATTAACTTTACGATTTTTTTATTGTATCAAATAATGTACTAATATTTTAAATCGATATTTTCGATACTTTTTCGCAGATTGTTGAATCAAAAAATTTTAATATTGGGTATAAACAAATATCTCGTATTTTTTATCGCGTATTTTCTAAAGTTTATCAGAGGGCTCGCAAATGTTTTTTAAATTTATCAGGGGGCTCTTGCGAGCCCGTGCGAGCCCCCTTCAGCTCAGCACTGGGTATAAACCTAAACGAATCACTTTGGCATACTTCAGGAAGTATATATGTCGATAAAGTTTGATATTTAAATATTGTAAAAGAATAAATATTAGTATTAATAGTGTGCAATATGATTAATATGAACATACTTGAATACAAGTAATATTAAAATTTTTTTTGGGCGAGTCTATCTATTAAGCTAAAAGTTTTTATACATAATTTAAAATTCACATCAGATAAATTTACTCTCATGTTGCTAGATAAGTTTTGGAAAATTTTTTGCGATTCCTAATCTCTAAATTTTCAAATCATTTTCTGAAAAGATTTATTTCTTGTTGTTTTATACTTGATACCAATTTGTAAAAAGATTATAAAACTTTTTACCTCTCATTACACGTAATTTTTTTAATGTCATGAAAAATCTCAAAAACTGTTCTTCTATAATTAAACCAAAAGAGAACAAAAAATCATGATATCATGATGAGTTTCTTATTTTTCTTTAAATAAAAAAGTTTTTATTGCATTATAGTCTGTTATTTCCTTCTTAAATTATCTTTAGCTTTAAAATTTTATATTATACGCGTAAAATTTTTTTTTCAGTTTTTTCATATTCAAATATATCAAACAGTAAGTTTATTCTATTTATTTATTAATTTATTTTATTACAATCTAAATTTGTTCACATTTTTAAGAAAGTGTTGTTAAAAATTTGAAAAGACACAACTACTAATTATCATATTAAATTAAAACCCTTTTTGTGTCTAAAATTTATATCAAACTTAATACTAATATTTATGTTCACATACTTTTTAAATTTAAACTGTTTTGTATTTTTAATTATTGTACAATTTTCATGGAGACGGAATATTTTCGATTTCCAATGTTTTGTAAAATGTTTGCCTGATTAAGAATATTATAGTTATTAGTTCTGAATAAAATACATGAAAAGACGAAGAAATGATTTTTATTTTAAGATTATTGTTGCATTAAATTTTAAAAATGATAGATATACTTAATGTGCCAAAAAATTTCAGAGTTTTTCAGAATTTAATGATTACTGGTGAATATAGTATTCCGCTTCTGTATTTCGATGGAGTGGCGTGGATGGAGCTTATATTCATTTTATTCTATGTACGGTTTTTAATAGAACAGTAAATTTTATTTTTCTAATTTTTATACAATTACAAAAAATATTCTGTATGCGCGAAAAAAGGATCGTCTGTCAAGAAAGTGTTTATAGCAAAAATATGGAAACGTAAGCTGATAGGCTGATGATTAGTGCTTCGAAAATCCTATTTAAATGTTTTACTTTTTGTATATAGTTATTGTACGTGCAGGTAGATATGGTATTTTCAGATACTTCAAAAAGCGTGAAAAAATGTGTTATAAATCAGAGAGTTGAACCGATATTTATTTCGGTTCTATTATGGTTTCGTTCCTACATTTTTTTTTGTGTTCCGGTTACGTTTCGGTTTAGTATTTTTTTTTCGTTCCGGTTACGGTTACGGTTTCGATTACTCTATTATATTTTTAAAAACTGACAAAAATGAAGTAGGATAACTTAATCTAAAGCGACATAAAATAAATTGCCTTTATGTCATCTTAGTATTTTCGTGGACGGATTCTTTGGTGTTTTCGTATGTGAAGAAAACAAAATTCATTACATTATTTTGTAATATTTACAAATATGTAAAAGGGGGAATTTGAAATAGTAATGTGTACCTCCAAAATTTTCCATGCAAAGTTTACTTATTTTAGGAAAAAATCCATTTTGTATCCCTTACACATATGAAAATCCCAAAGAAAAACAAAATCCTAGTGGCATAACAACTTTCTATTTTAATAGAATTCAGATACAAATATTAATTATAAAATAAAGAACAGAAAGGTCTTGAAATAAATTTATCTTGGACTTAATCTAAATTTACTTAAGCTCAACACTAAAACACTATAAATATACGAGTATTATTTTAGAATTTCACTTGTCAAATTCTAAAATATTATAAAAAATCGTTTAACATTTTTCTTGGATATATAAAAATGTCTAAATTTCTTAAAAAAACTAAAAGATCGAAAAATAAACCGAAAAAAATTACGTTCCGGTTTCAGTTACGGTTTTTCATTTTTACTAAATTTCGGTTTGGTTACGGTTACGGTTTGGCATAAAATTTCGGTTTTTTCCCGTTTTCGGTTTTCGGTTCAGTTCCGGTTCAAGTCTCTGTTATAAATACTTACTGGCTGGTTTCCGTAGAAAAATATTTTTGTTTTTTTCCTAATCTTCTAACTAGAGACTTATTTTATTATATGTTATAACTAGGTATATTTTATCAAAGGTTTTCGTTGTTGAAATAAATATAAAACAAATAAAGAAAAATTAAAGTCATTAGATAATAATAATAAAATTAATTTTTTTATTGATTTTGAAAACGTGTTCTTTTTAGATGTTACTCTAAAAAAAAAAAGAAATGAGTAGACATCTTATAAATTAATGATTCTTTAAAATTATTAAAAGTGATAATTTTTATTCTACCGCGGTTAATTTATGTTTACTGATCAATCGTCTATGATAACTTTAGTGGATAATCTTTTTAATATGTATGGATAATCTTTTTAATATTTCAAACTTTTATTTAAAATAAAATGAAGATGTTTACAATAACATTATGTGATTATGCAATATTGTCGAAATTTGCTGAACAAGCAAAATTTTCGATGGAAGGAAAGGTTTTTGTTAATTGTTTTTGTTGAGTAGGTATGTTATGTATATTTGTTAGATATAAGTTAAATAAGATTATTAAACATATACATATACGGATTCTTGAAACCTAAGCAATAATTAATGCTAAAACTCTATTCGGAAATAGTTTTTATTTATCTACCTCCACAATGTGAAATATTTTGGTAGATTTCCGTAAAAATAAACGTTAATCTATTTCCCGAAAAAACAAATTATATTTTTTTGTGATTTTATAAAATTGATTTCAATCAACATAATTTCAAAATATACGTCCCTTAAAAGGACACTTAAAGGAACCATTTTGATTATTGACAGATGTTTTAAATAAAAGAAGACAAATAAAGGAAAATCCAATAAACACTTATGTCACTGTTTTTCTTAATATAGGTATTTGTTACATAGGTATTAAATATTAATATTACAAATCAGGATAAAGCTTTAATTCATTGCGATTAGCCAATTCGTTTTACTCTATAAATAGGTTCTGTCGACACACTTTTCTTAAATTTCTACTAGAATTGTTTTTTATAATTCT